>BSUD01000004.1:131385033-131440013 GCA_033239045.1 Fagopyrum esculentum
ATATATATATATATATATATATATATATATATATGCAAAATATACTTGTAAATATGATATACAAAATCGTTCTCGTAAAATAAATATTCTCGCTAAAATACAATTAATTTAAATTACGACTTAGAAATACTCGCCAAATATATATAAATATCGATAAAAACCGGAAAGATAAATATCGCAACCGCGCCTGAAAATATGGGGCGTTACAAAGAGGACCCAAAAAATTTGCATTTTGTGAAATGGGCCTCTATTAAGCTAACTAGATAAAATAGGTATGTAAAATATAAAGTAGGGCACTGTTTGAAAGAATTGAAATAATGGTTCTGCAGCCTTTTTTTCAGATGATTTGATGTTCACTTTTTGAGATTACCCAAAAATAGAAACAAACACTATTTACCCACAAATACTGCTTACCCACAAATAGAACAGGAAATGTAAACCCACAAATACTGCTTACCCACAAATAGAACAGGAAATGTAAACAAACACATTACCCAGGAATACATTACCCAGAAAGTTTGAGATTACCCAGAAATAGAAGCAAACACTGCTTACCCACAAATAGAATAGGGAAATGTAAACAAACACAACTTACCCACAAATAGAACAAGAAGTTTCAGATTACCCAGAAATACATTACCTAGGAAGTTAGAGATTAGCCATGATAGAAACAAACACTGCTTACCCACAAATAGAACAAAGAAATAAAAAACACAACTTTTACCGTTGCTTACCCAGAAATACGTTACCCAGGAAGTTTGACATTACCCAGAAATACATTACCCACAAATAGAACATAGAAGTTTGAGAAGTTTGAGATTATCCATTGATGGAAACAAACACTGCTTACCCACAAATAGAAAGGAAGTTTCAGTATTTTAGATTCACAAAAACAAGAGATGAGAAGTTTCAGATTACCCACAAATACATTACCCAGGAAGTTTGAGATTACCCAAAAATAGGACAAAACAGTGCTTACCCAGAAATAGAACAGGGATATGTAAGCATTCCAGATTCCGGTGAAGAAGAAGCTCAACAAGAGTGGACCTGCGTTTGAAGGGAAGAAGAAGGGACCTGAATATGGATACCCAGAAATACATTTACGTTTGAAGGGAGGGAAGAAGAAGGGACAAGTTAGGGAAGAAGATGGGCTGAATTGATTGGGTTGTTTATTCTATTCAGCCTGTCACCCATCAAATCAATCAGATGGATGCCTATGTTCCTTACTTTTCTGATTTTTTCTACCATAGGAGCCCATTTTTTAAATGAAGAATTGGGAGGCCCAAAATACAAACTCTACATTGTAAAATGCCTACATTGCAAATTGAATTAATTAGGAAAATAGAACCCCTTAAAATTATCTTTTGCAAACTAGGTCTCTATATATAAAAAAAAAGAAAAAGTAGGTATGTAAACTAGAAAATAGGGACAATAATTTCTTTAATTGAAATGATGGTGATTAGATGTTTACTTTTGGTTTAAGTATTTTTTTTACATGTTTACCTTTTATTTTTTGTTAATGTAGCTAGCTTAATGAAATTTTCAAGTCCATGAATGTTTAATTTTTTTGGGTGACATTGTTTTCGTTACCCAAATATGAATTGTAGTTTTTTTTTCATTATTGGGTATATGTTTATTGTTTTTGTGGTATGTTTCTTATTGTTGAGTATGCTTAAAGTGATATTTTTGGGTATGTTTTATGGTTAACCAAATTGTGTTACAAGGACCAAATGTCATTTGGTATTGATGTTTGGGTACAATAACGATTTGTGTAAATTTTGGTTATGACAAATTCAAATTGGGTATGCTTTTATACGTGTATTGACTTTGTAGTATATTTCTTATTATTAAGTATATTTAAAGTGATATCGTGGGTGTGTTTTATGGTTACCCAAAATGTGTTATATTGATCAAATGTCAAGCGAATTTTTGGGTAATGATCAAATGTCATCTGATATTGATGTTTGTGTACAATATCGAGTTTTGAAAATTTTTGGTATGACAAATTTAAATTGGGTATGGATTTTGTATTAAGTTATGTTTAAATTGAGTATAAATATAAAATATTATCCAATTTATGGATATTGTTTTATTTTGATATTTGATTTATTGGGTATGTTGTTTTCGAGTATGTTTATGTACTTTGACAAATTTATTTTTGGGTATGATTGTGACATTACTTGGGTAAGCGGATTTTTGGGTAAGCGAATTTTTGGGTAAGCGGATTTTTTCTGGGCAGAGGGCTACGTTTTTTGGTCCCAAATTTCCTCCAAATGTCAATCAAAAGTGTCACAATCAGCACTCACATCAGCCATCACTCATTAGTCATCACTTTTGTCAACTTTTTGTCATATTTATGAATTAGTCTAGTAAAGTAGGAGCATTATTTTTCAATTTATAATTGGTAGGACCCTAAATTTCAACTGTATAGGGTAAAAGGCCCTGAATGCCAATTCAGCCTTGCAAATTCAGCCTTTTTGAGATGATGTTTTAGAAAAAAAATATATTTAAAACCCACATTAAAAATCACTAGTGATCATTCTCTTAATTTGTTGAATTTTGGACAACGACAAGTGTATTACCCTATCACACTCATCGTCTTTATGTCCAGTATCTTCTGGTCGTCATCCTTCATGCCCTCTGATTTTCCCTTCTATTGAGATATTAAGATCTCACCAAGTTATATTATGATAAAATTATTTTACTAAATCAATATTTATTCTTTCCATATCTTGTAAATATTTCACTTGTTGATTGATTCAGTCATCCGTGATCTCAGCAATTAGTTTCCTCAATTGAAGATTTTAGTTTTGTACAATTGTTGTACTCTTTTGTATTAATCCCCTTTCAATGGAAATGAGAGAAGCAACATTTTCCACAATTCTTACTTTCTTATATGGTATCAGAGCGTAGCCTTAGGTCCTCAACCATGACTTCTGATGGCCAAAACACCAATGCTTCCACCACACAAATTCTCTTCACGGCCTCCGGCGGCGCCTCGGCCAACCTTCAATGCCCGGCGCTCGCGGTCCGTCTTGATCACACCAATTATTTTATCTGGCATGGGACTGTTCGTTCCGCTCTCGAGGCCTATGAACTTGAGTCATTCCTTCTCTCCGGCAATGATCCATCAACTACTCTTCCACCCAAGGAAGATCAATAGAACGTGAGCCCAACCCAGCCTTTCCGATATGGAATCGCAAGGACAAGCTCATCTTATTATGGCTCCGTTCGACGCTCACTACTCCTTTGCTAGGTCATGTGGCATGAGGAACCACCACTTCTGAAGTCTGGCTCATGCTCGAACAGATGTTTCACTCTCAAACTCGGGCACGCCAGATGCATCTCAAGCAACAGCTTCAATATCTCAGCAAAGGTACCATGACGATTCTTCAATATGCCGAGAATAAACGAGCCCTTTCGAACTTGTTGGCTAAATTCTTGTCTACTGTCTCGGATGAGGACTTTGTGACCTTTCTCTTGTTTGGTCTTGGTTCTGATTATGGCGCTTTCAAATCTCCTCTTAGCATCCGCGTGGAACCTATTACTTCCAATGAGTTACTTGGTCTTCTTCTTAGGGAGGAACAATACCTTGATGATGACAACAAAGATAACTCCTTGTTGTCCGCCAATGTCGCAACTCGGAAACCCTCATTTGGTAGCCCTTCCTATGACCAAATCCCCACTCTCACTGGTGATCATCCCAAATCCATCTGCTAGATTTGCGAAAAGCCTTATCATGAGGCTCTCAACTGTCATCAGCGTCTCAACTTGGCTGACTTTCCGTTAACCATCCGCAAATCAGGAGAACGTCAACGCCAATAACTTCCCAAAACCACCAAACAAGCGCACACTGTATATGGCAACAACCGTTCTACTCTGACTGATCCCTGGGTTGTCGATTCCGGCACCACTAACCATGTGGCCGTTGATCTCGGAAATCTCAACATTCAATCCGAGTATATTGATACGGACAACTAAGTCGTTGGGAATGGTCAATCTCTTCCTATTACTCATATAGGTTACTCATCTTTAACTGCTAAGCATCTTTCTAATCTCTTATCTCTCAGAAATGTTCTCGTTGTTCCCAAAATTTCCAAAAATCTTATCAATGTCTCTCAGTTATGCAAAGATAACAATGTTATACTCGAGTTTCACCCTAATGTTTGTTATGTCAAGAGTTTGTAGGGCAGGATAATACTCAAGGGGGTCGTTGAGAATGGTCTATACCGGCTTCCTATCAACCCGTCTTGTTCAAGTCTCAATGCCTTTGTGGGTGAACGAGCCTCTGTTGCATGCTGGCACCATTGATTTGCTCATCCACACGAGTCCGTCCTTCATCGTCTATTATCTTATTATAGTTTCACCCTAATGTTTTTTTTCTCAAATCTTTTGGCTGCTTATGTTATCCTTATGTTCATCCCTATAATAGCAATAAATTGGAATTTCAATCGGTTCCTTGTATATTTTTAGGGTACAGTGCCAAACACAAAGGATATCTATGCTTTTATGTTTCCTCATCTCGTACTTATATTGCTCGACACGTGGTATTTGATGAATCTTCTTTTTCTTTTCCTGAACACATTTCTAATGACAACAAGATAGAAAATCAATCTTCTGTTGTATCTCTTCAAGCTCTCCAAGACGCTTTGAACCTTGGCATTTCCACTGCCCCATTGCAGTCTCCTCTCTCCTCCGGCCCGGTTGGCTCATCGTAGACTTCCGGCGACTTGACAGTCTCCCCACTGTCAAACCACACCGATTCGTCTGTTGGTTCTTCTGGCCTCACGCCACCTTCTCCCTCCGGCCTCTCTCCGCCTGTTCCTGACCCTGTGCCAATCGAGTCTCCTTCTTCTGGCCGCACGCCACCTAACTCTCCCGTGGGGGAGCCGCCTCCATCACTTGTCGATATGGTCGATTTTGTCGCCGGTCCATATCCAAACGCCCCCTCGTATTTTCGGCGCGCTGCAAACTCCGAACACGGTATGACAACTCGAGCCCCCCACTCTTTCTCTTAAACCTAAATCTCTTGTTGCTACTAAGTGTGTGTTTGGCTGGTACACAACACTAGTGTTAACTAGTGGTTTGTAGTGTTAGAAAATTAAATTTGTGTTTGACTGCACTAGTTTAACTAGTGTTTGAGTTTTCATGGAGTGTTTGTGGAACGCTAATGGGAGTGAGGGTTATTGTTTAATGGTTAGTGTTATCATAAACAAAAAGACATTTCTACCCTCACTTTTATTAGTAATTACTGGACTTTACCAGGTATATATCACGTCCTCTGTCTTCATTCACAGACTCGCTTCTTCGTTTTCCTTCTTCGATCCCGAATCGGAGGCGCAGGTGATAGTATTCCCGACGGGTCTCTTCGCTTCTTTGTCTTCCTTCTTTCATTCCGAATCGGATGTTCTGGTGAAAGCACTACCCATCTTCGTTTTCGTCTTCCTCCTTCCATTCCGAATCGGAGGCCCCCCGACAAGTATCTTCCATGCCCTAATATTTAACCCTCTCTTTCTTTTTCGTCTTCCTACTTCGCTTCTTCGTCTTTCTTCTTCCATACCCTAATATTTAACCCTCTCTTTCTTTTTTTGCTATTGATGTATGGTAAGAGAAATTTGTCCTAATTTACGATTTGTGATTGTTAGATTCCAAGTGAGTGTAATTTTTTATATGCTTGCTTCAAGGATGATATTTCATCCAATCTGTGTGATAAAATTGTTGGCGGGTGTTAGGTTTAAGAGGAAGCCATATGCATCTTCGAGTAAACTGATCTTTGTCTCCTTTTCAGTGCATTTGCAAACTGCAATGTCAATTTTGATACTGGCTAGGCCAGTTGCCACAATATAGGGATTATTATTCTAGTTTATCTCTATGATTTGGTAGATTTGGTATGGCTGGGAACTTGGGAAGCACATGAATACATTTGTTATTCAGTCGATCAACTTCAGAAATTGATTTTTTTTAAATCTTCTTGTGTTCAAGTTCCATGCAGTTTTGATATGATTAAAATTACGATTTTGGATGCTTGCTTTAGTTGATTTTGTGATTGTTAGATTCCATGCCCTAACATTTATAAATTCTTCTTTTCCAATCCTCTGTCTAATATCAAGATGTTGTTGATAATAATAACACTTCTGAAATTAGTACTGTGTGAGTGGTAATGCTTCAAACCTTGAGCCTCAGATCTCTCTGAGTTCAGTTCCACGGTCTCAACTGCGTGTATCTTTCCTGCTCGTGCAGGAGCCCTATTAACTGCGTGTATCTTCAGTTTAGCTAATTATGTTTATGGTTTTTTATTAATGCTGTAACAGAAACGATATTGCTGTAAGTTTATGCTTGCTTTAAGTTGATTTTATGATTGTTAGATTCCTTTATTAGTTTTTATTAATGTTGTAACAGAAACGATATTGCCGTAAGTTTATGCTTGCTTTAAGTTGATTTTATGATTGTTAGATTCCTTTATTAGTTTTATTAGTTTTGTTGAGGCAATAATGTCCCTACATCAACCAGTCCCTATACATGAATCATTTATGAGTTATTTTGTTTGGGGAAAACAGAAATAAATCATCAATATTTCAATTTTTTTGTGTTCCTTCTATGTTGATATACTATTTCTTGATTTGCTAATTCTGTTGTTTGATTGTTGCTTGCACAAATTTTCTCTTATTATTCACGCCTTTCTGCATTTCTTCCTGTTTAGCTACTATGTTGTTTGATTGAGCTCTCTGTTTTCCTTTTGTTCCCATTGTGTTCTTGATTTGCTAATTCTGTTGTTTGATTGAGCTCTCTGTTTTCCTTTTCTTAATTGCGTTCTTTTTTTGTTGTTGCAGCAATGTCTGACGACTCAAGTTGTGATAGCGGAGATCCGGAGTACTATTTTTTGGAGACATGAGATTTCACTTCCGAAGGACAATCCTGTCGAAGATGAAATGGTAGAGTGTTGTCTTGATGAAGGCAATGCATCCGCTGATTTACGAGACTATGTTCAATCTATAAGAGAAGAGAACAAAAACCTACTATATGAAGTGAAGATATTAAGGATGCGGGAATTGGACGCTGAGGCACATGTATCATCATTGAAGCATGAACTTACTCTTAATCAAGTGAGAGACAACAATGAAATCATGTCTGGAAAAATAAATGCGTTTGTATTAGGGTTTATTTCCGGGATTGTTCTATTCTCTTTAGTTGTTTGAATTATTAATCTCCCATGCAGATTGTAGTAAGGACATATCTTCATATCATATTTATGTAAATGGTCAGGAGCGATTTTGTGTTTGGTATCATGCTCCAGAGCCATTTTATGTAAACAGTTTCAGTTACTATTGCAGACCGTTGGTAGTTTAATGAGATTATGGGTTTGTCTTGTCTTGTAAATGCCCTATTCCTAATTGTTATACCTTGATAATTCAGCAAACCAGATGCAAGATTGTATTGGTTTGCCTTGGCTTGTAAATGCCCTTTTCCTAATTGTTATACCTTGAAAAATCAGCAGACCAGACGCAATATTGGATAGAAACTCAGCAGGCACAATCTCCATGGCAAAATCATCATAGCGATATTTGTACAGCATGCATACTGTAACAAAAGTATGTTAGGGTGAACCAAAGCCATAACATAAATAAAGAAGGGTGTCTTTCCATAAACAACTAGAGTACATCCGCTTATAAAGTTTGAAACATTACAGTGTAAACCAAAGACATAACATAAATATAAAGACATAACATAAATGAAGAACTTTCTACATATTCCTTGTCGAGTTCCAAATGGTAGTAGCTATACGATCACGTATATGCCCCATTCCTTTGTCTCTTGTAACGTTGATACCAGCATCTTCCACACTTTCTTGGTTTACCACCGGGGTTTGATCTTCTTCTTCTTCAGACAAGTCATCATAGCCAGAGTACAGCCGAATGAAGTTGTGAAGGGCGAAGCAAGCGAGATGAATGTCAACCTGTGTATGGTCCGGATAACATGGCATTGCATCTAAAATTTTCCATCAACGTTCTATACAACTTCTATGACAAGAGTGAGCCCGGTTGAATGTTTCTTTCTTGTTGTTGGGCGGCTCATTATCAAACTGATTCAAATGATACCTTGTCTTAGAATATGGAACCAGAAACCCCGGCCTATCTGCGTAACCTTTGTCACAAAGGTAGTACTTGTTGGCAGGTGGAATGGGAAATTGTACGTTTGGGTTGCAAATGGCGTTATCTAGGACCTTTGAGTCGTGTGCCGACCCTTCCCATCCAGACAACACAAAAGTAAATAACATGTTAAAATCACAAACAGCTAGAACATTGAAGGTCACCGTATGTTTTCGACCGATGAAAGGAAGTTGTGACTCTGATGGGATGCATGCACTGATATGAGTTCCATCAAGACAACCAATGCAATCCTACATATAACAAAATACAATTCAAGTGTCATAATTCATATAACGTTAATCCTTTTAATAAATTACAGATATACCTGGAAATAATCCTTGTATCTGGGATCTGCAGCAATGTGGGAGGGTGTCCTAGGAAAGTTTGGATTCCTTGGTCGAATAAGATCATGTGATAGTCCACGTCCTTCATGCCCGTACCCGGTGAAAGAGTTCAGTACATCATGGAATGCTCGGTGAATAGTCTCCGTTGACCTTTGAAAATGCTCAGCTACAACACGAACTGAGGCTCCTTGAGCTAGCGTGTACAGGAATATTCCCACTTTCTCCAAGATAGAGACTTTTGCTGACGCTTTAAGACCGTAATTGTTTTCCAACTCATTGCACAAACGTACAAGTACTTCTGCGTCCATCCTAAACATGTTGACCGTCCGAATGTGATGACCAGACAATATGTCATTCATCCACATTTTCCCACGCTCATAATCAGTGTAGCAAGGTTGTTTGTGCATATGTTGGTAGTAATGATCGGCTAGTATGTCCGTTTCCCTTTGCATTTGAGCATAATGTGTGTACAATTTAACTAGTCGACGACGTTTCTGCAATTCTTCATCAGTACCATCACACCCGCTAGACATATTTTATATGTACAATGTGCACCTGCAATTGATAAACAAGAGACCTCTCATGACAAGCAATAATAGAGATTAAAATAACAAGCATATGTAAAACAACTAAAACGATGAGAGAGTACAAACATATTTAAAACAACTAAACGATGAGAGAGTACAATATTATGTAAAACGATAAGTGATTAAAAACAAGTGCAATAATGTCATGCAGGAAGAGTGAATAACAAGAACAACAAGTCCAACAAAGATGAGAGAGTACAAACATATGTAAAACAACTAAAACGATTCAAAGGTGGTCAAACTCCCATTTTAACCACCTCACCCTCTTCTCGTCATTAGGTAGTTTCCTCAAAATCTTCATATCAATTTTCCCTTTAACCTTTGAGACAATGAAACACCAAAACGGTGATCCATCTTCCACCAAATTTTTTTCAACAAACCGATCAAGCATCAACATTACTTCATCCAGTAGTGACTCTTCTTCCTTATCTTTTGAGTTGACTTCTTCTTGGAATAGGGCAAGTATTTTCTCGCTGTGCTCCCTAGTATGTGCAAGGTGTTCTTCAAACTTGGACGACCCAACAAATTGCCTTCTTTTTCTCTTCACTGAAGCCTTCTCATTAGTACACATATTGACCGGAGTAGGGGTAGGATCTTCAGTTCTCTCAAATGGATGCTCGTCAAGGTTTGCCCCTATTCCAGATTGGCTAGTAGCTCCTTCGTTGACGGTGTCAACAAATGTGCGAAAGAATTGTGAATCATCTCCTTCGCCGACACCAAATCCTATATCCTCTTCATTTGCAAGTGACACATACTCGGGAGTCTTTTCTCGTGCCATGCCGGAAGACATGGCAAGTCGCCCTGTTGCTACGTTCCCAGTAAAAAGCGAACACAATAATTGTTCATATTCAACATCCATTCCATTGGTCCTAAATTTCTTGCAATTTGGTTCTTCCTGCGACAATAAGAAAAGCATACATTAGTATAATACCTGTATTTTAGTACCGTAATATATAGAAAAGAAAAATCAATTACCTTAATCTTCCTTTCCCACCATTCATTTGTTGCAGTGATCATACGGGTCTTCTCATCCCAACCAAGACCCGTCTCCGAATTCATAAGCATGTTCCATGCCTTATAATCTTTTTTCATTGACTCGTACTTGTTCTTACAAGTATCCTTTACACCACTCCGTCCACATCTAGCAATAAAAGTCGGAGTAATTTCTTTCCAATTGTACGATTGCTTGCTTCCATTTTTCTTTTGGTATTCATGTAGTATGTCACTAGAATTTTTAGTGCTTCATCATCCCAAACGAAATTTGGACCTCTACAACGACTTGGAGAATCACTTTTGTCCATCCCACTACAACAAATTTGTGTACATATAAAACGTATCCCAATCACATACTTAAGAAATATGCAGAAATCTACTCAAAACAGCTAAGTACTCCATGAAAAGATCTAATGCAATCATGAGAATTTCGAAGTGCCCTAATAATAGTAATAATGATGAATTAAACATCGCAATCAACGTTATTGAATAATCTAGGAAGCATATGCAGTGAAACACTGGGATAAGATTTTTCTTTTACAAAAGAAGGAACATATAAGAAAGTGAGCTTTACAACAAAATTCAGTTTTTTTATAATTGTTATACACTGCAGATAGACATTGATACATTATGATAAAATAGCCCGCAAACTTAAACATTAATATTGAATTTATACAACTATGAAATTCAATCAGAACACACCAGCATCCATGGAGAAAGTAAGTAGTTCCTAACATATAACACCATCATCCGTGGGCAATCTGAGTTCCTAACATAAAACACCAACGTTTGCAATCACCACCTATCATAATAATATACAAATTTTTAAGTGCAGATACTACAGTTTCCTCAACCATTCTTGCTTATCCACACCAGCTACCCATTTGATGTTCCTAAATAGGCTGTATCCACACCAGCTATAGTTTCCTCAACTATGAAATAAGAAATGTGTGTACTCAAACAGCAGCACGATCCCAATTTGTAGTTGTGTCTTGCCAATTCTTATTTTGAGTTGTTGTATCCCTGAACATAGTAGATGAAATAGTTGTCTACTGCTAGATATTTTAAGTGACTTTGCAAACTCGGATAGACTGCAAATAAACAAGCCATGAATCGAATAAACAAGCCGTAGCTGTGTCTTGCCAATTCTTATTGAATAACATGAAACACCACAAATTGCTATCACCGACTCTCAAAGCAATCAACCTATAGCCTGAGGCAGATCAGAATCGAATGATTCGACAACAAGAAACAGAAATCGGCTAAATGAGTAGAAGATGACAGTATACAATACTCACGTTTACGTGGTTCGGAACAGAGGTAGACGCAAATGGCGGAAGAAGACCTTGTTGGCTCGATTGAAGGAAGAAGACCGGTGAAGGACTTCCACAACTGCGATGGAGGAAGAAGCAAGCAGCAATACTCACGTTTGGCTGCCAAAAAAAACCCTAACGTTGCTTCAAATTGATTAAAATAATAGAAGGGTAACATATGTAATATTAATTAAAAGTAGGGTTATAATAGAAATTTTATCATCAAAACACTCCACTAAAAAAACTCCTCTTACCAAACACACCACAGTTTTTACAAAACTACAACACTAGTGGTACTACCAAAAACTATTGTAAAACAATAACACTAGTTTTTATTTTTTGGCAGCCAAACACACACTAATTATCCTATTTCTTTGATTCCTCTGAAATTGAACCCAAAACATTTTTACAAGCCTCAAAAAGCCCTAATTGGCAATATGTTATGCAGTTAGAGTTTGATGTCTTAATGTATAATGGGACTTGGGACCTTGTTCCCATGCCTCTTGCTACTAATATTGTGGGTTGTAAGTGGATTTTCAAAGTTAAACAGAAACCTTATGGCTTTATTAAGCGCCACAAAGCGCGCTTGGTAGCAAAGGGATTCAATCAGGAAGAGGGTGTCGATTATATCGATACATTCAACCCATTAATTAAGCCTACAACCATCCGTGTTGTTCTGAGTATTGTTGTCACTCGAAATTGGCCTCTCCGACAACTTGATGTCAACAATGCCTTTTTGAATGGCGAATTAGTTGAAACTATTTACATAGAGAAACCGCCTGGATTTGCTGAGTCTAACCGTCCCTCTTATGTTTGTAAGCTCAAGAAGGCTTTATATGGCCTCAAACAAGCTCCTCGGGCATGGTTTCAGAAATTGCAACAATCTTTGCTTCATCATGGATTCCAACCATGTATTTCAGACACGTCTCTATTCATTAAGCAACATGGTTCCGATGTTGTGCTTATATATGTGGATGATCTTATCATTACGGGGTCTAATTCTATCTTCATTGATGAGTTTGACAAATATCTCAATTCAGTGTTCTCTTTGAAGGATTTAGGTGCTCTTAATTTCTTCTTGGGCATTGAAGTCCATTGTTCCTCATCTGGTCTCTTACTCTCCCAACGGAAATGCATCCTAGACCTCCTTGATCGTACCAACATGACAAGAGCCAAGCCTATTGCCTCGCCTGCGGAACCCGGCTCCAGATTGGCGTTAGGTGATGATCCTTTTGCTGGTCTACATCTCTATCGAAGTATCGTGGGTGCATTGTAGTATATTAATATCACTCGTCCTGAAATTTCTTATTCTGTTAATCGAGTTTGTCATTTCATGCACCAACCATCTGAGAAACATTGGGCTGTAGTTAAGCGCATATTGCGTTATCTTAAGGGTTCTCTTGATGTTGGTTTGCACTTTCGTCCTTCATGAGATTCTCAACTTGTTTGCTTTGGTGATGCTGGTTGGGCTTCGGACCCTGATGATTGTCGGTCCCAACTTGTTTCTCCGTTTATTTTGGAGGAAATTTGGTAAGTTGGTCTTCAAGAAAGCAAAAGGTCGTTGCTCGTTCTAGCACTGAGGCAGAATACCAAAGCGATTGCTTTTGCTTCGGCTGAACTCATTTGGCTTCAACAATTGCTCAAAGAAATGCAAGCATCATCAGTTGGTCCGCCTATCCTATTTTGCGACAATTTGAGTGCCACATTTCTCACCACTAATCCGGTATTTCATCAACGTTCAAAACATATTAAATTTGACTATCATTTTGTGTGAGAACATGTTCAAGGCGGTGAATTAGTGGTTCGTCATGTCAAGTATGTTGATCAAATTGCCGACGTATTTACCAAAGCCCTTGGTTCTTCTCGTTTAAAAAATCTACAGTTCAAACTTCACGATCACGAACTTGCAGGAGGGAATTGAGATATTAAGATCTCAGCAAGTTATATTAGGATAAAATTGTTTTATTAAATCAATATTGAAACAATTTGGTTTACTAGGCTTGTTCTAGTTTTGTGTTTAGTAAATGTACCCCTTGAGAGAAGAGTGTGTAGAGTTTGAGAATAAATACAAAAGGTTGGGGTATATTTACTTAATTGAAACATTAAAAAGCCTAGTTACTACTATAGTTTTTCAAAAAGGTCTAGTTACCAAAATTGTCCATCAATATTTATCATTTCATATCTTGTAAATATTTCACTTGTGATTGATTCAATCATTCGTGATCTTAGCAATTAGTTTCTTTTATTGAAGATTTTAGTTCTGTAGAGTTGTTGTACTCTTCTGTATAAATCCCCTTTTCAATGGAAATGAGAGAAGCAACCTTTTCCACAATTCTTACTGTCTTATACCTTCTGAGGTTGATACAAGTTTTTTCCTTACATGAAATCCTCGTTTTACATCTTTCAGAACCCGATATCTCTCTAATAGAATCTCCACCTTTGATTATATGTCTCCCATCGATTGCAAGAACGAAGCCCTTATTCAAGTTGTTAGGATTTGAAAGCAATCAAAAAAGAAATAGGACACGGAAATTGGTTACTCAATTCACCACTAATTGCAACTACGTCTGAGGGCACTACCAAGTTAGGGTTTTGCACTAGATTTTTGTGTTTTATAATGACAATTATATAATCAATGTGGATATATATATATAAATATATAAAATTAGAATCCTAATTTTAATCCTACTAAAAGTAAACCCTTCTTAAAGATAGAATTATATTCGGATAAAAAAACAATTATAATAACAATGCGTCTAAACTTACACCGTTCATCATACTTCATAACCCAACAAACTTTTATACTCTAGTTAGCCCATTTAAAAAGGGTTATTGATTTTGTTTCAAATATTGGCATGCTGGGAATTCTTCCTAATTAGTATTTTGATCGTGGGATCACGAATAAATTTATCCAAACGCGAGAACCCGTTGGTCAATTTGAACCCATCGAAATTGAATTTGACGGAGTTAGTTGGAGGCCTTCATCTGGCAAGGTTTTTCCTCTTCCGTCTTTTTCTTGCCTTTTCTTTGGGTGTTTTTCATCTTTTCCTTTTGTTTCTGCCAAGATATACTAATTTGGTATTTGAAAAATTAATGGATTTTGTTGCCCTTATTATAATTTTGATTGCCGAACCAAATATTCTCGTGATCTAGTTTTCCTTTATAATGTTTATCAGCTCGCTATTTGGTTAATCTGTAGATAATTAGTATGAATTGCAAAACTTTCAGTGAATTTGAGTAGATTATTCTTATGGGTTTTGTGTAAAGATTACCATTAATGAGGAGGTTACGTAGCTGAAAAAGTACAAACTCACAAACAGGTGAGTATAATTGGCACTGGAAAGTAAAGAGCAGTGAAAAGTTAATGGACAGATAGTTTCTTGAGGGAAGGTGCAACGTACCAAATCTGAATGTCAACTTGAACCCAGAAATGGAAGCATTTGAAGCAGCAAACGCAACTTCTAAATCTGCTGATTTCCATCTTTCCATTTGTGGAAGTTACCAAACCGATGTAAATGAATTCAGTCTGCCCTAATTAACACTTGACACAAACAACACAATGAGATCTGTCATCTGTGAGTCTACGTACGTTTGATTTGTACGCCTGACCATTTCCACTGTAATTACATAAATGAAGCATCTTCAAACTACAGATTCACTGCTTTTCTGCTACCTGGGAAACAATTACAAACCCAGGTGATTTTTTTTTATTTTTCAAATCTTCATCTGTGACTGCGTGTACCAGTACGTTTGATTAGTGTAGTGATGAAGTTGAAGAGTGGTTGGAGCTAGAAATGGTACTGCATAGTGCACGCCGATGGGATGTATCAACTGAAATCCCTGATATGTCCTGTCTTGCTGTACCCATTTCACTTTTGGTAAATCAACTCCAAAATCATAACCTTACACAAATTTACTCAACTTTCAGTTACCAACATAAACCTTTTCTTTTTCATACCACAATCAATGCCAACCCCTAAATGAACACCTTCTGCTTCCGGATTCAAATATATAATATATGCAATAGAAATAACAAAATTCAACAAACCCTAGTTTGAATTTCAACAAGATTGTAGCAAACTATTGAATTTCAATATGATTTTTGTGGTGGTAAGGTTAACTCTCAATTCGAGACAAAGAGCAATGATTAGCATTATCTGGTGAGTAGTGTTTTACTTGGCACTTTATCGCTTCTACCTAATTCCAATCCTCCATTTGTTTTGTATATATTTGTAATTTACAGTTCCCACCCACCTAATTTAGAGTTATTTGTTACAAGCTCTATCCTAAAGTCTCCATGACATCCTCTTAAATTCAGTTCAACCCTGAATATATATTTAATATATACACATAGAAGAGACCAAGGTTGATTATACCTGTTAAGCCGCAGATTAAATGTGTTTGAGTCCTGAACAAGAATAAAAAATGGGCAAGTAGTAAGGGGTCAACATCATCAAGTGAACACCGAACCCACATATCATCAAGTGATTCCTGTCATAAGAGGTTGTCTGGGCAAACACCAAGACTGATTTCAGGCGTTCTTCCAAGACACTTACTCCCAACTCAAGCGTTGATTAAATGGATGATCAGATTGGCCGCGGAGTCGGCAAAATCAATAGCAGGCCTGTGTTGCAGCCCACCTGCAACCGCGTTCTGTCTCTTGAACACGACAACTCCCTCAAAAGACACCCGTCTCTCCTCCATTTCAATCTCCTAACAAGCCACGTGC
Organism: Fagopyrum esculentum; assembly: GCA_033239045.1. Taxonomy (NCBI): domain Eukaryota; kingdom Viridiplantae; phylum Streptophyta; class Magnoliopsida; order Caryophyllales; family Polygonaceae; genus Fagopyrum; species Fagopyrum esculentum. Next base: position 131,401,147 of record BSUD01000004.1, read on the forward strand.
TAAGAACAAAGCAAGTGTCAATACTATAGTAATTAGGCCTTCTCCTATGCCTTCAATATCTCTTAAAATAACCTCCCCTAAGCAATTAGCCAGTAATTAGGCCTTCTATATAAATCACATCTTAATACTAAACTAAAGGCAATGAATAAACCCTAGAAAATAAACTAAATGAAAAAGTTAAAGAGTTGAATATTAGAAATAAATTTGAAATCAATCTTATTAAGGTATATCCTAAGGGCCAAAAAGGGAATGTCTTCTCCTAGTCCGTCTAGGCTTGAACTGAAGGACTGAAAAGTGAAAACATACTAAATAATATTTCATGTCATGCACAAAATTGTCACATTTTTCTTCAAACAACTGAAAAGGAATCAAGAGTTAAGCAAGAGAAGGAAGCTCTTCACCTTTAGCTCATTGCTCCTAGATATTGATTCAGCATTCTTATCACTAAGGCATTAATAAAATTGTGTCTCTCAATGCCTTCAACAACATTGGTTTAGGACCAAGAGGGCAGAGTGAGATGGATGGCTACACTCGTCTATCAATTCTGCTTATCGTCATTATGTCAGGGAACTGTTTATGCATCACAATTCGCGCAACCTGGAATATTTCATGTCATGCACATAGTCTATACTAGCCAAGTATGATAGTACAATACCTTTAGATTTACAATGCATTACAACGAAGCATCTGCAGTATTATTAGGTACATCATGCATTGTACTAAGGCTTTTGTTTGCATGTGCAAATTGTAAACTGTTTTTCAATAGATTTCTTCCCTCTCACTATTTTCTTCCCTCTCACTATTTTCTTCTTGAGCATCGAAAAACAGTTTATAAATACGATACCAAACAAACCCTTATACAAATGTCATAACCAACGTGTTGAACTGTTGATAAAAGGCATGGAAAAAGGAAAAGCCACAAATGCATACTAACAGTGTCATGACTGGGCCGATGTCAGGTTTCCAGACATCAAAATGTACCGATTTCACCATAGTAAACAAATGCAAGGAGACGGTGTGGCCAGGAATAAGGCCAAGCGAGAATTTCACCAACAACGATCTTGTCTTAAAGGCGGGTGAATCAGCTGCCATCACACCTCCAGGTGGGTGGGTGGAATGGTATACTTTGGGGAAGAATTGGAAGAAATTTTGATGGTAAAGGGTAACAATAGTACCTGCCAGAATACTTCAATTCAGCAAATAAAAACCAACTATATCAAGTCCTTATCAAATACCAATAGCATCAACCATAAATAGTTTCAATTCAGTTTTCTACTATCAGACTTAAACTATGTTATTTTTTCATTGAACCTTGCAGATCAATTGTACAAGGAGAAACAAACAGCTAAATTGAGGTTATAAATACCAATTGAAAAAAAAAAGCAACCAAGCAAAACAAGTCATTAGCGACATTCTTCAAAGCCAATTACAAACCATAAAACAAGAAAACAAACACAGTAAAGCAACAAAGAGAAAGTGTAAACCTGCAAAATTCAAAGAGGCAAGCCCCATATGAAACCCCAAATTCAATGACATTGTAGCAAAATTTCACATCAACTTCGCATTATCAACGCGAGTCTCTATCATTCTCAACAAAAAGCATAAGAATAAGAAAAAATTTGAATCATAAAGGGACAAACCCTAGTCTGACTTCCAGACCCAGAAAAAGAACAAGATAGAGACGAACCTTGCCCGGCTAAGAGACGAATACGCAACGGAGCTGTTGTTGAGAGTTCAGACAGAGAACGCCAGGCGGGAGAGAGCCAATTTCGCACTAGATGATTATAATAGCCGAGGAAGTGTGAGAGACGAAGAATCGAGAGGGTGAGAATGAGTGAAGGACGACACTAGCAGCTGAATTTACAATGGCATTCTCAAAAGAGAAAGAGACGGGGATATACTCCAACCCGACGTGACGAAGAATCGAGCGAGTTCAGAAAGCTTGTTACTAATGGAGTGGGATGTGGCGTTGGTATTGGGCACGTTGGACCAGGGTGTGTTTGGTGCGTAGGGATTATTGGGGGTTATGAGATTATTGGAGATTTTCATCCACTTAACGGGGATTATGAGATTATTGGGAATGAAAATCCTCAAAATAATCTCTATCAAGTTCACCGAACGGGCCCCTACTCACCTCCGAAACCCAGAATTAAGGCCGACGACCGTAATTCCTCGGATGTTATTTGGCGCTGGAAGCGTAATGCTCATCGCGGAATGTCGTAAGAGACATTTCCTTCTCTCGTGGATTTTTTGTTATGATGTGTTTGATATCAACTAAGACTTGATTCATATCAAGCAACTTGACCTTCAAATGTAGCTATTTTGTCATCAAAGCATCCAACAAAAGTAGTTTGAAACAACTCACGTGTATGACGACTAATCTCGGAAGGAAATTGTTGGTGTCGAAGCGCGAAAACCATGAATGCCCCACTTTCCTCGGCAAACTCTCCCCTCCCGTGGTGATTGATGATTGTCCTACATTCAACCCGGCCTCGGCTCTTGTCATTATTTGCTACTCCGGTACCGTGGGTGAATCTAAGAAGTCATGCTCCGAGGTGGAGGAAGATGTCATCGATGGTGTTTACACGGATGCCTTTGGAGAATCTAGCACCGTGACCTCTTCGGATGATGGCCTAGGAGATGAGAATTTTGATGGTAAACAAACTATTTCTCCCTCAACTATCATGCATTCCCATTTATCTTCTTACCCCCCCCCCCCCCCAAGGTGACGAGAGTGAGAGATTCATGAAGGTTCTATCTACTAGAAAGGCTCTCACGGCTATCTTTAACCAAACTTAGTGGGCATATGAGTGGAGTCAAGTTTGTTGGTCTAGACCTAGGGATGGGAGTCTCGGGTACTAGGTTGACCTCTATATCTCATGTTCAAGGAGAGAGAGATATATGTTCCCAAAGGTAGATATACCTTCCTTAAGGTTGCCTGATGAGTATCATATCCTGGAATGTACATGGGTTTTGTCAATCCCGGATACAAAAAGGCCTTACAAACCTTTTGGGGAGTACAAGTCCGGTTTATGTGGTGTTCTTGAGACTAGGTTTTCGCAACGACCATTTGACATTGATGAGGTGATGAAGAATCAATTCCTGAATTGGTCCTTCGGACCTTCAACACAAACTTCAATGTTGATTAACGTTGCGGGATCCTAGTTGTAATGTATGTAACCCATCTATGATGTTATAAGTATTAAACCTCAGATTACTAGATGATGTTTGGTGTTAAACTGCAATGCTGGATGTGAACCCTGGCAAACCGGGTTCAACCCTGGCAGCCGGTTCATCATCTCATTGTATATTATATCCAAGCTTATGTGATATATTATGTATCTAAATGGGCCAATGTAATGTGGGCCTTATTCTTCTGTTATGGGAATGATGAGTCCAACTCTGACCCGACTAAGTATATATACATATTGTCTTCACTATTTTACATACGGAGAAGAGCTGAGAGACACACAAAAGAGAAAGAGAGAAGCTAGCCCTAAAATGTTCTGAGATGAACAAGTACAGGAAGAGATCAAGAGCTCTTGTGTCAGATGAAGCAAGTTCTGGATCTGGAGACTTGATGCATACCACAACACTTTAGCAACAAGTGTTGTGCAGCCCTAGAGGAGGCCAAATTCCTCTGATAGCTTCTTCTCTTCCGCCTTCTCTTTTTAGTTATGTGGTTCTTCGTGTGTTTTTCGTTAGCTTGTTGTTCTTGTATGATTCTTGTAATCTGAACTTGATCTTGGTCTTTAGTGGAATCACTTCAGGGACGAGTCTCACCCTCTTGAGACTCCAGGGACTAGAGAAAGTCGAACCCCGTCAACAAATCTGTGTGTTGAGTGTTTCGTTCATCTTGATTCACTTTAGAATTAAGCATAAGACAGTAATAACTAGGTTAAACAATTTACAAATTGGTATCAGAGCTTGATAAACCTAGTGTTCTTTCTTTTTTGTCTTGTTTCTTGCTTGATTCTTTGTGTGCGTTCACTTGTGTGTGAGATGCTAAACCTTATATTCTCCATAAGAATATAGGAAGAACAACATTCTTATTGTAATTGCTAAAGATCCATATAATACTGCAAACAAACTGATTATTCTTTGTTTTGTAGATATGGGAGAGAACACAATAAGAATAAAACCCTTTGATGGGTCAACAGATTTCTCCATGTGGCAACTCAAGATGAGGGCCATTCTGACAAAGGAGAAATGTCTCGAGGCAATAACAGAAGAATGGGCTGATGAGACATCTGAAGCAACCAAGAAAGAGTTGCAAGAACAAGCACATGCTGAGATTATCATAAGGCTTGCTGATGAGGTAGCTCGACAAGTGGTAACTATCTCTAAACCCAAAGAACTATGGGATGCTTTAACTGTCAAGTATATGACTAAATCTTTGCCTAGTACAATAACTTTGTTAAGTGCTTTGTTCAACTACAAAATGAACACTTCAGTGACCTTAGAAGATAAACTAGATAGATTCCTTAGGTTAACTCAAGATCTAGAAAGATGTGGGGACTCTATAAAAAATAAACACCAAGCTGTAATATTGCTTAATTCCTTGCCTGCTCAATTTGACACCTTTAAAGATGTGATTCAGTACAGTCGTGATGACTTAACAAAAGATAAAGTTACTGAGTCTATAAGCCAGAAGAATGAAGTTCTTAAAGTGTTTAAATCTAAAGGTGAGTCAAAAACTGATAAAATTGAGAATAAGAGTGAAGCTCTTATGTTATATGGTAAGAAGAAGAAGACGACTAAAAACATAGACAAATCTAAGTTTGATAAGTCCTCTTCCAAGAAATCTGATGAGTCCATGAAAAATATTAAGTGTTTCTATTGTGAGAAAATAGGACATTACTTAAAAAATTGTAGAAAAAAGAAAAGGGATGACAAAACTAAAGGAAGCAATAATTCTGAGTTTACCAATGTGTGTGAAAATGACTGTCAATATTCTAATGAATTGCTAGTCTGCACTGATTTGAATGTTGATGATACCTGGATCCTAGATTTAGGATGCACCATGCATGCTACTCCTAATAAGGGATTTTTTGGTACCTTATCTGAAAAAGATTGTGGCACTGTAAAACTGGGAGATCACACTGTGCTATCTGTTAAAGGAATTGGCACAGTTCCTTTAAAAATGCATGATGGAGTCATTAGAACTTTAACTAATGTTAGATGGGTTCCTCAACTGAGAAGAAATTTGATGTCTGAATCTATGTTTGATGACATAAACTGTGACATAATAACTCACAATGGGGTTAGGGATGTAGTTAGAAATAACATTGTCCTTATAAAAAGTATAAAAAGGGGTAGTCTATACCATGTTATAACCTCTCCTAGATTAAATACTCCCACTGATGAAATATTTAATGTCACTAGTGACAAAACAAAAATCTGGCATGCTAGGCTTGGTCACATTGGAAATAAAGGGCTGCAATATCTAAAGAAAACTGGTCTGATTGACTCTCAACTTGAAGATTTAAAATTCTGTGAAACTTGCATCTTTGGAAAACAAATAAAACAAAGCTTTAATAGATCAACCTATACTGCAACCAAACCTCTTGAATATGTGCACTCTGATTTATGGGGACCTGCACAAGTTGATACTATTGGAGGTAGAAAATATTTTTTTTATCTCTCATTGATCATTACTCTAGGAAGGTTTGGATATATGTGTTGAAATCCAAAGATGAAGCTTTTGAGTATTTTAAAACTTGGAAAACCTTAGTTGAAAGTCAAAGTGATCACAAACTAAAATATTTAAAAACTGACAATGGTCTAGAATTTTGTAATAAACTGTTTAATGAATTTTGTAAACAAAATGGCATTAAAAGACATTTGACTGTTACAAACCACAACAGAATGGTACTGCAGAAAGAATGAACAGAACCCTCTTAGAGAAAGCTAGATGCATGTTAATTAGTGCAGGCATGAAACCGTCTTTCTGGGGAGAAGCTGTGACCACTGCAGCCTACCTAATAAACAGATCACCATCATCTGTTATAAACTTTAACACACCACAAGAGATGTGGTCCAAAAGGAAACCCAATCTTACACATTTGAGGCCTTTTGGATGCACTGCCTATGCTCAAATAGCTGAGGGTAAGCTGCAACCAAGGTCTCAAAAATGTGTTATGTTAGGTTATCTTGAAGGGACAAAAGGTTACAAGTTACTGTTAGTTCAACCTAGAGGTTACAAGGTAATAACCTCCAGAAATGTTATCTTCAATGAGAATGATTTCTACTTTAAGACAAAACTAATGCAGACTGTTGAGATCACTAATGACAGTACAGAAAACTCGGAAAATAATACTCCAGCTCAATTTTTCTTACCTCAACCCCAAGATGGGAACAATGAGGTTGAAGAAGAATTTGATATTGGAAGAGCTTCCAGTCACTCCCACAACAGATCCTACGATGATGACACAAATAATAATCAAAGTGTGCAAAACAGTGGAGATAATACACAAGGTAATGAAAGCCAATCTCACCAATTAAGTGGGGATGATAGTAAAGTAAGTCAGTCCAATCTCTCTACCCCTTTATGTGCTGAATCTAGTATGCAAAATATTTCTGATACACATGTTGAAACTGTGAATGATAATGCAACTGACTTGTCCAACTATCAGCTTGTGAGGGATAGACAACCTAGGATTCCTGTTCCTAATAAGAAATATATGACTCACTTTAGTAATTTGGTTGAGGTTGAAACTAATTCTTGTTGTAATCAGACTGAGTTTGCTTACCTGTGTGCTGAAATTGTTTCCACTTACACTCCCGAGTCATATGATGATGCTGTCACTTGTAAAAATGCAAATGAATGGACTAAGGCTATGCATGAGGAAATTCAATCTTTGTATGCAAATAAGACCTGGTCCTTAGTTCCTAAACCTAAGACTGCTAGGTTAGTGGACTGTAAATGGATTTACAAAGTCAAAGAAGGTATTAATAACCTTGATCCACCCAAATATAAGGCTAGATTAGTAGCCAAAGGGTTCACACAAAAAGAAGGAATAGACTATAATGATATTTTTGCACCTGTTGTAAAATACAAAACCATGAGATTATTACTTGCTATGACTGTTGTGTATGACTGGGAATTAGAACAGATGGATGTTAAAACTGCCTTCTTACATGGTGATCTAAATGAAACCATATACATGAGACAACCAAAAGGTTTTATAGATAAACTGAATCCTGATTATGCATGCTTATTAAATAAATCTCTCTATGGCCTTAAACAATCTCCTAGGCAATGGAATAAGAAGTTCGATAGCTACATGTCTAGCTTAGGTTTCATAAGAAGCCAATATGATCATTGCTTGTATACTAAAAATGTAAAGTCTAGAAAACCTTTGTTTGTTTTGCTATATGTTGACGATATGCTTATAATTAGTAGCTGCATTGATGTTGTTTCTGAGTGTAAGATAAACCTAAAAAGAAGGTTTGACATGAAGGATCTAGGGGCTGCACAAAAGATTCTTGGTATAACTATCATAAGAGATAGGCCTAAGTGTAAGATGTGGCTTGCACAAACTGAATACTTAACTAAGGTTCTAGACAAATTTGCTATGACAGGAGCCAAACCCTCTGTCATACCTTTAGGGGGGCACTTAGAACTGTCTAAAACAGATTGTCCTAAAACTGATGAGGAACTTAAGAAAATGGCCAAAGTACCTTATGATGTAGCTGTTGGATCCATCATGTATTCTATGCTGTGTACACGTCCTGACTTGGCTTTTTCTATTAGTATGTTGAGCAGGTTTATGTCAAACCCAGGTGAGAAACACTGGCAAGCTATGAAGTACTTGCTTAAGTATGTGTCAGGTACACAGAAACTGGGCATTGAGTATACTAAACATGACTCAGACATGAGTTTGTGTGGATATGTAGACTCGGACTATGCAGGTAATAAGGACAATAGGAGATCTACAACTGCTTATTTCTATACTTGGGCAGGAAATGTAGTTTCATGGAAGTCACAGCAACAGTCAATTGTTGCTTTGTCTTCTACTGAGGCTGAGTATGTAGCTGCAACTGAGGCAGCTAAAGAAGTTGCATGGTTAACAGGTATATTGCAAGAAATTGAAGAAAAAACCTATATGCCTATCTTGAACATGGATAGTCAAAGTGCAATCTATTTGTGCAAAGATCCTATGTATCATGAGAGGACAAAATATATAGATGTAAGATACCATTACATTAGAAAAATGGTTGAAGATAAAAAACTGGTAGTTAAGAAAATACCAGGTGAGGAAAATCTTGCAGATTTTGGTACTAAATTGTTCCTTCTAACAAATTTGTTTATTGCAGGAATGCTCTTCACATGCATGATGTACCTTGATAACCAAGAGTACTTGAGTTGATGACAGACGGTGTGCTCTTCCTGAAGTGTTTGATTCCATAAAAGATTCCTTGAGATAGTTAAAGTTTATACTTAATCATCTAATTGGGTTATGGGGGCATTTGTAATGTATGTAACCCATCTATGATGTTATAAGTATTAAACCTCAGATTACTAGATGATGTTTGGTGTTAAACTACAATGCTGGATGTGAACCCTGGCAAACCGGGTTCAACCCTGGCAGCCGGTTCATCATCTCATTGTATATTATATCCAAGCTTATGTGATATATTATGTATCTAAATGGGCCAATGTAATGTGGGCCTTATTCTTCTGTTATGGGAATGATGAGTCCAACTCTGACCCGACTAAGTATATATACATATTGTCTTCACTGTTTTACATACGGAGAAGAGCTGAGAGACACACAAAAGAGAAAGAGAGAAGCTAGCCCTAAAATGTTTTGAGAAGAACAAGTACAGGAAGAGATCAAGAGCTCTTGTGTCAGATGAAGCAAGTTCTGGATCTGGAGACTTGATGCATACCACAACACTTTAGCAACAAGTGTTGTGCAGCCCTAGAGGAGGCCGAATTCCTCTGATAGCTTCTTCTCTTAAGCCTTCTCTTTTTAGTTCTGTGGTTCTTTGTGTGTTTTTCGTTAGCTTGCTGTTCTTTTATGATTCTTGTAATCTGAACTTGATCTTGGTCTTTAGTGGAATCACTTCAGGGACGAGTCTCACCCTCTTGAGACTCCAGGGACTAGAGGAAGTCGAACCCCGTCAACAAATCTGTGTGTTGAGTGTTTCGTTCATCTTGATACACTTTAGAATTAAGCATAAGACAGTAACAACTAGGTTAAACGATTTACACTAGTCATGTGGGATGAGTGTAAGATTGATATATATATATATGCGTTGTTGAGGCTGGTATCCACTACATCTTTTGCCTTGTTACCTGTAGGGTTATGGGCCTCCGGTTTGGTACCTGCCTTGTCTATGGGCTTCGTAGTAGTGTTGAGCGTGCTCAAATTTTGGAGACCATGAGTGTCAGGATGGAGAGAGATCCCTCTCTTGGCTTGTCTTGAGAGATTTCAATAATATCATGTTCTCAACTGAAAGTGTCAATGGTGTTAGGGTTAGGATGACTAAGACTACGGCGATGTTTGAGAGTTGTTAGGCTCTTGGTCTTTCCGATGCCCCAATCATTAATGAAAATATTTTCACTTGGACAAATGGTAAGGTATGGACCAAGCTTGACAAGGTGATGGTTAATCATGAGTAGCATGAGTGGGTTGTGTTATGTAGGGCTACCTTCCCAAACATGTGGCAATATTCGGACCATAAACCGACTATTGCTCATGTTATCCACTGACCCCTTACCGGGAAGCCTAGCTTTATGTTCTTCAACATGTAGACCCACTATGACCAGTTCCAAAGCCTTGTTAGAGAGAGTCGGAGTTGTTCCCTTAGGGGTACGTACCAGTTTTGTCTTTGGGCCCTCTTGCGGAGCCTTAAGGGGCCGCTTAGAGGTCTCAATAGACGCCATTATTCTCATATTGTAGAGAAGGCCAAGGTGGCCAATAAGGATTACGCCAATTATTTGGAGTTTCTTTGCTTTGACCCATAGTCAGAGTTTATCAGTACCGAGCTGTTGGACCTTAAGACAAAGTCCCATAGGCTCGATGCGATTGAGAGGAGCTTTTCTAGCCAGCAGGCTAAGGCTAGGTACATCCTTAATAGTGGCAAGTCCTCTTCTTATTTTCACGGTATTATGAAGGACAATGGGCGACAAGACTTCATCCCGTCGCTCAAGCTTATTGATGGCTCGTCCATTTCCTCCCTTGATGAGGTGGCCGAGAGATTTGTTGATTTCTTTCAAGGTCTTTTTGGCACCGCTCACCCGGTTGAGATTTCCCAGAGGGATTGGTTCCCGAATGGCCCTTGTGTTGTTGCCAATGATAGTACTCGCCTTCTTGAGATGGTCTCTTTCGAGGAGATTAAGGCGGCTCTTTGGTCGATAGGTGATCTTAAAGCCCCTAACCCCGATGGTTACAACTCCAATGGAATGGAATCGAGTAAGGATAAGGAAAGGAAATGGAATTGATGGGATCACAATGGAATTGATGAGATTACTTTCATGTATTAAAAGACCTCTAAACAAACATAATTTTTGATTGATTTGTAATCATTCTGTTACTAGGAAAGAATCTTAGCACTTTCAAACGAGCCCTTAATGTATAATTTTTGAAATAAGTATAATGATAAAGTTACATAGTTGATGAGCTATAAAAATATATTGTCTAAATAAATATAGAGTTAAGAAATGAGAGTTAATAAACAATAAATGTGAGAAAAATAAAAGAAAAAGTTGACATGGCGGAGAGGGTGAGAAATTTTGTATAAAAATTAATGATCGCACATGGTCTCATGGTTTTCCTTTGTATCCGAAATGAAAATTATGAAACTATTATCATGTATAGTATGAATGTAGAAGATCCAATTCTTGTAATCTTATATAATCCCAAAAAAAAGTTGGTTGGCAAGTGGGCTCTTGTTGAATGGCCCCCCTAAAGATCTAATTTTTTGCTATTAAAGACGGTAGCGTAAGAACTAATTATGGCTAACAATTGATAAACCGTTGGCTCTTCACACCCATGATATCATTGTTCAACAAAGAAACTAACAACGAAGGAGGGTCTTTAAAACACGTGATAACCTAAGGAGAAAATACAATCGAAAGAAGCAATAAAATTGGCAACAATGTTACCCTCGAGGTAAATATGACGAAATTGAATATTCTAATTTCTACTTGACATTACGACATCAATCTAAAGAGTGCACCAATGCGAGAAATATTGTGATTGACAAGTTTCACCACCAATTATGTGTTGATCTCTATGTTTTGAACACTCATGTCGCAAGCCAAATAAAGACCCGTACAAAAATACCAAAGCTCGGCCATTGGAACCGAACATAAGCTACAGTTGAAGCCAAACACTCGTGACTATGGACATCTCGAACAAGGCCTCCTTCGACCATTATTTACTGTTTAACTTGCCTTGAATGGTCGTTATAAGTTTTGAACCCGTACAATGGATGGCTTTCCACGAATTCTCTTTTAGTAGGATTTTGAAATTTTAATATTTTGTGCGATTAACCTTTTCTGTAGTGTAGAACAAAACCTCTCTTTCAATGTTACTGCCTTTTGCATCTCGGCAAATGAGCCCTTCACCTGATCAAGTTTTTAGCTGCAAATTAATTTTCAGTGATCGATCGATCTGTCTTTCGTCGTCCTGAAAAGCACTTCAAGGATTGACACATTTCACCGACTTTAATATTCCACACCAAAACAAAAATGAAAAAAAAAAAAAACCTCTCTATATATACACGACTCCCACGTACATCGATATTCATTCATCTCTTCCCTAAGTTTTAGATACAGAAGTTACGAAATGGAAATGGAAGCCTTCAGCAATCCTCCCACAATGATGAGCTCTCCTTACGGTGGTACTCTATCGTACACCTTCACCTCCGCCAAGAATACTTCAAGATCATCCATGTTGGACACCCGAATATGGTGCAGACTCCCGCAGCCGATTCTCGACCGGGTTCTCGCTTTCTTTCCAGCCCCGGCTTTCTTCCGAGCTCGGTCGGTCTGCAAACGCTGGTACGGACTCCTTTACTCTCCTTCGTTTCTCCAAATGTACCTCCACGTCATCCCCCGGGAGCGTCACTGGTTCATCTTCTTCAACCACAACCCTATCAAAACCCACATCTACTCCAAACCCTCTCGAAACGACGTCGTCACTGCTGAATCCTATTTGTTTGACCCTTATAATCTCACCTGGTCCCGCCTCTTCTTCCCTCTCATTCCTGCCGGTTTCTCTCCGGCAGCCTCCTCCGGTGGACTTCTCTGCTGGGTTTCCGATGAGGCTGGCCCTAAGTCACTTTTTCTCCATAACCCTCTCCACGCCACCGGCTACAACAACAGCTACTCCGTTACCCAGCTTCCTCCGACGATAAGGCCGAGGCTGTTTCCGTCCATCGGCCTTGCTGTCTCAGCTGACTACTGGTCGTCTCTCGACGTGGTGGTGGCCGGCGACGACATGGTCTCCCCCTACGCCGTCAAGAATCTCACCACGGAGACTTTTCGAGTGGACGCCCGTGGATTTAGGGTTTGGGGACAGGGTCCCACTTCGCCGCTACCGCGTTTATGTAGCCTGGAGTCAAGACATATGATCTACTCTCACTCGTTAAGCAAGTTCTTCTGCATGAACTACAGTCCCTTTGGAGTGCTCTGTTATGACGTGGCTACATCTGAGTGGTCCAAGATCCAGGCTCCCATGAGGCGGTTTCTCCGGTCACCGAGCCTAGTGGAGGGACGCGGAGAGGTGGTAATGGTGGCGGCAGTGGAGAAGAGCAAGCTCAATGTCCCACGCAGCCTCCGTATCTGGCGACTGTGTGGGGCCCAATGGGTGGAGACGGAGAGGATGCCCCAGCAGATGTACACCCAGTTCGAAGACGCCGAGCGGAGGAGCGGCGGTGGTTCGAAAATGTCCGGCTTCGACTGTGTGGGGCACGGGGAGTTCATTGTGATTACCATCCGAGGGGCGGATAACAAGGCGGCGGTGTTGTTTGATGCTCGAAGGAAGAGCTGGATGTGGATGCCGGCGTGCCCTTTTCTCGGCGTCGGTGCTCAGTTGCATGGGTTTGCTTATGAGCCCAGACTAGCTACTCCGGTCACCGGCCTGCTTGACCACCACTTTGCCCTTCCTTAACAACTTACTATACTAGCTACTTAATTATATCTTGTTTTCGTTTTAATTTTCTCTCCAGCTGGTATTTGTTGGTTGAACGTAGCTAATTCGATCTTTAGTATCGTTCGATATGTATAATATTGTTGGTACGTGTAATCGGATAATGCTAGTATTTTGCAACCTCTCTCTGTCATACTCTACTTCATCACTAGAATGGGAAATAACATGTTACGCTTGGAAGATCACGAGACAAAGTGCTATTAGACATGCACAATATTTGTTGCAAACATTCTCCTTGGCGCATTTATCTTGAGATAAAGCGAGCAACACACGCCTAAAAAAACTAAGGGTCCGTTTGGTTTGAACTCCGGAATCGGAAACGGAATGGAAACGAATCTAGTCCATATGTATACCATTATTCATGAAAGTTTGTGGAATCATTCCTTATGGTTTGAAGGAGTTGAAGTAGATTTTGATTACTTTTGATATCCTATATGGTAACAAAATATGAGAAATTAAGTGTACTTTGCACTAAACCACATGGAATGATTCCATAAAATTTCATGAATAAGGATATGCATATGGACTAAATTCGTTTCCATTCCGTTTCCGTTACCGGAGTTGGAACCAAACGGGCCCTAAGGGGCTTCAAATCGGCATAACAAATTCCCTACTTAAGCTCATCATAATAACATAACACGTTACATCTTTAGATAAAGTCCTCTTTAGGGCCGATAATTGATTCTCGCTCCATGGATAACCCGTATGACTTGAAGTTGAAATTTTGTCGGCCATTTTCGACATCTTCCCATTGGAATCAGACTTTCGTGCAAATTTCATGTATCCCTTTGAAAGAGCTTCGATAATAGTACTTGTGTTTTTTTTTATTCCAAATGTAATAACCGGAATATCAGTTTTACTAATACTTTACAAAGTTGTCATGGAATGCTTGATATTCATTCCTAAGCACACTACTAATAAAGGTAGAAGTGTCCACGAGGTTGCCTCGCACCCACACTACAAACGGTAGGCTAAAGAACTGTAGTATTATGGTCCGTACTCCCAAGTCTACCTAAAGAAAAGTTATATCCCTACAATTTTTAAATGAATTGGTTGAGATCGAGTAACCTCACCGATAATATTCTTTTAGCGTCTTTTATCATATTCATTCTTATTCATACAATCCCTTTAGCATTTATTATAGTTTTGCATTGCATTTTGTTAGATTTCTTTACTCGTGGGTGTATGATATTGCACAAGGGGTCCAATGATTTTACAAGGACCTTGTGCTATAGTTATTTTAAGTTTTATTAATTATTTTTGTACAAGAGTAATAGATCGTGATTTACTAGTATCATGAATAATTATACATCTAATTAATATATCTTAATTAAAATATAATTGACATTCAAAAAATTAAATATTTAATGAAGGATTTAATTTGAAATCATTTAATAAAATATAATAAGGAGACTTTATGTTTTATTTTATATTTTTTATTTTCTATTTTTTATTTTATTTTTAAAATTTCAAAAGACCTAGCCCTTTCTTATACTCTTTTAAATAACTAAACTTAAACAAAATTTACAAAATACTGTAAGATTGTTTGAAAATATACTGTAAGAAGAGAGTACTAATTTTCCAAATATTGGAAAATGAACGCAAAATATGGAGAACCAAGAGCGAATGAATATCAAAAATAGGACTAATGGGTAAAAGAGTAGAGTGAGTGCCAGTGTGCCACTAGAGACCAAGTGTATTTGCATGCATTGATATATAAAAAACTCGGGCGTATATGACCCCTTATTATTTGAGGTGTTGTGGCAGTAGGCCGAAATGAAACATGTTATTGGACGGGTCTAATATTGTGTGATTCTAGTGCTTGTGGAAGCTAAAATAAAGTTAATCTCGAAAGAACGCTTGCTACACAATAAAGATCACCCTACAATTAAGGAAGTCGAGGTCAAAAAATAAAATGATTCAAATCCGATAGTGAAGAATTGAAGACCGCTCGAGAAAGAAGTGTTCGTCGGTCGATTTGCCCCTATTGACTGGCCAATAAATCTAGCCCTAGTTTCTGAGCATCTGACCTATTCTCCAACATGATGCATTCTGCTACGAAGTCGACCAATTATCATGCAAATCCACCAATTTGGCCAGTAAGTTGGCCGATTGGTCCCTATTCCCCATCCTACTTGAACAATCTATGTTTTCTTTCCTTTTTCATTTCTTGTTTTGGACTATCTTTTAGCTTGTCCATTTAGACGTTTTTATCTTTTAACCTTAAAAATAGGGTTTAAGTAGGATTACTCTCTAAGACTCTAACCCTAGGAGAATTAGGTATATATCCTCCCTATAATTAGACCTAGGCAAATCCAGATGCGGGGCGGACTTTTCAAAAAAATTCCCATTTTCCGGGGCCTAAAATTCGGGCCTAAAGTCTTTTTCATACAACTCACATCGGACGGGACCCGGATTTTTTATTTTTTAAAAAAAGAAAGAAAATATCGCTACTAAATTTAAGAAATCAAAGTATTCAATAAAATAAAAAGTAGTTTATTGGTGTGGATACTTGAACCTTACCTTGA
The DNA here is from genome assembly GCA_033239045.1 of Fagopyrum esculentum. Taxonomy (NCBI): domain Eukaryota; kingdom Viridiplantae; phylum Streptophyta; class Magnoliopsida; order Caryophyllales; family Polygonaceae; genus Fagopyrum; species Fagopyrum esculentum. The sequence goes on from BSUD01000004.1 coordinate 131,416,841, forward strand.
GGTCTCGAGTTCGAATCCTACAATTGTTCCCTATATTTTAATTTTTAATTTTAAAAAAGAAAATAAAAAGAGCCTTTTGGTCTAGGCTTTTTGGTCTGGACGAGCTTGGACCTTTGCCCGTATCCGCCCACTTATCCGAGTGGACGGGCCGGTCCGACTTTGCCCAAGTCTAACTATAATTAAGGTTTGAATCCGCCCACTTATCCGAGTGGACGGGCCGGTCCGACTTTGCGCAAGTCTAACTATAATTAAGGTTATTCACCCATTAGTTTTCCCTATCTAGTTTTACGTTCAAAATACCAAAACCTTAATTACTAGCATAGGAGAAGATTGGACCAATCAAATCCATTTGAATCCGCTCACTTATCCGAGTGGACGGGCCGGTCCGACTTTGCCCAAGTGTAACTATAATTAAGGTTATTCACCCATTAGTTTACCCTATCTAGTTTTACGTTCAAAATACCGAAACCTTAATTACTAGCATAGGAGAAGATTGAACCAATCAAATCCATTTGAGAACGGCCAAAAGGTCCATACAAGTCGCCGATCTATTAGTGTTCGTTCCCGCTTTGTCTAGTTTTCATCAAATTTAATAAAGGAAGAGGTTTTGTGAATATATATTGCCGAATTATCGTTATTTTAGGGTATGAAGAATCCAACTTGCATTGATGATTCTATGATGTTTATTATTGTCGTTATCATTTTCTCTCCCTTATTGCTATTGTTGACCGGTTGCTCTACTAGTCGTTCCGGTCGGCTGGTTCGAACCGGGTTTTGTGATCTTCTATTCTTGCTTTATGTGATTAATCTATTCGGTTCATAAATTTTATGTCTCGATCGGCCTTCACTTATGTTTCGACCTATCCCTCAACCTTTATTTTTGGTTTTTGTGTGTTTGTTTATTGATTTTATGATTAACCACTCAAACCATTACCTTTTTCACGTGTTTGATCATTACCTTTATTGCAATTGGATTTTGTAACTGTTTGCGAAATCTGAGGCTCGCATTGCAACTCTCGTCACAACCCTCTCGTCACAACCCGCACAAGGTATATGGATTAAAACAATATTGTATTAAAGTAGAGGTACTAACGCGTCACACTGCGTTCGTTTCACTTACGTGTCGCATTAGGAATTAGTGAAACCGAATTGGGATTTAAAAAATAAACAATAAAAAATTCTATTTAATTAGGTTTTACTTCCTTTGCGATTATAACGTCTATATAAATGACACATTTTTTTTTATAAACTATAACTTACTCCCTTTTTTGTTAAAACTTCTAGTTAATTTAGATCCCATTTTTTGAAGAGCTAATTAGTTAACTAGACCTTTTCTAATTTTCATAATAGTAAGTAGGCCTTTTCTAATTTTCATTTAGTAAATGTACCCGTTTTTTATTTACCGTTTAAAATTAGGGTTTTTATCTCTTTCCTCAACTCTCGTTCCTTTCTCTCCCACAACCAACACAAGTCGCCGGTACTCTACTCCCTTCACCTCCCACCTTCGACCATCCCTCTGTTCTCATTCGTCTCCTCTAGAACGAACATCAAATTGATCTTCTCATCTTAGTTTTCACGTTCAAATTAAATCAGTGATTATAATGAACGTGTAACACCAAATTGACAAAGCAACCAATAAAGACAAGCTGATAAGTAAATCGAATTCATTACCCCAAATCTAATGAAGTTGAAGGAAGGCGTGCAACCGCTGCTGGTGTTGGACGGAGAAATGCAACACTGGGGAAGCTGGAGAATCAAGGCAATGGTTCTGGTATATAAATCTTCTTTTCTGGTGAATCTTCGGTTCTGGTATGAGTTATTACTTGTCTGCAAATGGGTATGCCTAGAAAAGATGGGATCGGTTATTGTACAAACTGTTTTACGGGCTCCTATAATTACAGGTGTTGGAAAAGCAATGGGCATTTTGACTGTTGGCATTGTAATGACCCCCTCGCGTTTGAAGGGAGGAGAAGAGCAGTTCTAACTCAAGAAGGGAATGCAGCTTTGAGAGAGAATGTGGACACACCCATTGTTATTCCTAATGACAAGTTACTGACACCAGTTTCCCAGTCTACTCCTGTTACTGAAGCATTTAACCTTGCTGATGACATTCTTAGGCAAGGTGTTCGCGGTATCGGTATGTCATGGACTTTTGTAATTTAGATTCTTATCATTGATCCACAAGTTTTCATAACAGAAGTACCTTATTGACTTGTTCGCCTTTTTTTTAATCTTGGATTATGACAATTTTGGGTTTCAACGAGAGTTTGATTCTTCTTTTAATGCTTCATCTTCTCTGGTATTCTGGTTTGGTGTATGAGATGTTTGTTGACTTTGGCACCAATTTTTGTATAGGACAAACCTAGTGGGTGCTGATTTGTCTACCTTGGCTTGTGTTTAATGACAAGACCTAGATTTTGATACAAGTGAATTGTAAAGTTGGGTTGCAATTTGAGTTTGTAGTTCCCTGTCAAGGTTGTTTAGCTGCTATTGTGTAGCTTGTAGATTTCTGGTATGAGTAAAAACTCATACCAGAAAATTATAAAAATAAAAATGGACAAAAAATAAAACAAAATAATTCTGGTACGAGAAAGTCATACCGGAAAACTAAAAAAAAAAGTACAAAAAAATGGTATGAACTTCTGTTATAAAAACTTTCTGGTATGTAATTCTGGTATAAAAAATTCTAGTACGTAAAAAATCTAGTATGAAAAAATTCTGGTATGAAAACTTCTGGTATGAAAAAAACTCCGGTATGAAAAAAAATCTGGTATGAAAAAATTTTGGGATGAAAAATTCTGTAAGAAAAATTCTGGTATGAAAAATTTCATACTAGAAATTCATTCCATAAAATAAAAAAAATAAAATAAAAGAAAAAGAAAAAAATATAATAATAAAACAAATTCAGTAGTAATTACAACTTAACAGCTAACACTAACTAATGTCTATTATTCTTTTTTAATAGAATGATAAATTATTTTCACCTAATATTAAATAAAAATGATAAAAAATTATGGGATACATTTATTAAGGGAAGTGTTCAAGTAAGACCCATTATTCCGGTACGGCCGTGCGGCCGTCTGTACGGCCGACACGTGTCCCGGAATTTTTTTTTTTTTTTAAACGAGTAAAAGTAATAGTTCAAAACTTATTATGGAATAGTTCATAACTTATAAAAGGATAGTTCATGAATTATAATAGAATAGTTCATAGTGTAAAATTTATAAAGGAATGAAAGTAATAGTTCAAAACTTATTAAGTAATAGTTCATAACTTCTAAAAGGATAGTTCATGAATTATAATAGAATAGTTCATAGTGCAAAATTTATAAAGGAGTGAAAGTAATAGTTCAAAACTTATTATGGGATAGTTCATGAATTATAATAGAATAGTTCATGGATTATATTAAAAAGTAATAGTTCATGGATTATATGGGAATAGTTCAAAGTTTATAGGAGAATAGTGCATAAATTATAACATGGTAGTTCAAATAAATTTTCATTAGTTTCCAGAAAAAAAAAAAAAAAATTTTTTTTTTTCGGGACACGTGTCGCCCGTACGGTCGGCCGTACGACCGTACCGCAATATAAGGGCCGTACCTGAACATTTACCCATTTACTAAATCATATTCTCAAAAAAGTCTAATAATCCAAATTCCCCCTTCCTTTAAAATTAATGAAGTTTCAATTTTATAATATATTTGCAATGTTCTGTTAAGTATTCCTTTCGTAGTTTCTGAATAACTTTTAAAAAAATTTATAGACTTTTGACCCTCTTAATTTTACGAGTAAATTTATATCATTTATCTTTTTTTTTTTTTCAAGATAATCAGATAGATTTGTCATAATCAAACCTTAAAGAATTGTGGGAGGAGATCTTGCTTCCAAATTTCTCAATTTTATTTTAATGTCTGGTAATAAATTTAGTAACTGGATTTGGACATATAAATACAACAAAAAATAGAAAATAAAAAAAAGAAGAAAACGCATTTCTTCAGTTCTGGACTTCTCATCCACATACTCCACTTCTCGACCTCCCTTCTCAGCTTCCCCGTTTAAGGAACCTTCTCCCTTTGTTTTTTCAATAGCACCGCTGGGATGATCCTCACCGATTCAACCATGGCCGTTCGGTTCTGCTCTTCTTCTTCCATAGCATGTACTTCCCTTCTATCTCATATGTCTCCTTCTGTTTCCCGAGTTCCTTTTTATCTGTGCAAATATTGTTTTTAAATTCGTCTTCTTTTTTCCCCCACAGATCGTCGTCCTTGTAGGATTTCCGGCGATGTAGGCTCTATCAACGTCAACTTTCCTTGGTAATCCAGTTTTGTTTTAATTTCATGCTTTCTGCTGCCCGCTTTTGCTACAAATTGGTGTTTCTTATTTGTGTTTTGGGGTTTGAGGCTATTCAGATTCTTCTTTCTCACTTTGCTCTTGAGTCTTGAGATCGCTTTTCAGGGTTCAATTTGCTAAAATTGGGAATACTAGAGTTTTGAAGTGTTCAATTTGTAGGTTGCTTGATACCAATTTGACTTTATAGATTGTATGAGTTAATAGAATATCTACCTCCAGTTTGTGCTTTCTCTATTTTGAGAGTTTAATTTGTCACACGGAAAAATGCTCAATAAAGTTTTCATCCTTCCGTTATTCCAGTTGCAACCACACGTAATGGAAATCCATTTAACATTATATTGCAAGACATTCATGTATGATTTGGTTATATTGATTCAGTTTCATGATTAGCGTGATTTATGAAGTGTTGGTGCTTGTGGAAAATTCTCAGGAAGAAAGTTAACAAGCCGAGGAGAAATTGTGAGAACACTCCCACACGCAGATGTAGTTTGCCTAAAAGAGGGATTCAAGCAACTGGGAAGTATTTGGGATCCGGTTCAGACCAAGTAGGGGAGAATGGAAAGGTTAAATACCACCCTTTCGAGGATATTTTGGACTCTGAAGTTACTGAACCTGGAGATGCTAAACTAACAGCTGCAGAAACTAGCAGAACTGTTATTGAGGTATCACACTATCACCGTTGTTCACTGGCTAATCTAAAGCATCAATATTCAGTAGGTTTACAATAAACATAATCTATACACCAAGGGAAAGGCTCGATGGATTTAGAATCACTATCTGTTTGGTAGAAGAACTGTGAAGATGTATAAATAATCTTTGATAGCGAAATACAATGCGAAGCTGTGTACTTTGTTTCTTTATCCGTATCACTTGTAGAATATCACTTTACAACAGACACGCACGCTTATGCTTTGCATGAACCAGGTAAACAGCAAAGCTACCTTGATGTTCTCTGGTTTGGTGAATGATGAAGTTCAGGAGAACATTTTCTGGCCGGATCTCCCTTACCTTACTGATGAACATGGAAGTAAGTTAATATTAAATACTTTTATGTTTTCCAGATTTCCTTCCTGATTTCTTCATCTGGTTGCTGACATTTCATGTATATGGCATAATCAGATATCTATTTTCAGGTGAATAATGATGAAGATATAATGCAGACCTTGACATCTGAAAATAACTATGTGGTAAGGATTCTAATAATTATTAAATTCTCTTCATGAAGCTTGTTTTTAGTTCCATAATCGTGGAAAGCACAATAAGAGGCCAGGGTTGCTGCAAACCCGAAACATTGTCAATGGGCATTAATTGTTATTGTTAAGGTTCTTCTCATAGAACGAATTTCCTATGGTTGCTTGACTATATTCTTTGAAAAGCTTACTGACCTGTCTGACCATAACAAATATATCCATATCTTTTTCATTTGGCTAATCTTTTGATTTATAGCAAACAATTTAGAAGCATTCCCTATGTTTTTAGTTTGGTTTACTCTTTAGTCTGGAAGTGCACAATGATACAAGTTTTCATTGGCTATTTCTAAAGCACAATAGGAGGTCTATCCTTCACAGAGTATTATCTCTTCCAGATGATGATAATATAAAATTTCTTGACTTAGGGGTAAAATACACCATTGAACGAAACACTCAGCATATCCCTGCTCAACACGATATGAACGCATTAAGGAATTTACTTCTGCACTAAATTTGTTGTCTACAACAAATCCTTTATCCATTAATTTCTCATTTGTTGGTGTCTTTACACTTTCAATTATGATGCAGCAAGTAATTGTAGGTCTGGATACTACAGAAATGATGAGTGAGATGGAGATATCAGGCCCAGCAACAATCGATTTTGGTATTGAAGAAATTGAAGATGAAGATAGTGATTTTGAAGGTGAAGAGGACAACGAAGACGACGATGAAGAAGAAGATGATGATCTGGAAGGGGTGTGTGTGTCTATCTCTTTCTCTCTGTCTTCATATGCATCCATTGATCTTTGCTTTTGCAGTACTGATTTTTGACACCTGGACCTCCTGTAACATTATCTGTTTGCAGGACTGGGTTGACATTCTTGAAGATGAAGATGCCCAGGGAGATTCTGATGGCTCTCCAGGGGATTGGGCAAAATTAGAGACAATGCGGTCCTCCCATCCTATGTATTTTGCTAAAAGGATATCTGAGGTGACTTGTTACTCCGTGTATTTAGGCATGATAATTGTACATGTCTAGATTAAGGAATTCCTTTCTGCCACTGAGACTGCATGCCATTCTTGATTTTCATGTTCTCCCCAACTTTTTCCTCACAACCAGGTTTCATCAGATGATCCTATTGACTTTATGGAACAACTCCCTGCTGGTCTTGCCCTTCAAGGTCTTCTTCGACCAGCTTTCATTGAAGAGCAATCTGTTATTCAGAAGCACAGGCTCAATCATCAATTTAAGAATAACGATGTCAGTAAGAGTGGAAGCACAGTAGGTGAGGTAGAAGGTCCTGGTTTGATTAACGGTCATAGGAATGAATCGGCTTCTTTTGAAGATAATTCTCTTAGAGCAGAAGATTTGGAAAGAGAAAATGATTTGGCAAATGGGACTGCATTTTACAGGCTTGAGATGATCAAGATTGAGCTACTTTCAGCCTATGGGCATCAGGTATGCATATGGATGATATAATAGGACATCCTCAGATGCGATATAATAGTAGGACATCTTCAGATGCTTGTGCACTTGTTGGTTGATAATTAATATAGAGGCATATGTTGTGTAGTCTCATATCTTGAGAATCATGACAAAAACTGCAAATTTGGGCTTCCTGATGGGGTTTTATCTATGATGACTTTGCTGTTCACCAACTATGCTATATAATTACTTTAGACATTTTATTTAACATAATTTATTAATCAGGCTAGTCTATTATATTCATTGGCCTTAGATATGTAGATGGAATCCTTGCAGTTTCTGTGCCGGGCATTTGATACTAGAGTTGTTTCATACGCAAAGAATAATCATCACTTCCTCCACTTTCATGCTCTTTCCTTCAATTGTTCTCATCAACTTTGTTCCAAACTGTTCCTTTATCTTTTTGAATGATGTCTGGAAATTCTTGTAACCGGTTGTGGCCAATAGTAAGAGATAGGAAGGGTTTGCCTTTGTGAAAACTTCAGTCAAATTTTTTATTGGCAGTAGTATTTTGTTTGTACATGTCTTCTCAACTTTTAGTTTGCCTCATTCTATCATAATGTCGTAGTTATGCAGGTCATGGCAGAAATGTATGTATGTTTTTTTTCTTTTTTTCTTTCTCCTGTAAGGTAAATCTAAATTCCTGATTTCGTTACAGACAGCTGTTGAAGTAGAAGACTACAAGAAGGCTCAACCTGATGCTATCGCACATTCTGCTGCTAAAATTATAGATCGTGTACAAGCTGCTGGTGAAAAGACTGTTAATGCCTTCAAAAATCTCTGCTGGAGATGCAAGGGTATTCAAGTAGAGGTGAAGCTTTACCTTGTGCTTATTTCTGGCTGAATTTACGACATGTATATAAATCTTTTACCTTTTAACCCCTATAGAGGATATGGCACTATTCAACTCTCAACATTCCATTGCTAATTCTACTTCTGATTTGATAGTTCTCTAATGTATTTTGCAATATGTTGGCAGGAGGCATCCCTAATTGGTATTGATAGTCTTGGCTGTGATTTAAGAGTTTGTTCTGGAACACAAGTTCAGACACTCAGATTTGCATTCAGCTGCAGGGTATCCTCTCTTTCAATTCCTTGTTTTTCTGAACTTGTCAAATGATATCATTTGGGTTCGTTACTTAATGTGGTAGCTAAAAATGATCCCAAATTTTCCATCGCATCATTTGGCATTTCAATTATAGTGCCTCAAGCCAGTTAAGATAGCATGAAAGACCTCAGGGTATGAGTTTATGTAAAGTACCTCCTTTGAAGTTGTGGGAATCACTTCATCTTAATCAGGTGTATGAAAATATCATGTCAAATAAGATCCAGTTCCTTATTTCCCTGTACTATATGCCGACACGATACTCACAGCAGCAATAAATAAGAGAATACCATTGCTTATCAATAACAATAGATGGTAACGTGAGTCTTAACTTGGCTTAGATATTTTGAACATAAGCTTAATGCTCTTCTGAGCTAACAAATTGATGTATTCTCCATTTCTGCCAATTCAGCAATGCTGCTGATATTGGTATTTTATGGTGTAAGTTGTGCTGATAATGCATTTCTTGCAGGCTACATCAGAATACAGTGCAGAGAGGCAGCTAAATGACTTATTGTTTCCGAGGAGTAACCAAAGGCCACAAAAAGCAAAGCAACCCCACCCAAGTGACAGCTGAATTTAATTTTAAGCCATTCCGTTTCAACCCTAGCCTTGAATTGATGCTGGGTGAAGCAGGTAGTATATTTTAGATTGTTCCATTGCATCTTTCCTGCTGTATTTAATTGATAACCGGTTAAGAATGCTTTCTATACTTCTTTTCTCCCCTAATTTACTCTGGCTAGCTCTTTCAAAGTTGTACAGCTCATTTATTCTTCTTCAAATGCTACTTGTCATTGGTATTGGCCGTTTTGCGCGTAATGATCACTATGCAAAATGAATTGAGGTTCAGACTGATCATGGAGGTTGGTAGTTGACAAGGCTTAAATATAGAAGTTGTTGATCAAGTCATGTCTTGAAATGGCCGCTTAGGCCATAGCAGCATGGATCAGGTTTCGTTGTCTCTGTTACTGTGTAGTACATATGTGTATTGTATGTGAATTGCTGAGCTAAACTAGATTAACACTTTGTTACTAGATTGGGGCTATTAGGTTTGTTCACAAGTTTTAAAGATGTTAAATTTTTGTAGCTCGAACTCAAGACCTTTGGTCAAACAAGGTGAGTCGTTTGTCTACTCATATAGATCATCGTCTTCGGTTGAGTATATAATTTGTGTAGAGCAATGCTTTGTTGTAGTTATTATTTAGGCTATTATTTCCATAGAATTAATTAGGATTGACATGAGTGACTTGGAATCGGTTCTAGCTTGACTTGGCAGAAGCTTGGATAAAGCTCGCTCAAATTACAAAATACGTTGAGCTGAGTACATATCTTCTTTATCAATGTTTTCCATCCACTTTCAAGAAAGCATGCGAGATCTTAAAAATCTATAATCAAAGTTGTTGAGAATTCGTACTAATTGCGGATTTTTCCCAAGAGTGTTGGCTTGTTATCAACCTTATAAAGTGGTAAGGAGAAAACATTGATGATCTCGAAGTTGTTGAGAAGATTCGTTCGTTGTTAAATCAATCATATTTGCTACCCATCGAAGAGGCAAAAAAATTGGGGTCTGACGGTTGATCAACTTGTGGTTCTCTACAAGTCCACGAGGGAACATTCAAGAAGAGAAAATATGAGCCGGTTGAGTAATTTCTAGCCAACATACAATCGGCAAAGATAATGATATTGTTTGAAGATGTGAATTTTTTCACGAGAAAGAAGGAAGAGGAAAGGCCAAATCATTATTAGTTTATGACTCTAATCTTGGAAAAGTGGTCACTCATCAAGACTCAAGAGGATGTGGAAGAGATAGTTTTCACAAGTTCAAGATTTGTTCATGTTTTGACAAGTGATAAATTTTATTCAATTTGACAAATATGTATTGTCATGTATTATGTGACTTGTGCAACCATAATTAACAAGTCATGACACCTTCTCATTTCTTGCACACATTTCAACAAATTTTCTCTCCATCCGATCTTCAATTTTAGCAACTTGAGCTTGTTGGTTATTGATACTTTTGCAATTTTCCTCTACATGTTCGACTTCATATTGCATTTTGACCCTCTTATTGTTGGTTTCCACCAACAATTCTTTTTTCACGTGTTCCTTGTTTCTTACACTAAAAACAAGTCAAATTCTCCAAATCAATCTTTCCGCTACTTCCTTTACACCCCCCTCTTCTTCTTCTTCTTCTTCTTCTTCTTCTTCTTCTTCTTCTTTTGACTTCTCTATAGAATCATTGTTTTTTTTATTTGATATTTATCGGCGTCTCTAGTGTTGGGTTGTGAAGTCTGATGTAATGTATCCAAGATTGATAGATGCAAAAATTGATATTCTTCCTCCTTACCAGAGTTGTTCAAATATTAATGGTTGTGATGAAGTTGAGTTATATAGAGACAATATCTACTACATATAATTGCATGACATTGTTATCCTTTAGGCTTCATTCTCATCTCTAGGATTCACATACTTAAAAATTCAAAAACAAAAGCAAAATCAAGATCGTTATATAAGATGAATACACGGTCATACTAGTTGTACAACATGCTAGTAGTCTATAGTATATGGTTGAGATCATCCATATGTTTGAAGTCTCTAAAGAATGTCTAATTACAAAACCAACAATCACCAAAGCAAGAAGAGACAACATATTAGTATAGCTTAGGTTGTGGCTGCTTTATAGGAATCAGCCTAGTAAACCTATGATCACCTTCCATGAAATTGTTGCCTTGGTTTGCTGAGAGACGACTCTTCTTTCGGAGTCTTATAGGAAGTAAGACAGTTGTTCCTTCTTCCTCGTTCCGCCTTCTCCGTACAACTCGTTCCATTGCTTCAACTCATTCATTCCTGCTCCCTCTGCTGCAAAACTAGCAGCAACCTATTGCCAAGAAAACAAATCTCTTGTCATATAATGTCTCATATTATATATATATATATATATATATATATATATATATATATATATATATATATATATATATATATCCAAGCCTAGTATATAAGGTTGGTGGGCTACTCCTATTGTCAATTGTTTTTAGGACGGAACATTACCTGACTCTTTGCCCACTTCATATCTTCCATATTAAGAGCTCTCAAAGTAATCACTTCATCCTCCTTATCAACTGCTTTAGAAGACTCTGATCTTTCCAAGCTCTTGTTGTCCTGAGCTTTCCTCTTCTTCTCCTGAAATTGCAACCCACATGAGAAAAAAATTGAATATAAGAAATATGGAAGTGCCAAATTGCAATAACTAACCATAGTTTTCTTTCTTTCCTTCTGTATAAGATCACGGACAGGTCTGTATGCTGCAGTGATGCACAAATTCTGGTTTCGACAGATAAATATATATGTTACCATTTGATTTTGATAATTTATTAAGTGGCATCAAAATGTAGAAATGAACCTTAAGATCACTTCCACTGTATCCTTCTGTCATGGTTGCAAGCTCCTTAAAATCCAAATCATCAGTTCTATCTTTGGACAAGAGTGTCCTCAAGATCATCTCTCTGTTGTCTGGTCCTGGCAGACCAACCATGATCCTGCGCTCAAATCGCCTAATGATGGCATCATCAAGATCAAATGGTCTGTTAGTGGCAGCAAGAACAAGAATTTGTTCACCGGGTTTAGTCATGAGTCCATCCCAATGTGTCATGAACTCATTCTTGATTTTCCTCATGGCTTCATGCTCACCGGCTCTTGTTCGTTGCCCAAGCATGCTGTCAACCTCATCCACAAATATTATGGTAGGAGATACCTTAGCTGCAAGAGTGAACAAAGCTCGGACATTCTTTTCATCTTCTCCGAACCATTTGGAGGTGATGCTAGACATGGATACATTGATAAAGCTAGCTCCCGCTTCACTAGCAATTGCCTTAGCCAACATAGTTTTCCCTGTTCCTGGTGGACCAAACAACAAAATTCCCCGGCAAGGCTTGAGAAGCCCGCCCTTGAAGAGGTCCGGTCTTCTTAGAGGAAGAAGAACCAATTCTTGTAGTGATTCTTTGGTGTCGTCCAAAGAGCCTATGTCTTTGAATGACACTCCTATCTCATTAGCTGGGATCACCTCTGGCCTTATCCTCTTTTCAAATTCATTATCCGGAGCAACTTCCTATCAAAGAGGCATATGTTAAGATTTGTGAAAATGTCCAACATCGACAATATGATACACATGAACATAAGATGGAACCCCGAAGGCTTGTGTGTAGGTTCACTAGTAAGGCCAATTAACTAAGTAAGCCTTTTTGAATATTTTCTCTAGTAACTAGGACCCATGATATAATATGTTTAGTAAATGTACCCCTAATCAAACCCCTTACCTTCCAACTTTAATTTAATGAAAATGGTAAAAATTTAAAGGTACACAAACCTAATGAAAATAGAAAAGGACCTATTTGGACAAATTCTTTCCACTTGGTAAAGGAATTACCTTTTGTGGGGGTGCAGCTGCAACTTCATTCTTAGGCACCACAGCAGCTTTCTCCGGCTCATTTTTCGGTTCAGGTACAACTGCTACAGGCTTTGGTCCCGGCTTTGCTGCAACTGGTTCTGGCTTAACATCATCCTAGAACAAAAATAGGTAAGTTATGAGAATGAACCCGAACGCTTACACAAACCTCTTAATAGTGAAAAAAACAACAAACCTTGCGAAATTCAACATTGGCCTCGAGCTTCTGTTTACCGCCACTTTTACTTTCTTGGAATACACGCAAGCCATGCGACAAACTACGAAGCAGAGAACCATAAAACAACCACCTTGAGCTTGAGAACAAAATAAAACAAAATGCAAGTTATAAGATGTTGAATCTTGTTATACCTGCTAGATGAAATCAGGAGCTTTCCACTGCGATATTCAGCCTCCTTGTGGTTCATCAAGTGAAAAGTCACTGCTGACATGACAATCTCTTCAACATGGTTACTGAGGGTTAATGTATCCGCGTGACAGATTGATCCCAGATCATCGCATACTAGATCATTTGCTGCAAGTACTTCAGTAATGTGATTCTTGTTATCTTGGAACTTGATCACCTTCATATCCTCTTCTAATTGGTTTTTCCAGCTCGCGATATTAGCCTCGTCTTCTGGTGCTCTAACCTCAATGTTATAAGGGAACAATGAAGTAAGCTTGTCATCCACATCTCCATAGTCACAATACAAGTCCAATGAGCGAGACCCGAGTACTAATATTGATCCTGTTAGTTTGTTTAACAGTTTTTCAAACAAATTGCTTAGTCTGTCTGATTGAACAAAAAGACGCTCTACATCCCTTATGTATAGTATGACCGGGCATGAGTCTGATGCCGAAACTAAAACCTGCAAGAGAAACAAATCCTCTCACAATGATGCATTTGACATTACATTGAATAACAACCAATGACTTGTTTCTTTTCCATATCCTAATATGAGTATATCAGATATCAATTTTGTATCGATATCAGGAATAAGGGCATGGGATTGATATATGATATATGATACTTGTGCTTGGCAAGATGACGAGGTATATCAGAAGAGGGAGACTTGAGAGGGAGACGTGAGAGAAAAATATCATGATATTTGTCAATTTTTAAAGATATCAAAATCGATAAAAGAAAAAGGTAAAGTATTGATATCTGATGTATCACTTTAATACCCATATACTCAATTACGAAACATAGATATCGGATATTTGATATTCATACCCATATCCCATATCAGGATATGAAAAAGTAACATACCCTAAGTTATATTAAATCTTTACCTTGTGAAGTGATTGGAGAAATAGTTTCTCATCAAAAGCCCAATTGGATGTGCGTTTATTGGAGGCTGAAATGATTCAAAAGTAACAACAAGCTAATCATAGGAGCATACACATTTTCACATAAAAGTATATAACCATGTTGTTAGAACCTGTAGTAGGAGGCATTGGTTGAGAACCCATGCTGCTCAAATCAAACGAAGCAGACGCGTTTCTACGATGCTTTGGAGGATGATTTGTGGCTTCCATGGACCTGGAGTTCAGGTCTGATGAGCTCATTTGCCTTCGTAAACTACCTCGGCTCTCATCCCTTTGAGGTGTTGTCATAGAGGAACCAAACAAGTTGGACAATTTCTCCAATGTCACCTCAGAAATTGTCCTCTTCAAACACTGTAAAACAAAGACACAAAATGTAGAAGGAATAACAATAAGTTATACATAACATCCCTTGTAAACAATATCTAAAATGAATGTGGACTGGCCATTGACCCGATGTTTGGGCACTTGTTCGGCTCGTGAGTGTTTATGTTTGTTGATGGCTTTGAGCCTTGTCTATGATTGTTTATTTGCCGTGGATCAGGTCGTAGGTTTATAGTTTACTTTAGTATAACTGTGTGGTTACATATCTAGTTATGCTATTTTTCACTTTCTATTAATTTACCTTTATTAAAAAAATATCTAAAACGAAATGCAGAAAAAACTTACAGGCCCCTTTTCCTTTTTGGCGAATCCATACTTATTTTGAATCTGCAATAAACAAATTGAAAATATGATGCAGAATAGCAAGCCAGAAGGCAAGAGAAGTAAACAATACACAAAATAAAATGTACCTTGACAGAGAAGTCCACAACATCCAACAATAATAGTTTTGCTTCAAAGTAGTTTGCAAGAGCCTTGGCAAGTGTTTGTTGGTATAACTCTTCCAAATTTATAGGAAACAAACAAAATAATAAGAATATAAGCATGACAATATTTTATGTAATACAGTTCTCATGATTTGTACAAACCAGCAGGACCAGACAAAAGAATTGCCCGGCTTGCAGGACCGAGATTGCGAGTGAATTTGGATACTTCAGCATGCTTTAGATGGACGTAAGCCGAGCTCGTCAACATTTCTCGTGTTTGCTCACTTTTCATTGATATGATAATTTTGTCAGTAAATTCATGATCAATTAATATTGGATACATTTTCATAAATTAAGAAAGTGTAGGACCTTAAGTAATAAGGGAATTGGTCGAATGTCATCTTGATACTCCTACCATCAATCATTTGTCTGCTCAGTTCGTGTTCAATTTGCTCAGCTGTAACTCCATCCAAATCCGAGTTTGACCCGACCCATTTACCTACTGGAGATTGCCCTGAAGCCAATCCAAGGCCGACACCGACTCCGACCCCGACACCCAATGCTGATAAGAGCAAACCCCGTTCCATCTATTAAGGATATATACTTATTCTTTTAATCTTCAATGTGTTTGTTTTTTTTTTATGTTTTGTGTGTTTAATTAAAGAGGGAATCGTATAGAGAAAGAGAGGGATTGTGGGAATGAAGTAGGAGAACGAAGGAGATGGCGTCTTAGGGGTGAGAGATTGCCTAATTATGGATTGCTTGACTAAGGTTCGTTCATTTATTACACAAGAAAGAGAGGGAATCAAATGGGCATTTAAATGTTTAAGATCCAAGGAAACATTTTTCTCATTTCTTTTGGTTGCCCGTTTTTTTCTATTTTGCCTATCTTTTGTTTTCACAAATGGGAATTTCCTTTAGGTCCATTTGGATAGAGGTGGATGATGGGCAAGAAGGGATGAATGAAATGAAATTAGACGTTCATTTATTTAACCGGTTAGGTATGAACACATTTTTAAGCTCAACTTAAATTTAGGTTTGACTCGATTCTAACGAGGCGAACATGATCATGGTAAAGTTCGGCTCATTTGGCTCAGATACCGTCCTTAGAAACAACTACATGAGTGAGTCGAGCTACCCGAGCTCAATTTAGAAAATAAACGTAATTTGGCCTCGTTCACTTGACAAAAAAAATTAAGTATGAACAAAAATTTAAAGTTCAAATAAAAGTTAGGTTTGGTTTCATTATAAAGGATTTGATCATGACATATCAAATGGAGATTTTCCGAGGTTGAGACCTTGGAAAATCTAGTACTGTCATCAACGCAGTCCGGACGGCGAGGCTGATTGGACAAGGTTGCAAGGCCTTCTGGTGTTATGCAATGAAGAAGGGTGAGAGTCAGGCAGTTCAGGATATTCCCGTCGTATGCGAGTTTATCGACGTTTTTGACGAGCCATCCAACTTATCGTCACAACAGAGCGTGGATTTTGGCATCGAGTTAGAGCCGGGGACGAGACCGTTCTCGAAGGAACCATACCGTATGACACTTATCGAGTTGCAGAAGCTGAAGAGGCAACTCGAGGAGTTAGAGAAGGACTTCATACACCCTAGCGTGGATTTTTAAACTCGCCTTAAAGTTAGGTGTGACTCGATTCTAACGAGGTGAACATGATCGTGGTAAAGTTCGACTCATTCGGCTCAGATGCCAGCCTTAAAGACAACTACATGAGTGAGTCGAGCACCCGAACTCAATTTAAAAAATAAACTTAAATCCGCCTCGTGCACTTGAAAAAACAAATCAAGTATGAACAAGTTAAATAGGCCTGGTTCCATTATAAAGGATTTGGTCACGACGTATCAAAACCCGACAATTCAGATAAAATGCCTAACGGAGGGCATGCCCTATGTATTATGGCTACCATGTCTTTAATTTGTTTAATCCTTAAAAATTGGTTTAATCAAATGAGTGTCTATGAAAATTACCAAATAAAGACTAACCAACAACATAACAAACAAATAGAATATATGTAATTGTAAGAGTATGTGTCAAAGTCCGATATAGACAGACCGTAGAGAGAGATTGTGTGCATATAATGCGCTTTAGGTCCAAATCCAACACATAAATTCAACTGAGTTTCATCCTAAAATTAACTGGCAATAGAAGGAGTAGCTCACCGAAAATTATATACTAGGCTCGATATGTCTCCACTTCGATGTAAGAACTTGTTATCTCCAACCGTGTATAAGTATGGTAACTAAGTCCTCAAATGGATCTTAAGGGTTCTCTCCATTATATAGATATTGACAAGATTATTGCATAGGCAATGTAAATCTATCAACAAGGAAAAAATATCTTTATAATATATATTTATATATATAAACGGGAGGGAGACAAATAAAAAGTCTGGATATGAAGTCAGTAAATAGTGGGGTAAGCGGTCCTTTGAAAAAGATGTCGGCGTGCTAATTCATTGACGAAACATGTAAAATGTGCATACATTGACCCTAACTAGCATTTTTCCGCGTTGGATGAAAGGTAGATGACAAAGACATTATCATAATAGACCAAAATAGCATGAGTGAAGGGGTATCAAACTCGAAAAAGAGGACCCACAACCGAGAGGTCTTTATCACAAAATTCAAAATGCCTCTAAACTCAATCTTTGCACTAATGCGTGAGATGTGGATCGCCGCTTAGACGAACACGGGACCAGGTTATCCCCAAAATAAATGTCAAAATCCAAGGTAGATCATTTAGTGTTCGGGTATCCAACCCAATCGGCTTCAATATAGATGGTTATGTAGTTAGAGATGTAACACCCCGAATCCGCGGGACTCGGGATGCTACGGGTTGGGGCCTCACAATGGGTCCCGACCCTTAGCTTGACAACAATTTCACCGGATCTTGCAACAAGGCACAAATAAAGGCCAAAACCGAAATACATTTTTATGCAATGCTATGAAATCCGAAAATAAAAGAAAGGAAAGACTTCAGCCGTCCTTACAACAACATCAACACAATATACAATAACAACAACACAAGAGCTCCAAAACCCAACTCAACCTAAAATGTACGGAACCCCGACTACCCACTCCTCCGGATTACTCGGCCACATCCTATCCTGCACATCAACTACAACAATCGGTATAAAACCGTTAGCTCACATTCTAGGCATTATAAAGATAATATGGCACAAACACACATAGGAGAACACAAGGCACACAACATCAACATTCATTCCATAATATCTTTTTAGGTCGTTCCATATCTAATTCATTTGTTTCAAGTGTGACACGAGAGTCTTATAACTCTCGCCTCTATCCCCGTGTAACCAACAGGAGTGTGGCGGCGCCCAACCCGTATACCCTGAGGGAGTGATGAAGAAGCCCGCCCGTATACCGTGTATGGCCTGGTCACAGAGATCCCCCCAGTCTCCCTCGGGAAACTGAGCGGTGATGTCACCGCCCGATAATAATAGTAGTAACAATGGGCCAATAAATAAGGTCAAGTAAATCCTAATCCATTTTCATGCTTAAAAGCGGTAAACACACACCACCATATACATCCAAATAAGGCATAGAAGCGGCTAAGTAAGTCCGAGGACTTACCTCGTCTCAAAGCTAACCGACCGAAAACACTCTCCGAAAGAATATAACCAAACCCTGTTTAAGACAAGGCATGATAATCAACAACCACTCACAAACTATAAGTCCTTAGACTTCTAGTTCTATATCATCTTATTAGGTCATACACTCTCGTAATCTAGGATACACTCCTAGCCCTCACAAACTTACGAGATCTCAACTATAATCACATGCTAGGATACTTCCATCCTAACTCCACAATCTCAACAAACACATACTCACAACCTCAATAAAGATCACATGATAACATACACACCTCAATCTTTAGAACGTTCAAACCATCCTCAAGTACTCACCCAGGTTCCAAGCCACTACTTGGCATTCACTCTAAGTTATTCTAGATCCAACCTAACATGATTCTACCACTAAACATAACTAGATCGAGTAAGAAGGTACTCACACACGATCCAAGGTTGAATATGATCTACGGACGTCGAGATTGGATTCGTTGATCTATAACTGCCGCTTCCGAACCTAAAACCAAAGCTAAGGAAATTTAGCATATATGCTTAATTTAAACGGAGGATTTAACGTATATAAATCTAAGAAAACTCGCTTTCAAAACCAAGGTTAAAGCTCGTAAAAACATTTCCAGAGATTTATACAATTATATGAACATAGGTTAAAATCCGCAATTAAATCTCCGGGCCATAAATATGGAACTCAAGAAACTTAGGCCAATTTCCAAAAATAACTTTGGGCCAAATCTGTAATTTATTCACAAGGATAAATCTGCACATTTTCAAAACATAGGGTCAAACTTGCAAATATATATCAGCAGGGCATAATTGTTTCATTTTAAAAATCTGGGTAGAAACTGTAATTATAAAGCAGTTGGGTCACTTTTGTAATTATACTAAAATAAAGGGGCCCAAATTATAAAACTGTAATTTGACCCTTCTTCAACCTCCTGTTGGACGCATTGGCTGAAGGCTTGCAAGGAGGCGGTGCAAGAAGAGGGCACGAGATCTTGGTGGCTCAGCAGGCGGAGGAAGAGGAGAGGGCCAGCGTCGGTGCAGGCGGGGAAGGATCGGTGGCCGGCGGCGGTGCACCTCCCTGCAGCGGCGTCTCTCCTCGTAGTAGAAAAGACAAAGCAGGGGGAAGGAGAGGGCCGATCGATGGCTGTGCTCGGCCTGCCGGTGGCTCCGGCAGTGACTCCCGATAACAACAGAAGAGGAGGATAGGAGAGGCGGATGGTGGCTCGTTGCAATTGCTGCTTGAAGCCGACAGTGTTGATTTGAGTTGAGGAATAGGCTGAAGAAGAAATTAGAGGCAAACGGCGGTAGGTTGGCTCTCCGGAGGTGTTGAGAAGGCAGGCGAGACAATTTGTGGGCCGAGGTTGGAGGAGAGAGCAGGGCGAGTGCAGATCCGGGAGATCCGAGCTGAGGTTGCTACTGCGCTAAGTCGAGAGTGGATCTAGTTTGGGCGGCCTTGCTGGGCAAGCATTCCAGAGGAAGCGGATCCGGTAAGGGCTCTCATTTGCTTGCAAGAGGAGGGTGAAGACCTTGAGCTGCTTCATCCGTATAGATGGTGAGGAGATTGAGGTTGAGCGAGTGGGAGAGAAGCGTGCAAAGGTATGGTCAGCGTGAATGGGGAGTTCAAAGGTGAGGCTAGGGCTGATGAAGGGGATCGAGAGGTCAAAGGGCGAGTGAAGTTGAGGGAAGGTAGAAAACGAGGGGTCGGGTGAATGGCGAGGAGTCGGTTTGCAGTCCCAGGCAATAGATCTGCAATTGCTTCTCACCAACAACAAAAGGGACAAGACAGAGGATGACAAAAAGAAAAGAAAAAAAAAAGGGAAAAAGAAAGAGAAATAGTAAGAAAATAAAGTAAAATAAAAAGAAGCTAGACTCGATGCCAAAATGCTCGGAACGGAAATTTCCGAGTCAGAAAGATTTTTTCGAACTTTTCCGAAAGTAAACCAAGATACAAAAATATGTTCGGGAATTTATTTTTACGTTGTAAAAAACTTTTAATAAAATATTTAATCTACTAAAATATCGATAGAAGTCGGAGAAATAAAAATCAAAATCGCGCCAAAAATTTTGGGCGTTACATCAGATCCCCCTTAAAAACAAGTTTCGTCCCGAAACTTGCTATGCGTCGAATTTCTCGGTCCCTAAGGTTGAGATATGAACTCTCAAGCTAAGAAGACTTAAACCTTCTAATCTAAACACATCATCTACTCAAACTACCACCGCAAGATATATGAGGTCATAAAGTACATTCCCATACATGGCACAAACTACTCATAACATCACATATGCACATAACTCAACCAAGGGAAGAACTAGGTCTAACCCGTCGTTTCTATCGATGCTACTAGCTCAGCGTAAACTCAACCAAAAACACTATTCTTAATATTCCAGTTAGACTCATCAGTTCTTCTTTTGCCACTAGATTCTCATGACTCAATTGACACACATGAAACACCGGGTGAACACCCTCTACTCTCGGCGGTCACGCCAACCGGTAAACCACTTTCCTAACTCGCGCTAAGATCTCAAAAAGATTCGATATATCGGAACTCAACTTCATTCTCGGATCTTTCTCAATTCATCAATTCCATCATGTTTCTTCTTTGCTTATGTCTAACAAAGACGGTCGAACTTTCAATTTACACCGCTGACTTTGGTTCTTGTCAAACCGAAACTTTGATGTTACGCTTCCCCACTTCTTGTTGCAAGTTCTAAGTAATGAAATAAGTACTTTACTTCACACTGCTTCTACTAATGAGACACGTATGTTATTAGTTTTACATCGCTCTGCAAAACTCGATCAAGACACTGTCTTGAAGAATCACTTGTACACTTCAAACACATCATTGCTCAAAGCAAATCAAAACAGTTGTACCAATCAATCTCCTCTTTAACTATCAAAACTCTATTATAAAATCTTCGTCTCACTCAATACTTCATCGCCATCCGTAGTAGGTTATCATAATTGGTGTTATGCAACTCCTCTCTTCACATATTTGGTAAAGCTCAACACACCTAAGAAAACTTGTAACTTCTTTCTTCTTTAAGAGTAGACCGAAATATCTTATCCGTGACATTAGTAAGCCTATACAACTCATAGTCACCATGGTTTGTCCGAAATGTCGTGATTGCAATATCCGAGTCTCGAATTCTCCAACGGTAACAAATAAATCTTTGTTAATCTTAGAACAAAATACCGACCCTTACAACTGATCAAGTAGGTCCCTTATTCGTTGTAAGGGATACTTGTCCTTCATTGTCATCTGGCTCAATTTATAGTAATCATTGTACAAACAGAGATAATCGTCTCTTTCTTCGTAGACTGATGTCCTCTATAATAACTTCAAATCATGAATTCAAGATATATCCCAACGTGAACTTCAAATCAAGAGTTCAAGATACAGTTCCAACATGAACTACAAATCTTCTTAATGGTAAATCCACATCCCAATGCATTGGAATCCGTTCTATCTCGGATTCCAGCTTTTCTTCTCCCATCACATATCATAAGATATCGACACAATCTTGTCTTAACATTGGTCAAGTGGTCCACCCAGATCTGTTGAGGTGACGTCCATCGAACACGTGGTTTAATACTTCTTTAGTTGCAATATTCACCGTCCTCTTTCAAAGATCCTTCATCTCCTGAACTCGGGAGACTTGCTTTAATAACCTTTTAAGGTTTCACTCTTATGTGAAGTCATATAGATCCTAACTGCAGGATTTAATCACGCCTTATAATATATTAGTATTACCTTCTTCGTATTCTACCAAAGCTTGCAACATTCCATCGAGTAGGTGTAGAACTTACTCCCTTTTCTTATGTAACGTTCAATCGACCATAGAGATTCTATCCTCCATCTTTCATGTACTTCTTGTACATCTCACATCATCTTCAAACTTCAAAAATCCAGTCTTCCCTTACTATTGTTGGTCACCTTATGTATTTCTCAGTATTCTATGTACAACTATGGAAGCCTCATCTTACGGTTGATCCACTAGCTCTCCTTACCATGATCAAACCTTATAAAGTTGTAACCCGTGGCGTTCTCCCATATGTCAATCCCTTGACCTAAGAAGGTCGCGTAAGATCGTTAAAATCTCCTCCTCGGAGGTCTTGTTATAACTACTTGTTTGAACTCGTTCAACACTATTTAATTTAAGACAAACGCGCGTCCATTGATGTACCTCTTTACTATTGACATTGATCCACCGCGAATACTCCAAGCTCTTGTTCCCGATCTTATATGTTCTCATAGTCTTGTTTACTCTTCCCATCTACACACATCAATAGACAACCTGCACTTGTGCGTTCTCAGTTTTCACCGATTAACTTGTATCTGACTTTCTCCGAAGTTAACGACTTACCCTTCTACCATACTTCCATGCTACCATACTCCTGAAAGGATACCCTCTCGGGGTACTTTGTCTTAACTTCACTAGCTCATTTCTCAACTTCAATTCCGTTAGCTCTTCCTACGCTCCTCTCTTCCTTCCGCTTCTGTAAGATAACCATACCTACCCAACTCTCTCGTGTCATATGTCCCACCTTTATAGGCTTAAACGCTCTTCATAATGTTTTGCAAATGCACTCCTCAAATATTCTGACATTAATTAGCCTCAACTCACATCCTTTTTGGTTGATACTTAAGTTCTTCGATCCAACTTCTTGTTTTCTCTTCCATCTTCTGAAGATCATCATCATCATCACACACTTCCTCCTTCTTAGCGTTGATAAGCCTCATCACAATGACGGCAATTGATTGAATCCCACGGTAATTCCACTATGTGAGTTTTCACCATGTGATCCTCCTCGTAACTCTCAAACTTCTGAATAAGTAACCCC
>BSUD01000004.1:131446440-131519540 GCA_033239045.1 Fagopyrum esculentum
TTCCGTTAGCTCTTCCTACGCTCCTCTCTTCCTTCCGCTTCTGTAAGATAACCATACCTACCCAACTCTCTCGTGTCATATGTCCCACCTTTATAGGCTTAAACGCTCTTCATAATGTTTTGCAAATGCACTCCTCAAATATTCTGACATTAATTAGCCTCAACTCACATCCTTTTTGGTTGATACTTAAGTTCTTCGATCCAACTTCTTGTTTTCTCTTCCATCTTCTGAAGATCATCATCATCATCACACACTTCCTCCTTCTTAGCGTTGATAAGCCTCATCACAATGACGGCAATTGATTGAATCCCACGGTAATTCCACTATGTGAGTTTTCACCATGTGATCCTCCTCGTAACTCTCAAACTTCTGAATAAGTAACCCCCTGAGAATCTCGCAAAGATCGTCACTACACCCTCCGGTACCTCCATAAGCTTAACTTCCGGTTCTCGTCAATCTTTCCAAATTCTTGGACCATTCTTTTCATCTTGACTCCCATACTTAGGAGCACCTATCGAAAACTTGTTTTACTTGAAAGGCCACTTTTATATAGGAGCGAGAATGTGGTCCTCTTTACTTGATTCGCATCTTTAGTTCATGACGCCGCTCTTGGAAAAAATCTTACATTCGTTGCCTCTCGTTGCCTCATTGATACTCCTTCATTGTTTCCTTGATACCACTCTCATGTCTTCATGTCGCTTTTATATTGGTATAGTTTCCGTCTTGGTTTCACTTAAGTCGACACGAGGTTCCCCTTTTTATTTGTTTGCCCTTGCTGTTGATGTCCTCTTTAGTCTTCATAGGATTGCTTTGACGTCCTCTAAAGGAGTCCAATGATTGGCCAGGGTGTTCGCCATAACGTGATGCTCAACTCGATACTTAAGCATACTCTTCTTCGTATGTATACTATCCTAAGCCAAAAAGCGTTGTCCAAGGAGGCGATGATAGCTTTCTATCATCTTAGCTATAAGGTCCACTATCACTAATATGATATTAGCATACCATATGTTTATATATATATATAACGATATAAAAGCCATGCTACTGCTATAAACATAACCAGTCTATACACAATTTACAATTCAACATACAAGTATAGTCCAAAACATCATAAGTCCACATATACATATCTACATATATACACACATATATATACATAATATAATAATCAATAACTACGTCGCTGAGATCCGCGGAGAAAGTGGTGGTCCCGTACATTCTACCCCAACTGACTCATGCACATGATTTGAAAACGAAATTCATTTCTTTAAAACTCAGAACCCTTGAGGGTTCTGTTTATTTTTATTCGGCCTTTAGAAGATTGCGAGTGCCATTGTTGTCAACCTAGGGCTCTGATACCACTTTTGTAACACCCCGAATCCGCGGGACTCGGGATGCTACGGGTTGGGGCCTCACAATGGGTCCCGACCCTTAGCTTGACAACAATTTCACCGGATCTTGCAACAAGGCACAAATAAAGGCCAAAACCGAAATACATTTTTATGTAATGCTATGAAATCCGAAAATAAAAGAAAGGAAAGACTTCATCCGTCCTTACAACAACATCAACACAATATACAATAACAACAACACAAGAGCTCCAAAACCCAACTCAACCTAAAATGTACGGAATCCCGGCTGCCCACTCCTCCGGATTACTCGGCCACATCCTATCCTGCACATCAACTACAACAATCGGTATAAAACCGTTATCTCACATTCTAGGCATTATAAAGATAATATGGCACAAACACACATAGGAGAACACAAGGCACACAACATCAACATTCATTCCATAATATCTTTTTAGGTCGTTCCATATCTAATTCATTTGTTTCAAGTGTGACACGAGAGTCTTATAACTCTCGCATCTGTCCCCGTGTAACCAACAGGAGTGTGGCGGCGCCCAACCCGTATACCCTGAGGGAGTGATGAAGAAGCCCGCCCGTATACCGTGTATGGCCTGGTCGCAGAGATCCCCCCAGTCTCCCTCGGGAAACTGAGCGGTGATGTCACCGCCCGATAATAATAGTAGTAACAATGGGCCAATAAATAAGGTCAAGTAAATCCTAATCCATTTTCATGCTTAAAAGCGGTAAACACACACCACCATATACATCCAAATAAGGCATAGAAGCGGTAAGTAAGTCCGAGGACTTACCTCGTCTCAAAGCTAACCGACCGAAAACACTCTCCGAAAGAATATAACCAAACCCTGTTCAAGACAAGGCACGATAATCAACAACCACTCACAAACTATAAGTCCTTAGACTTCTAGTTCTATATCATCTTATTAGGTCATACACTCTCGTAATCTAGGATACACTCCTAGCCCTCACAAACTTACGAGATCTCAACTATAATCACATGCTAGGATACTTCCATCCTAACTCCACAATCTCAACAAACACATACTCACAACCTCAATAAAGCTCACATGATAACATACACACCTCAATCTTTAGAACGTTCAAACAATCCTCAAGTACTCACCCAGGTTCCAAGCCACTACTTGGCATTCACTCTAAGTTATTCTAGATCCAACCTAACATGATTCTACCACTAAACATAACTAGATCGAGTAAGAAGGTACTCACACACGATCCAAGGTTGAATATGATCTACGGACGTCGAGATTGGATTCGTTGATCTATAACTGCCGCTTCCGAACCTAAAACCAAAGCTAAGGAAATTTAGCATATATGCTAAATTTAAATGGAGGATTTAACGTATATAAATCTAAGAAAACTCGCTTTCAAAACCAAGGTTAAAGCTCGTAAAAACATTTCCAGAGATTTATACAATTATATGAACATAGGTTAAAATCCGCAATTAAATCTCCGGGCCATAAATATGGAACTCAAGAAACTTAGGCCAATTTCCAAAAATAACTTTGGGCCAAATCTGTAATTTATTCACAAGGATAAATCTGCACATTTTCAAAACATAGGGCCAAACTTGTAAATATATATCAGCAGGGCATAATTGTTTCATTTTAAAAATCTGGGTAGAAACTGTAATTATAAAGCAGTTGGGTCACTTTTGTAATTATACTAAAATAAAGGGGCCCAAATTATAAAACTGTAATTTGACCCTTCTTCAACCTCCTGTTGGACGCATTGGCTGAAGGCTTGCAAGGAGGCGTCGCAAGAAGAGGGCACGAGATCTTGGTGGCTCAGCAGGCGGAGGAAGAGGAGAGGGCCAGCGTCGGTGCAGGCGGGGAAGGATCGGTGGCCGGCGGCGGTGCACCTCCCTGCAGCGGCGTCTCTCCTCACAATAGAAAAGACAAAGCAGGGGGAAGGAGAGGGCCAATCGACGGCTGTGCTCGGCCTGCCGGTGGCTCCGGCAGTGACTCCCGATAACAACAGAAGAGGAGGGTAGGAGAGGCGGATGGTGGCTCGTTACAATTGCTGCTTGAAGCCGACAGTGTTGATTCGAGTTGAGGAATAGGCTGAAGAAGAAATTAGAGGCAAACGGCGGTAGGTTGGCTCTCCGGAGGTGTTGAGAAGGCCAGGCGAGACAATTTGTGGGCCGAGGTTGGAGGAGAGAGCAGGGCGAGTGCAGATCCGGGAGATCCGAGCTGAGGTTGCTACTGCGCTAAGTCGAGAGTGGATCTAGTTTGGGCGGCCTTGCTGGGCAAGCATTCCAGAGGAAGCGGATCCGGTAAGGGCTCTCATTTGCTTGCAAGAGGAGGGTGAAGACCTTGAGCTGCTTCATCCGTATAGATGGTGAGGAGATTGAGGTTGAGCGAGTGGGAGAGAAGCGTGCAAAGGTATGGTCAGCGTGAATGGGGAGTTCAAAGGTGAGGCTAGGGCTGATGAAGGGGATCGAGAGGTCAAAGGGCGAGTGAAGTTGAGGTGAAGATAGAAAACGAGGGGTCGGGTGAATGGCGAGGAGTCGGTTTGCAGTCCCAGGCAGTAGATCTGCAATTGCTTCTCACCAATAGTAAAAGGGACAAGACAGAGGATGACAAAAAGAAAAGAAAAAAAAAAGGGAAAAAGAAAGAGAAATAGTAAGAAAATAAAGTAAAATAAAAAGAAGCTAGACTCGATACCAAAATGCTCGGAACGGAAATTTCCGAGTCAAAAAGATTTTTTCGAACTTTTCCGAAAGTAAACCAAGATACAAAAATATGTTCGGGAATTTATTTTTACGTTGTAAAATACTTTTAATAAAATATTTAATCTAATAAAATATCGATAGAAGTCGGAGAAATAAAAATCAAAATCGCGCCAAAAATTTTGGGCGTTACAAGAGAAGACCGAGATTGGGAAGGTGGATAGGTGAGGGTAAGGGGTAGAGGTTCCCGGAGTGATTGAATCTCATGATGTGTTCCCCTGTATAGAGGTCCTTTATATTAAGATCAAGAAGGTCAAATTTAATGACTACATCATTGCTGATTGTAATTTTTTGGATTGAAACAAGTTGTTCACTGATTGAGGGAACGGAAGACATTTTTTAGGTAAAATGGTAGACGTGTTTAGGTTAACATGACCCAAACCAACAATGAGAACGAAGCTTCTGTTACCGACATAAATAGACTAATTAGTATTCAAATTAAAATAGGCGTTTCATAAAATCAATGTAGGCTAATTGTTGAGAAGGTGCGAGGTGGAGTTACAGGGGCTAGAAACTATGTTGGTATATGGTGGTGACATGAGACTGTTAAGTTGGGCCACTACGGGAGGTTGTTGGCAAACTTGATGCTAGCGCAACGGGTAACGAGATATTTCTAGTTTGGATTGATTCTAGTGCAAAAACCACTAGATTTTGGCAAGTAAAAGGGACTGTTCAAACTGGGATGTGGTGGTAGGTTATATGGGGCAGTGAGGAGGTGCTCTTTTGACGAAACAAGCACATTATTAGGACCTTTTGGCATGCTTTTCAACTCGTTTCTTTCGAGATCATACTCCCAATGGTAGAAAAAGGTGGTAAAAGGGCAAACTAATACAAAGAGGGGGAAAGAGTGGTAGGGTGACACTACTGTTGGGCAAAAAAGTTGGTGGTGTTTGATCATGGTTTGTGAAAGCAGAAAGGAATCAAGGTTTCACAAACAAGACCGGCCAATTAGAGTATGGATTTTATGAAAATCGAGTCCTTAACTAGACCTCAAGGGCATTATATAGATATTGACACGGTTAAGATAAACAATGTGCATATATCAACAAGAAAATAATAACTAAACAATATCTTCAGTATTTATCTCTAACAATACATAATATATATGCTAGCTTCAAATTTGAAATGGTACATTTAACATTTTTTAATTTTGAAACATATTTGCTTTTCAGGACAGTCAAATCAACAACAAAAATATAAATATTGGAAATACATCCGGTGATTGTTGAGGATGAATTATAGGTCTTTCCCTTCTTGCACCAACATAATTAGTTGAGCCAAGAGTTAGGAGAGATAGTATATTTTCCAAAATTGATAAAAGTTGAGTTTATAACAAAGTTGAAGATAATTCAACATCTACATATCATAATTTTACAATTGCACTTCATCCAACAAATAAACATCATAGAGAAGAAAGAAGATCAATAAGTGTAACACCCCGAATCCGCGGGACTTGGGATGCTACGGGTTGGGACCTCACAATGGGTCCCGACCCTTAGCCTGACAACAATTTCACCGGATCTTTCAACATGGCACAAATAAAGGCAAACCAAAATTCCTTCTAATGCAACTGATAAGAAACCCGAAGGAAAACAACAAAAGACTTCAGCCGATAATCAACACCAAAGATCAAAACGCCATACACACGGCATACCAACATAATAAACGAAGAATAAAACACAACCCGACTCCAACCAAAACCCACTCCTAAAATGTACGGAACCCCGGCTGCCCACTCTTTTGGATCTCTCGGCCGCTTTCCTAACCTGCAAGGCAATCTACAACAATATCGGTATAAAACCGTTAGCTAGCATTCAAGGCATTAGAATCATGGTATTGGCACATACACACATAAGGCATCATAAACACACAACATGTTCCAAAACACACAATCCGGTTTATTATCTTTTTTTTTTAAGTTATTCCATTACTAATTTCCATTTAGTTGTGGCACGGAAATCACAAGGATCCCGCCCTTGTCCCCTTTCACCAAACAGGTTTGGGCCAGATGCGAATCAGCATCACCTGTTGGACTGGTCGCAAGGCACCTCCCGACCATCCCCATTTTGGGCCGGACATAGTGGTCACCGCCCGTTATCATACACTTGGGCCAAATATAAACATATAAAGTCGGTGGTCCTATTACCGGTTTAGATGTTATAACATAAGCAATAAACAAACACATAAACAATAAACACACACCACCAAACACGCATTGAAACTAATACAGAGAATACGAGCTAAGTAAGTCCGAAGACTTACCTCTCTCAAGGTAACTCGAATAAACCACTCTCAACTTCCCGCAGGAAAACGCTCAAAGCCTGGCCAAACGAGGCACTATCAATAACCAACTAAAAAGCTAGAAGTTCTCGGACTTCTAGTCTCCAACATATATACATATATATGAGATCCAACTCTAGCATGCTAGGTCCAATCTATAATCTCGAGGATCATCCTAAGATCGTAAAGAAGATAATTCAACAAGTTCAAAATCCAATCACTAATACCTATGGTCCATGGCCACTACATGGCATTTGCTCTACGTTATGCTAAGTTCACCTAACATGTTATACTACCATTACCGAACTAAATAAGGAGAATTACTCACACGAGATCTAAGGTGAAGCACGGTCTACGGAGTCAAGAACGAGTTCGATGGCCTTTATCGGCCGCTTCCGGACCTAAGAACAAAACTAAGCAAAATTAGCTTAAACGCTAATTTTGAAAGGAAGGTTTAGCGCATAAAGATTTTCCAATGAAAACTCCGTTTTTCAAAACCGAGGTTAAACTCGTTAAAACCAATTCCGGGCAAAATATCCAAAATGGAAAGTTGATTGTAAAACCGAATTTCAAATTTATCCAACAATCGGATTTAAACCATCAAGGGCACCAAATTAACTTGTAAAGGAGTTGGGTCACAAATCTCAACAAAAATTAAGGGTTTAATAATTTTAATAATTTACTGTTGGGTATAAATGTTCCTTTTCCAAAGTTATTGGGTCATAACTACAATTACACACAAAATGAGCACAATCTGGAATTATCCATAAAAATGGGGTCACAATAGGAATTAGATGCAAATAGAGGGGCACATTTACAATGTTTTCAAAACCCCTTCTTCACCCTATTGTAACACGACAGAAGAAAGGGAAGGGAAGGAGGATGCTTGCGGCGGCTGCCAGGCGGAGGGAGAAGAAGGCCGGCGTTTCCGGTGGCGGCTCCGGCGGTGGTTAGCGACGGCCCAGACTCCGGCTAGAGGTGACCCACTCCGGCGGTTGCTACACGAGATTAGGGCACATGTGTCATACAAAGGAAAGGAAAGGAAGAAAGGAGGGAGATGGAGGCGGCCCACTTACAGCGCCGGCGGCACAGGTGGCTCGGGCGGAGGACGACGGCTGCGGCTCGTTCCTGCGAGTCCCTTGGCAGCGTCGAGCAGACCTTGCACAAATCGGGTGGACGGGGGTGAGTTAGGAGGTTCACAAAGATAGGGGAATGAGAGTAGTGTAAGGAAGAGACTGAGAGAAGGAGTGAGGGTGAGTGAGAGAAGGTGGACTGCTGGGGGTCATCACAAGGAGGCGGGGCTCAAGGGGTCGGACGCAGCTAGTGTAGGCTGCAGGCTAGGGCCGGAGGTCGAGGGGCCGGCTGCGGAGAGGTCGACCTCTGGCCTTCCTCTACTGAGGCTCCACACGCAGGAAGCAGCGCAAGGAAAAAAAAATGAAATAAGAAGAAAAAAAAGAAAAGAGAGAAGAGAATAAATAAAAGGAAAAATTAAATAATAGAGTAAAGATGAGGGCTCTTTAAAAATAACCAACCCGCTTAACATTCTGAACGGGATTTTCCGGATTGGTAAATCCCGATTTCCGACAAAATTAAGTTAATTAAATACGAGAATACATACATGTATCCCAAAATAATATAATACCCGGAAAAGTTATTTTTAAATTTATAAAAATATACTTCAAATAAGAACTCGAGCTATAACGAATCGATGGAAGGAAGAAAAGCAAAGTCGGAACGCACTCGAATGAACGGGGCGTTATATCAGGTCCTCCTAAAGAAAAGTTTCGTCCCGAAACTTGCTAAACGCGGAACTCTCAAACAAACGTGTCTCGATATTCTCGCGGAACACTATAACTTAGTAACTATGGCCTTTCTAATCCAAAGTCTACTTGCCTAGACTATCAAGATATAGACATAGGAAACACACATAACACATCACGTCACAAATGACATAAGAATAACCAAGGAAAGATCTCGGGACTAACCCGACGGTTCTACAGATGTCGCTAAACCTGCGTAAAACTCGACTAAAGATATTATCCTACGTCTTCTAGTTAGCCTTATTGGCTCTTCGTCTCGACAAGATCATCACAACGGACTACATGTCTCGAGTCATGTATGTACTCCCTCGACTGATGCACATGAACCCCGGGTGAACACCCTTTACTCTCGACATTCACGCGGCCACGCCAACCGGTAAACCACTTACCCCACTCGCGCTAAGATCTCCAAAAGTCCGATATATCGGAAACTCAATTTCCTTCTCGGGTCTTTCTCAATACAGTATTTCCATTATGTTTCTCTTTGATAGTCTCTAACAAGGAAGATTGAACTTCACATTTACACCGTTGGCTTTGGTTTTTGTCAACCAACTTTGATGTTACGTTTTCTCATTTCTTGCCGCGAGTTCCAAGTAATGAAGGTAGTATTTTACTCCACACTGCTTCTACTCACGATACACGTATGCTATTACTTTTACATCGTTCCTCAATATTCCATTAAGACCTTGTTTAGGAGAACCGCTTATACACTCAAGACCCATCATACCTTGAGACAATTTCAAAACAGTTGCACCAATGAATCTCCTCTTAACTCTCAACATCTCTATTGTCAATTTTCTTCTCACTAAATACTTCATCGCCATCCGGAGTAGGTTAGCCACAAATGGTGTTACTTAGAGAATCTCTCCCAAATCCGGTAATGACCAGCACATCCAAGAAAACTTGTAACTTCTTCCACGTCCTTCGGGGTTGTCATCCCAAGAAAACTTGTCATACAACTTTTTCTCTTCTTTCCGAGTAGATCCAAATATCTTATCCGGGCATCAATAAGCCCATATGGAGTGACTACAACTCGTAGTCACCCTGGTTGGTCCGGAATGCTGTATTTGCAATATCCCAACCTCAAATTTTCAAACGGTGACAATCAAGTCTTAACTTAATCTTAGAAGAGACTACTGACCCATGCAGCTGGTCGAGTAGATCTCCCATTCGTTATAAGGGATACTTGTCCTTCATTGTCATCTTGCTCAACTTATAGTAATCGATGTACAAACAAAGATAACCATTCCTCTCTTCGCAAACTGGTGTCCTCTATAACAACTTCCAATCAAGAGTTCAAGATATATCCCATCTTGAACTTCAAATCAAGAGTTCAAGATATATTTGTGAACTTTAATCAAGAGTTCAAGATAACTTCTGGTGTTCTCTATGGCGGTGCATTGGTTCTAATGAACCTTTATCAACAAGTCCTTGCAATTGCTCCTTTGATTGCATCCCCAACTCGAGTATCCTTACGGGTATCATTTATTGATGTCTTTTGTACGACGCCTTAGAAATGGGAGTTGAGCCCAAATCAATCTTAGCGCTAAAATTCACATTCTGATGCATTGAAATCCGTTCTATCTCGGGTTCTATATCGGGTTCTATTTTTCCTCTACCCATCATATATCGTAATAACCGACACGACGTAGTCCTGGTGCTTGACAAGTGGTCCACCCCGACCGGTTGGGATGACGTCCTTCAAAACGTGTATTGTTCCTTCTGTTGCTACTATGTTCATGGTCCTCTTTCAAAGATCCTTCATCTCCATAGTTCAAGGAAGTTGCTCGAGTCTTCCGACTCTTGTAGCCTTATTTAAGTATTCCTTTATCTTAATCTCATTTTCCCTCTTTGATGACATGATTGTAGAAATCTTTTAAGGTTTCTCACTTTTCTTCGCTTTCTAGGACATTCTAACATATGGAAGGATCTCTTCGTCTTCCACATAAGCTTTCACCATAGACATCCTTTCTTCATGTAGGCGTAGGACTTACTTCATTTGTTTATATCATGTCAATTTGACCATAGAGGTTCTGACCTCAATCTTTCATATACTTCTCATACCTTTCATGTCGGCCTCAAACTTCAAAACTTCCATCTTCTTTGAATCTTCTTGGTCACCTTATGCATCTCTTGGTATTCCATGAACAATCTTCACTACCGTACTAGTATGCCTTCTAGGCAAAATTTCTCAAACTACAACCACTGAAAGACCCACTCGTAACTCCCCCAAGCACTATCATCATAACCCTAAGCTTGTAGCATTTCCCCAATCCAAATCCTTCGTTTCACGTCATATCCACTATGGCTTTGCCACACGAGTCACAAAAACCTTGACTAGCTTGGCTCGTGAAAACATGACATCCATAACATTAGAACAAACAAATCATACCTCTCCTTATATATATATATATAACCCCTTCCGTACAACAACTATAGAAGACTCACCTTCCTCTTCGTCCTTCCAGTCCATTTACCTTGATTCTTGTCATTCCTCAATATGACAAACCCATGACCTACGAAGGTCGCCCCAGGTCGTTACAATCTCTCCCTAAGGGGTATGTTACATCTACATGCTTGACCTCATTCAATGCTACTTGGTTAAGACACTCGCACTTTTGTCGATACAACTCCTCACTACTAACTTTGAACCACCAAAAAATATTTCAAGTTCTTGTTACTGTTCTTATATGATTTCACAACTTGGGTTACTCTTTCCCTCCACACTCATCCATATACAACCCGCACAAGCACGTTCTTTGCTGTCGTCGATTAGCTTAGAGCTGACCTTCTCCAAGTTCAACGGCTCACCATTCTTCTATATTTCCATGTTACCATTCTCATGAAGAATACCTTCTAGGTGTACTCTACCTTAAACCCCGTTAGTTCCTTCTTCATTCCATGCTTCCTCTTCTTTATAAAGTAACTATATCTTCTTTGCCTTGTTGTTTCATATAACTCCTTTTCATAGCCTTAACCGCTCCCCATGATGTTTTGTAACAACGCTTCTCAAATATTTTGCGTTCCTATTAGTTTGTATTATAAGTCTTTCGATCAAAGCTCCTTGTTTCGTCTTTCATCTTCTTGGGATCATCATTTACACATACTTCCTCCTTCTTGGCGTTTCTTAGCCTTATCATTATAACAGAAATCAGTCAACTCCACGTGAATCCCCACCATGTCCTTCTTGTCATAACTCTATTAATGTTGACACTTCACTTATTGATACTTCATAAGCTTAACCTACGGTATCTTAAATCTTTTGTGATTGTTTTGTCCACGTCTCTCATCTCGACTCCCATGCCTAGGAGCGCCTAGGGGAAACTTTTACTTCTTAATGAAATACCACATTTAACCTTGTTGGAACATACCCGTCTTCGCCTCGATTCGCATCTTTAGTTGTCCACGCGTCTTCTTAAAGACTTAAGTTCGTTATCTCAATTGGTCTCGTCGTCGTACAATCACGGTTTCTTTATAACCACTTATACACCTTAACGTTGCTCTCTTTACTTGTAGTGCTTCCATCTCGAATTCTCTTAAGTTGACTCAAAGTTCCCTTCTATTGTTCGTCCTTGCCGCTAATGTCCTCTTTATCCATCAAATGGTTTCTTTGACGTCCTTAAAAGGAGTCCGATGAATCGCCAAGGTGTTCGCCATAATGTGATGCTCAACTCGGTACTTGAGTATACTCCTCTTTATATGTAAACTATCCTAAGCCAAACGGCGTCGTCCTAAAGGTGATGTTATTTTTCCGTCGTCCTAACTATAAGGTTCCATACTATATACTACTATATATAAGAGTCCGTATATAAGCCTATATATGTCCTATGTCCAAATAACTACTAATATCACGCATTCAGCACTCCATTACAACAATACAAGGTCCAAAACATATAATCGTTCACATATAAAACTATACACATAAATCATGTCCATCATGCATAACTACAAACCTCATATTCATATCTATATAAACATATATATACATATTAAAATCCAATAAACTAAGCTGCCGAGATCCGCGGAAGGAGTGGTGGTCCGTACATTCTACCCCGACTCATGCATGTGATTTTGAAAACGAAAACTCAGAACCCGTGGGGTTCTGTTTATTCCTTATTCGGCCTTTAGAAGATTGCGAGTGCCATTGTTGTCAACCTAGGGCTCTGATACCACTTTTGTAACACCCCGAATCCGCGGGACTCGGGATGCTACGGGTTGGGACCTCACAATGGGTCCCGACCCTTAGCCTGACAACAATTTCACCGGATCTTTCAACATGGCACAAATAAAGGCAAACCAAAATTCCTTTTAATGCAAATGATAAGAAACCCGAAGGAAAACATCAAAAGACTTCAGCCGATAATCAACACCAAAGATCAAAACGCCATACACACGGCATACCAACATAATAAACGAAGAATAAAACACAACCCGACTCCAACCAAAACCCACTCCTAAAATGTACGGAACCCCGGCTGCCCACTCTTCTGGATCTCTCGGCCGCTTTCCTAACCTGCAAGGCAATCTACAACAATATCGGTATAAAACCGTTAGCTAGCATTCAAGGCATTAGAATCATGGTATTGGCACATACACACATAAGGCATCATAAACACACAACATGTTCCAAAACACACAATCCGGTTTATTATCTTTTTTTTTAAGTTATTCCATTACTAATTTCCATTTAGTTGTGGCACGGAAATCACAAGGATCCCGCCCTTGTCCCCTTTCACCAAACAGATTTGGGCCAGATGCGAATCAGCATCACCTGTTGGACTGGTCGCAAGGCACCTCCCGACCATCCCCATTTTGGGCCGGACATAGTGGTCACCGCCCGTTATCATACACTTGGGCCAAATATAAACATATAAAGTCGGTGGTCCTATTACCGATTTAGATGTTATAACATAAGCAATAAACAAACACATAAACAATAAACACACACCACCAAACACACATTGAAACTAATACAGAGAATACGAGCTAAGTAAGTCCGAAGACTTACCTCTCTCAAGGTAACTCGAATAAACCACTCTCAACTTCCCGCAGGAAAACGCTCAAAGCCTGGCCAAACGAGGCACTATCAATAACCAACTAAAAAGCTAGAAGTTCTCGGACTTCTAGTCTCCAACATATATACATATATATGAGATCCAACTCTAGCATGCTAGGTCCAATCTATAATCTCGAGGATCATCCTAAGATCGTAAAGAAGATAATTCAACAAGTTCAAAATTCAATCACTAATACCTATGGTCCATGGCCACTACATGGCATTTGCTCTACGTTATGCTAAGTTCACCTAACATGTTATACTACCATTACCGAACTAAATAAGGAGAATTACTCACACGAGATCTAAGGTGAAGCACGGTCTACGGAGTCAAGAACGAGTTCGATGGCCTTTATCGGCCGCTTCCGGACCTAAGAACAAAACTAAGCAAAATTAGCTTAAACGCTAATTTTGAAAGGAAGGTTTAGCGCATAAAGATTTTCCAATGAAAACTCCGTTTTTCAAAACCGAGGTTAAACTCGTTAAAACCAATTCCGGGCAAAATATCCAAAATGGAAAATTGATTGTAAAACCGAATTTCAAATTTATCCAACAATCGGATTTAAACCATCAAGGGCACCAAATTAACTTGTAAAGGAGTTGGGTCACAAATCTCAACAAAAATTAAGGGTTTAATAATTTTAATAATTTACTGTTGGGTATAAATGTTCCTTTTCCAAAGTTATTGGGTCATAACTACAATTACACACAAAATGAGCACAATCTGGAATTATCCATAAAAATGGGGTCACAATAGGAATTAGATGCAAATAGAGGGGCACATTTACAATGTTTTCAAAACCCCTTCTTCACCCTATTGTAACACGACAGAAGAAAGGGAAGGGAAGGAGGATGCTTGCGGCGGCTGCCAGGCGGAGGGAGAAGAAGGCCGGCGTTTCCGGTGGCGGCTCCGGCGGTGGTTAGCGACGGCCCAGACTCCGGCTAGAGGTGACCCACTCCGGCGGTTGCTACACGAGATTAGGGCACATGTGTCATACAAAGGAAAGGAAAGGAAGAAAGGAGGGAGATGGAGGCGGCCCACTTACAGCGCCGGCGGCACAGGTGGCTCGGGCGGAGGACGACGGCTGCGGCTCGTTCCTGCGAGTCCCTTGGCAGCGTCGAGCAGACCTTGCACAAATCGGGTGGACGGGGGTGAGTTAGGAGGTTCACAAAGATAGGGGAATGAGAGTAGTGTAAGGAAGAGACTGAGAGAAGGAGTGAGGGTGAGTGAGAGAAGGTGGACTGCTGGGGGTCATCACAAGGAGGCGGGGCTCAAGGGGTCGGACGCAGCTAGTGTAGGCTGCAGGCTAGGGCCGGAGGTCGAGGGGCCGGCTGCGGAGAGGTCGACCTCTGGCCTTCCTCTACTGAGGCGCCACACGCAGGAAGCAGCGCAAGGAAAAAAAAATGAAATAAGAAGAAAAAAAAGAAAAGAGAGAAGAGAATAAATAAAAGGAAAAATTAAATAATAGAGTAAAGATGAGGGCTCTTTAAAAATAACCAACCCGCTTAACATTCTGAACGGGATTTTCCGGATTGGTAAATCCCGATTTCCGACAAAATTAAGTTAATTAAATACGAGAATACATACATGTATCCCAAAATAATATAATACCCGGAAAAATTATTTTTAAATTTATAAAAATATACTTCAAATAAGAACTCGAGCTATAACGAATCGATGGAAGGAAGAAAAGCAAAGTCGGAACGCACTCGAATGAACGGGGCGTTATAATAAGAGACAAACAATCTTCTTTTTGGTCATCTGATTATGTCATTACAATAACTAATAGAGAAATGCTAGAATCATAATGTGTTTCTTCACTAAACAATCTCATGTTCATTTATGTGTCATGAAGTTATATAGAAGCAAATCAAGATTAGGAAGAAGCAATATCAAAAGAGTTACAAAAGCTGGAAGAAAACGAAACATCACCAAGGCACCAAGCAATAAGATTCAAATGGATTTTAAGGTGAAATTCAAGTCAAATGTTATGTTGAAAGGCATATGGCCAAATTGGTTGTTAAAAAGGTTTAACTAGAAGTTGGAAAAAAACTATACACACTTTTAGTCTAGTAAATAAATTGTCAAATGTGATAATCAACATTTTATTAACAACTATAAGAGAATTGCCACTTTTCAATTGGATGTGAACAATGCCTTTTTACATGGGTTTTTGCAGAAGATATCTACATGAAATTGCTACACGAATATCATAAAGAAGACATAAATTAGGCTTGCAAACTAAAAAGATCACTCTATGGGCCAAAACAAGCTTCAATATAGTGGAACCGTGAGTTTACACAAATTGTGGTATCATTAGAATTTACACAATCCACCAATGAATACTCTCTATTTGTGAGGTATTGGATTCTTTTTTCATAGTATTGTTAGTATACGTGGATGATATACATATCACAAGAAGTGATGTTAAATATATATATGAAAAATGATGGCAACCTTGCATGTGAAGTTCACGATAAAAGATCTTGATATGACATATTATTTCCTAGGCAAGGAGATATATAGAGACGGTACATGTACATATTTGAGCCAGAAGAAGTACATTTTAGATACTTTGATGTTAGCAAAGCTAGATGATGCTCACGATGTTCATTTTAGAGGGTATCATAGAGGCGACATAAATCATGCTTGCAAACTTAAAAAGATCACTCTATGGGCCAAAACAAGCTTCAATATAGTGGAACCGTGAGTTTACACAAGTTGTGGTATCACTAGGATTTACACAATCCATCAATGAATACTTTCTATTTGTGAGGTATTGGATTCTTTTTTCATAGTATTGTTAGTATACGTGGATGATATACATATTACAAGAAGTGATGTTAAAGATATATGAAAAAAGGTGGCAGCCTTGCATGTGAAGTTCACGATAAAAGATCTTGATATGACAAGATATTTTCTAGGAACGGAGATGTATAGAGACGCTACATGTACATATTTGAGCTAGAAGAAGTACATTTTAGATACTTTGATGTTAGCTAAGCTAGATGATGCTCACGATGTTCATTTTCTATTACCAACAAGGTTGAAATTGAGATTATATGAAGGGCAAATGGTAATTGATCTTGAGAAGTATATGTAAATGGATTGAAGGTTTTATACCTTGCATTAACAAAACTAGATATATTTTGTATGTTGCTTAAACTCATCTTAGTTTGTTAATCAACCTAGATAACCATACTAGCAAACATCAATGCATGATATCAAGTATCTAAAAATATCACAAAGGAATGTTTATATCTTGTACAACAAAATCTAAATGTCAAATGTTCATCAAAATGCAGACCGGGCTTCAGGTTTGACAACTAGATGATCACTATATAGTTGTATATTTCTTAGCCATTCAATTTTTTAATATAAGACAAAGAAACATGCAACCGTAAGCAATACATCTACTGATGTGGAACACATAAATGTGACTTAAACAACAACAACAACATAATTGGTATGGGCTAGTTATATTCTACATGATTTGAATATTAAGCCCCCTTGACCTATTACATTGTTATGTGACAATAAGACGTCTCAATATATTTTATCAATCCTTACTTTCACGAGAGACCAAAGCATATAAAAGTTGATGCACATTTCATCATAGAAAATATGCAATCAGGTTTTATAAAAACAAAATTATACATACAAGTTTGCAGTTAGTTGACATTATGACCACAACGTTTGGAAGACATCATCGTCATTTCTTAGATAACAAGTTGGGATTAACAAATCTTTCGAATTCAAATAAAAAAATATAGACAAATGTAACTGTATTAAGTTGATGTGGCATGTTATTAGTAGGTCACATGCCTTAACTAGTTAGTAAGTCTTGTATAATGTAAACATGCAACTCATTTTACTGTAAGTTTTATGAGAAACTGAAAAACACAAGAGAGACGTTTTCTAGTTCATCTCTCCTTTTCTTGTTTGCATTGAAGAAGCACTCAATCATGATCCACAACAGAATGCTTTCAAATAAAGCCTAAAAGTAACTAGGCTTCTCTAGATACTAATATTACATAAACTCTTCGAAACTATAACATAACTAGTATATATTCAAATTAGGGTTTTGCACAGTTGGACCGAACCGAAAAAATGGATAAAAAAAATACGGAATGGTCCGGCCTTGGACCGTATTTGTCTGATCCGGTTCAGTCCGATCTTGGGTTAGAATATTTCGGTCCGTTCTTAGACCTTAATATTTCGGTCCGGACCGTTTTTTTCCTTTCATATTTTTTTTGACAAGTTCATGTATACGTTCTGGATTCAAAATGGACCAGGCCTAATTAAAAAGTATATATATGTTTAAAAAAGAGAGATGAAAATAGGTAAATACGGACCGGACCGGTAGCGTGTAGGAATGTTGATTGTCCAATCTGGTCCACTTATATCGAAAATGAATAGGAATTGAACCTCCCTAAGAACGCATAACGCATCAAGTCTAGTGTGTTTGAGTGCACGAAGAGAACTAACATTAGAACAATGTTACACCAAGAACAATAATTTTGTGTCCACATGATGCGTCATAACTTATATACCTTGGATTATCCTGCAGGAAAATTAAGAAAAGATGAATTCCATTTTAATGTATAAACTTTTGACAATTATTGTATTTTAAAGTTTTTTGTTCAAATCACGGACACCACTAACGTAAAAAATAAAATCTTGTCCACGGACATGTATAAAACGAAATAAACATGTGTAATATATGAACGTTTAGTTCATACTTCAAAAAAATTTTATTGTTCATATTTTGTAATATTTAGTCTATTATTTTATAAGCTTTACAATTTAAATTTTTGTGTATTTTAGTTTATTTTTTATCGACTCAACCCGTTTTTAAAAAGTTAAACTACCTATTCAATTTATACTAATTAAAATGTGAAATTTTACCAATACTTTGATCATTTTATCTAGTTCAATTCGCTTTATCTAAATCTATTAGGACTCGTTTGATATAACAATAGGATGAAGTTGGAGTTAAAAATCAAAATGAAAGAAAGAATTGTATTAAATAATTCTTTATACTTAATGTTTGACATGATATTGGAACGAAGGATTCTTGAAACATGTCATTTAATTTTATATAAGTTATGAAACGAGAAATCATATGATATTTGATGATATATGTATGTTGATAATGTCAGTATCAGTTATTTTTTAATTTACGTTTAAGAAAAATGAAGATCAACTAATGACTTAAAATACAAGCATGAACCAAACGTCAACTTGAATATATAGGTATATAAAATTTTCTATAAAATCTATTTTATCTAATTGAAATTGTTATATTATTTTCGAGCACTTTTCGTTGACATATCATCTTGACTAAAATATTTGTATCATAGTCATTTATTTAATTAAATACTCTTTTGTAAAAATCATTTTC
The DNA here is from genome assembly GCA_033239045.1 of Fagopyrum esculentum. NCBI lineage: Eukaryota > Viridiplantae > Streptophyta > Magnoliopsida > Caryophyllales > Polygonaceae > Fagopyrum > Fagopyrum esculentum. The sequence continues at coordinate 131,465,121 of BSUD01000004.1, forward strand.
TTTCTACAAAATAATTTGAATATAACTCAAATTAATTGATTGGCAGATTTTTTTTATAAATATTATTATTTGTTATTTTTTAAAGTAAAATAAGTGAGTATAATATATGAATAATGAAAAGAGAAAATTGTCTAAACAATACCCCCATCTTTTGGGCTGACTAAACTTTAGGAAGTTAGAATTGTTTGTTGTCTCTGAAAATCCTAGGAGAGAGTTCACAAAACATGAGAACTCTGCATAGGGAGGACATTGATCACAATGTATATTTGGGAGACAATATTGATGACATTGAGGACAATGATGATGATGTGATGAATGTTGTTGAAGGTATAAATGAGGGCAATTTCCAGAATGTTGGAAACAGAGGGGAAAGTTCTAGGACCAAAGTTGTTGTGTTTGATGATGAATCTTCTTCTGTAAGTGAACCTAATGTTTCATCTTATTTTGATGATGGAGATTTTAGCTGTTATGAAGAGTCTGAGTATGAGAATGAATCACGGTTGAATGATGAGGATTTTGATGCTAATGTGGATGAAGATGGTGGGAAAAAAGGGTCAGGAATTGGATGACAGAGGTTTAGATGGGTTTATTTCAAATGATGAATTGTATGGGGATCTTGATAAGGAAGGTACACCATTTCCTGTAAAGTGTAGGAAAAGATTCCATGACTTTGCTTCCTTTAACCCAAAGATCCACATGAAGAATCCCGAATTTAGTAGGGTATGGAGTTTGAAAGCTCTAAAGTTTTCAAACAAGCTGTGAGGAAGCATGTTGTGCTTACAAGGAAGCAATTGAGATTTCCAACTAATGTTAAACATAAGGTGGTTGCTAAGTGTATCCTCTTTAGATTGCCCATGGAGGATATATGCATCATCTACATACAAGGATTGACCTTCAATCTGGAGTAAAAATATCAACCTAGAGCACAATTGTAGTGCCTTAGACAAAAAGATGTATCATTTGCATGCACCATTCATAGCCCAAGAGTATCAAGATTTATTTTTGAGTGATCCTAGTTGGAGTAGAGAAGGTATACAAAATGTCATTAATAAGGACTTTTGATGCAAATTGACAATCAAACATGTTATAGGACAAAGAAGATAGCTATGAGAATGGCACAAGGGCACCATGAAGATCAATATAGCTTGTTGGATAGTTATGCACATGAGCTTAAAAAGAAAAATCCTAGGATATCACTTTGGATTCAAAATGAATTGAATAATGACATTTCTAGCTAGGTTCAAGAGAATTTACATATACATTGATGCATTGAAAAAGGGTTGGAAGGCAAGGTGTTGACCATTCATTTGTTAGGATGGAACTCATCTAAAATTTGTTCACAAGGCACAACTGTTGTCTGTAGTAGGCATTGATGCAAATAATGGGATATATCGATCCAGTTGCTTGGGCAGTGGTTGAGCAAGAGAGTAGAGATAGTTGGACTTGGTTCCTGGAGTTTTTAAAGGTTGACTTGGAGATGAATCAATCCTCTAATTACTGCTTTATGAGTGACAAGCAAAAGGGTTTAGAGCAGGCAATCAAGGATCTCTTTCCAGATGCCACACACAGACATTGTGTCAGACATTTACACAATAACTCCAAGCTTGATGGATTCAGGGGTATAATCCTCTTCTTGTAATATGTTTGTCTAACTTTTTTTCTTGAGTTTATGCCTCTAATGATATGCTTGTTTGTTTATTTATCCAAGGATTGGAGCTAAAAAATAAATTTTGGACAATTGTTAAAAGCTCCACTCTGAACACATATGAAGAAGCAATGGAAGACATGAGGCTGACTACAAAAAGGGGCTAGAAGTGGTGCAAGGGAAGGGCTGCAACTCATTGGCTTGTCTCACTTTGATCCAAAGTTCAAGTGTGATATCTTGCTAAATAACCATAGTGAGAGCTACAACAAGAACATTATAAGTGCAACAAAGAAAGGTATTTCAGGGCGTTTAGAGGAGATTATAACTGCAACAATGGTAAGGATGGATAATAGAAGCTTATGAGGTGGTAGATGGAAAACACTTGTGGGACCAGGGGTTGAAAAGATCTTGAAAAAGGCAGTGAAGTGAAGCAATGAGTATAGGGTTCTAGCATCTAGTCGTGCTAAATATGAGATTCATGGAAGGGGAGCTACCTGCATAAGTGGAGTCACTACTCAACACACAATGGCCTTAGACTTGAAGACATGCCCATGTAGGAGATGGGATGTGTCAAGATTACCTTGTGGACATGCATGTTGTGCTATTTTTTCACTTGGAAAACCCTAGATGAATTTGTGGATGAATGTTACAGTAAAGTAGCCTACGTGAGAGCCTATGAGTCTGTCATGAATCCAATTGCAGGGGTTAGAGAGTGGGAGAAGATGAGTAGACATATTGCACCTCCATTGTATAGAAGACAACTTGGAAGACCTACTATTTTAAGAACTCTATCTCAAATTAAGATTAAGTTCAATATTTTTGTAATTATTTGCTAACTAAGTTTAATGCATGTTGTGCTACTGTTTTTGTTTTGTAGGTGAGATCCCTCCACCATTTGGTAAAAAGAAGTTGTCCAATGCATACTATATGCAGGTCACTTGCTCAATATGCAAGAAGAAAGGACACAACAAGAAGGCATGTGCAAAGAGGAATGAATAAAGGACACAACAAGAAAAAGAGCATGATCACACTTCTTTATGAAAGAAATGTTTAGTTAAACTTGTAATTGTACCTTCTATTTTTTAAACACATTTTGTGGTGAAACATATTCTAGGACATCAGCTTGTAAAACTTCTATTCTGTGTTAACACTAACTTGCTTGTAATTGTACCTTCTGTTTTGTGTCAATTATTGTTTTGTGTCAAAACTTGCTTGTAATTGTTTCACCAATGTTTTACCAATGTCATGATGTATCTTCTGACATTGAGGACAAGTACTGCTTGTAATGTGCAGATGAATTTGGTCAATCTGTTTCACCAATGCCATGACAGACAATTGCACCACTGTCATGATGTACCTTTTGTTTTGGTTGTTTTGTGTTAATTTTCATTTGTTGTTTTGTGTCAATTTATCTGTAATTTTTGTGTCATTTATGTGTAATTTTTTATTTGTTGTTTTTTGTCAATTTTTGTGTCAAAACTTTTTTTTGTAATTTTCATTTGTTGTTTTGGTCAATTTTTTTACCACTGTCATGATGTACCTTCTATTTTGGCTCTCAATTTTTGTGTCAAAACTTGCTTGTAATTTTCATTTGCTGTTTTGGTCAACTTTTTGGCTGTTCAATTGTACAAATGAACAGCACAACAACCACAATTATTTGATGTCGTGACTGTTTAGACAATATCTCAGAACACTCAAACATTACATCAAAATGAAAACAACAATCATCAATGGAAATCTGTCAATTACATTAGAATACTAACATAATACTTAAACATTATATCAAAATGAAAACCTTGACAGATTCAACAATGACAAATTCAAAATGAAAACCTTGATCATCAAATTGGAACCATTTACATAAAGCTTACAGATTTTCAACATTCCATACACAAGATAATAGAACACTTAAACCTTACGTCATGACTTAAGTTAGATAGCACAATATCTCAGACTTTCAAAACACTATCACTGCAAAAATAAACAGCACAACAACCACAAATTTTAACACTAAAATATCTTGATGCATCCTTGTAATGTATGGGGGAATTGCAGATTCATCAGTTGATCGTATTGAGCCTTGCAAAATACCTTCTGGATCGTATTGAGCCTTCCAACCTAGAAATGAAGGTAAATCCACAGTTTCAATCAAATACTGAAAAATCAAGCTCATGTTCACCAAATGGAAATTGAAGACAAAAACCCTAATCGGACATACCTTCTACATAGAGTAATTATATAATCGTTTTCCGACGTTAGGAGGTCGCTTGCAAATGGAAATCGTGGCCGGAATCCCATGGTAGCAACGAACACAATCGGATTCTAGCACTCCTCTTCTCCACAAGCTTGAAGACCTAAACGAAGACCCTTGATCCATAGCCTCAAGTCTTCAATTCACGATGGGATAAAAATTTGGAGATTAATCGCTACAGAAATTTGGGAAATTTAGGGGTTAGGGTTTATGTGGAGAAGAAAGTGGTCGACAGTTTTTTTAGTTTAACCATTGGAAATTTATGTCAAAGGTTCATGGACAATTTTTCCCCTCAGAGTTAACGCTCATCTCTGAATTTAACCTGTGAACAATAACGTATATACAAATCTTTGGTCGGGATCAATAAATGAGGTACCGTTCTGATAGTTAAAACAATGAGATATTAAAGTTTAGTCAGCCCAAAAGATGAGGTAATATTTAGACAATTTTTACTAATGAAAATATATATATGTGATTTTAAATTTGAATGAATAATATATTAAATGAATGGTTCCCATCTTTAACTTATGAAATTAAATTTTTAAAGTTGAATGAGTCATTCCATAAAATCATTTTTATTTTAATTTTAAGTCATATAAAATACGGATATGTTATAACTCATTATAATTACTGATTTTATGAGAATCGTACCAAAAAATCCCTTAAAGTGTTGAAACAATTTTCAAATGGACGGAGTCGAACTTAAAATGCAATATATATATATATATATATATATATATATCCATACTATACTAAAAGTGGGAGTTGGGTGAATGAATAGGGTGTTTCCGGTTTTGCCCTTTTTGCCTTAAATTTCTTGTTTTGTCCTCTAACCTATTCAGTAATTACAACTTTCATTGACATTATTTCGGGCCAAATTGTTGTTTAGTTTATCTTGCCATCTACTCTATTTTGGCCCAGAATATATTTTAGTTTAGGGCCCATGATCTGATACGCTTACTTGCCCCTTACTTGATGACTCATCTTTCTATTTATGCAACGTGTCTTCTTCTAAACCCTTTCAATGCGCCACGATTCTAAAAACTCTGTTGCTCCACCGCCTTCCTTACCCTAATCGTCCATACGTCTCTTCTTCAATTTTCATATGTTTCCCCTCAAATCTATTTCAATCCTCTCCCAAATCTATTTCAATTCTTTCACTGGGGCATTGTTTCCGGAATCGCTCGTATTTTTTTATTGTTTTTTGGTCTCCAATCTCGGATTTGGTTCCGCCGTCACCAGATCCGGGGACCGACGGCTCCTCCATACCTCCGCCGCAAGCAATGGGGACTGTTGCCGATCACCCATGGGCGATGAAACCGGAACCTCCACCACCGGATCTAACCTTTCCCCGTCGTTGGCGCCCAGATCCGTTCGCCTCGAGCTATTCTTGAATGCAAACCCTTAGCAGGTAATGGTTACTTCTACAAATCCTAATTTCCTCTTGCCAATTGTTCAACTATTTCACGGGGAAAGTAGTTGCTAATTTCCTTTCTGTATATGAAAATTTGAGCTAATTTGTACTCCGTGTGATTCTTTGTTGTAAAATGTGGAAAAGACAATTTAATTGATGTCGCCGTCCCCATGGCCACCAACTCTACACAGGTTACTTCTTTATGTCCACTCGGTCTATCTGTCTATCTCTCTCTATACATATTCATATGCGATATTTATGTTCATCTTTATGTAGACCGGTGGGGACTTTTGAACTTTGATGATATTATTCAATTGCATGTAGTCTGAGGGCTTCATATTTTTCCTTGCTCTTGTTTGTTTCTCAAGTTTTGAAAGCTTTGTGGTCTTTGACCTATATTAGTCCAATATTTGACAGTTATGAGTAAATTTTAGAAAATTAAAGAGCTTTGAACTCTAGATTGAGCAGCAAATTCTATGAATTATCACTTCAAATGAAATTAGTTTCAATGTTAGTTTGTTTGGCATTGTGATCGTGTTGTAAGCATATTAAGTTATTTTGTATGCTTTGATACATTCTCAGTTTGTAAAGATCATTTGCCTGCATATCTTATTGTTGTCTTCTGACTTCTGAGGACTTCTGAGGGCATTAATTTTGATTTAAGTGCCGATTATTCATCAAGAGCAATTGTTCTTTCCAAACCTTTTTTTGATTTTGCCCTAAGGAACGAAATGTGTCTATTATGATTCTAACTGACTTATTTTTTTAATTTTACTTAGAGTATCAGCTCATAATTTCACAGCTTTATGAAGATCATGTAGACCATGAAAATCAATTCTCTTCTAAGATGTCCCTCCACCAATATAATCTGGAACGAAATGTGGCCGAAATGGTTGATTTTGCTGATGTCGACGATGAAAACACTTTGGAGTTTCTGGATTCACTCCAGGTTTGCGTTTATCCCTCCTGTTTTTGTAGTTTCCGACTCTAATTTTACTTGATTGTTGTTTCGATCCTTTGGTTTCAGGTGAAGACGACAAATTCAAAGAAGTATTGTGCTCGTCAAAATGCCGGATTTATTCTCGAGTCTATGGAGCTTCATGTTTCTATTTGCTTACGAGTTTCAAGTACTCTAATTTTCCCCTTTCATATGTTGATTTCGAAAAACCCTAATTTTTCAGGTTAATTGCTTTTAGGGAGAAGAAATTGATAGCCAGACCAATCACTATTTCTAGATCAATTGCAGGAGCATCGTGGTTGCTTCCCTACTGTACATCTTGGTAATATACCTTCCAAATCCTTCTCTTACTTTGAAATTGAATTTTGGCTTCCCATCTTCAAAAAAACAATTTTTGATTTTTTAATTTAACTACTATATTCAGGTATCCTCATTTTGGCTGTTTTTCTACTCCCCTACATCAAAATTTATAATTTGGCTTCAGATTTTATCTGCATGTCATGTTCTATAAATTGTAACCTGCTATGGCTGCTTTTCTACTCCCCTGCATCAAAATTTATAATTTGGCTTCAGATTTTATGTGCATGTCATGTTCTATAAATTGTAACCTGCTATTGCTCGTTCCATTTTGACCAACTATCAATTGTATTGCATCAAATTGAAAAGGTGATTGTTGTGTTGCTTCAAATTACAATAGAGGTGATTGCCATGTACAATTGAGGTGATTACCATGTACCAAACTCATTTGCTAAAATAATACTTTTTAAATTTCTAGGTCATTGAAGTATTTATTTCTCATTCTTCTCACCCCACCACTTTGGAATATGATATGGCCATGGAATGGCGTGTACTCCATGAGCGGTCAGAGTTCATGTGGAAAGGGGGGTAATGTGTAAATATGCCTAAGCCATTGATCATTTTGCCCTCATACTACATTCATCAAAAGATATTTATATTCAATTGTATTCTTGTATTCTTCACAAGCAAGCGGAGGAGTTAAATAAGCTCAAAGGAAACCTTAAAAGAAAATTTTAAACTACTTCTTGCAAAGTGAAATTAGCTCGGAATTATCCAACGGGTTCCACTTGTTGGAACTAATTTAATAAAAATAAGAAATAAAACATGTTTTAACACATGTGTGCGCCGAACACTTTTCCGGGCACATTTCCGGTGGGCTCCGGCCATTATCAACACCGGAAAGTGGGAGCGTTGACTTCGTCTCCGCGAGATCTTGCTCGTGGTATATTCATACATTAAATTTGAGTTCCGTTTGAATGAGAAATGGATGCCCAAAGTTGGTTGCATGTTAGGCAATAACTTGGGAAAATAGTCAAAAATTGGGAGAATCTCACATCGACTATATGGAGATAAAAGGGAGTAGGATATAAGGGGCAAATATGCACTAAGGCATGTGCTTGTGCTCGTGCTCGTGCCGTGTCGCGCCGTGCCGCGTCGCGCCGTGTCCGAGTCCGTGTCGTGTTGCGGGGCGGGTGGACCCAATTATAATCTGGGGTGGCCACCTATATTATTTTTGGGCCAACCCAAAAACCCAACAGTGAGGAAGGCCTTGGGCCAAGCCCACTTGTGCAAACGGATCAACGGACCGGGCTGGATATCCGAATATCCAGTCAAACTGATCAGCCAACAAATCCTACAAACGTGGGCGGTTATGGTCTTCATTTGACCCCTAAAATCGTGACTTTAAAAGTCATGGATTGCGGACACGTGTCAACATCCTATTGGCTCCGGTTTTGGGTTGGGCCTCGAGGCCCATAGCCCAATTCAGCTCCTCCAGCTCCTATAAATAGAGAGCTCTTCATTCATTCCAAAACGCACCAACAATCATTCTCTCTTCTCTCTCTCAAGCTTGCGAGATTTTCTTATCTCAAGAGTGCAACGAACTACTGGTTCGTAGGCTTCCGGTTCTATTACGAAGAACGGATTTGAACAGCAGTTGTATCCTGAGATTCTTAAACACCGGTAACCGTAGTAATACGGGATGTTTTTAGAATTAAGGAAAGAGATTTCGATCTCGACTCTGCTCAACATACGCACTGCGGTGGTATTAAATTTTGAACCTTATCGTTATACTGCATAAAGTTTAACTATCGTATTACAGGTTCCTACAGTCTTAATTCTAAAAGCTTGTTAAGCTGTTATGCACTAACCGTTTATTAAGTGTTGCAGATAAGGCGCCGGAATACTCAAACCGGGTTTTCTACCGGAATTAATTTTTAAATTTGAATTTTAAATTCAGTTTTCAAAACTAATTTTAAAACAAAAACGATTTTTGTTTTTAAAACCTGAATTTGATTTAAATATTAAATCGAAAACAAGTCCGTTCTTGTACGGACTTATACCGAATTTTCTTTAAACTTCAGTTTTTGAGTTTCGATTTCCGATCAAAAAATTGAAATACTGACCGTGGTTGTTTCCGTGTAATTGAAATGGTTTATAGCACAAAAAAAACTATCGACGGTGCGAACACTTCCGATTATGGAAGTATCCTGAGGCTCCTTAGTGATGCTAAAAATAGGGGTGAGTAGACACCCCATATTCAATTGGGGAGTGGTCTACCACCGGCTAAGTTGTCAAACCTAACAACCAGGACTAATCCACTTCCAAGTGGTGTACAGTCTGGTCAACAACCTGTCCCTCAGACAGTATCAATGCCTGGCTCTCCGAACCTAGGATTGCTGCCAGACAAGTTCGATGGAACTAATTTCAAAACCTGGGAACAGAAGATGTTATTCTTCTTAAACATGCACAAACTCGACAGATATGCGACCGAGGGTAAACCCGCAAATGTGGAGGAACTCCAAACTTATCTGAACATCGACTATGCGTGCAAAGGGTGGATTCTAAGCCGCATGTCTGACTCATTGTACCAAGCGTACATACTGGTTGAAACTTCTAGGGAACTCTGGGTTACCCTTGAAAAGAAGTTCGCCGGCAAGTGTCACCCCTGTGGCAAAATGGGTCATAAGTCCGACAAATGTCGGAACAAGGGCGACCCACGCAAAGGCAAGGGCAAAGCTCAAGCTGAAGCCAAGTAGCTGAAGGCGATCTGACAGTGGTTGACATGGCTGCTGTGACGTCAGAAGTGAACATGGTCGGGAGCAACCCGATGGAGTGGTGGTATGACATTGGTGCTACCCGCCACATCTGTTCTGACAAGGGGATGCTTTCCACCTATCACAAGAATAAGCAGGACAAGCACCTGTTTATGGAGAATTCGTCCACATCAAAGGTCGAAGGTCATGGCAAGATAGTGCTGAAAATGACGTTTGAGAAAGAGCTGACTCTCAACAATGTCATGCACGTGCCAGATATCCAGAAGAACTTAATTTCCGGATCTTTGCTGAGCAAGAACGGATTCGAAGTCGAAATAGGATCCGATCAGCTAACTCTCACTAAACGTGGGATTTATGTAAGCAAGGGGTATCAAAAGGATGGACGGTTCAAAATGTGTGTATTGACAGTCATCCCATACATTGTAACAAATGACGTTTCAATGAATAAAACTCCAATTGCTTATGTTGTTGAGTCTTTCAACATTTGGCATGAACGATTAGGACATGTAAATTATAAGTCTATCCAAAGACTGATGAATTTAAACCTAATTCCAAAATACAAATTAAAAAATGTGAAGTCTGCGTACAGACAAAACTCACAAAAACGCCATCTCCACAAGTGGAGAGAACCACAAAACCTCTAAGCTTAATTCACACTGATTTGTGTGATTTGAAGTGTATACAAACTAGAGGAGGTAAAAAGTACTTCGTCACATTTATTGACGACTGTACAAGATATTGTTATATCTACTTGCTAAGAAGCAAGGATGAAGCCTTGGAAAAATTCAAGGAATACAAGTTGGAAGTTGAAAACCAACTTAGTAAGACAATTAAAGTCGTACGAAGTGATAGAGGAGGCGAGTACGATGAACCTTTCAACACGTTCTGTAGAGAACACGGGATAGTTCATCAAACAACTGCTCCCTATTCACCTGAATCTAACGGAGTTGCGGAACGAAAGAACCGAACTCTAAAAGAGATGATGAACGCCTTGTTGCAGGATTCTGGGTTACCCCAGAACATGTGGGGGAAGCATTGCTTACTACCAATTACATCCTCAACAAAATACCTCATAAGGTAACTGGCAAAACGCCATATGAACTTTGGAAAGGTAAAGTACCATCGTACAAATACCTCAAAGTGTGGGGTGCCTAGTAAAAGTGGCTATACCACCTCCTAAAAAGGTCACCATCGGACCTAAAACCGTTGATTGTATTTTCATAGGATATGCACACAACAGTAGTGCTTATCGATTTTTGGTACATAAATCAGATATACTAGATATACATGTTGATACAATAATGGAATCTAGGAATGCTTCTTTCTTTGAAAACGTGTTTCCGTGTAAGGATAAAGAAAATCCAAAACGAACTCGTGAACAAAGGGAAGAAGGCACCTCTAGAAATGAAATAGTCGAGGACGAACCTCGAAGAAGCAAAAGAACTCGAACAGAAAAATCGTTTGGGGATGACTTCATAACGGCATTTCTCATGAAGAAAGAACCAAGAAGTTACACAGAAGTCATGTCTACACCTGACGCACCTTCATGGAAGGAAGCAGTCAAAAGTGAGATTGACTCCATTATGCAAAACCATACATGGGAGTTAGTTGACTTACCAAAAGGGTGTAAAGCACTTGGGTGCAAATGGATTTTCAAAACCAAGTTGAAAACCGATGGCTCAATCGAAAAGTACTAGGCTAGGCTTGTAGTGCAAGGATTCCGACAAAAAGAAGGGTTGGATTTCTTTGACACATATTCTCCAGTTACGAGAATAACTTCTATAAGAATGCTAATAGCAATAGCGGCATTACGAAACCTAGAAATCCATCAAATGGATGTAAAAACTGCCTTTCTAAACGGAGATTTAGAAGAGGAGATCTACATAAAACAACCTGAAGGGTATGTTGTGTGTGGACAAGAACACAAGGTGTGTAGACTTGTAAAGTCCCTTTATGGACTCAAACAAGCTCCTAAGCAGTGGCATGAAAAATTCGACAACGTACTGATGTCGAATGGTTTCAGCATTAATGAATGCGACAAGTGCATATATATCAAGACTACTCCTACGGGATATGTCTTGTTATGTCTATATGTCGATGATATGCTTATCATTGGAAGCAACAAAGACATCAACCGAACTAAGAATTTACTTAGGGGTCAGTTTGACATGAAAGATATGGGATTAGTGGATGTCATTCTAGGGATTAAAATCACTAGATAATGCGAAGGTATTACCTTGTCCCAAGCTCATTATGCTGAAAAGATCCTTGAGAGGTTCAAAAACTACTCGAGTGGAACAGCAAAGAGTCTTGAGGATCCTCAACTCCACCTCACCAAAAATGTGGGGGGCTCAGTGTCACAACTTGAGTATGCACGTGTAATTGGGAGTCTTATGTACTTAACCAATTGTACACGCCCTAACTTAGCGCACTCAGTTAATGTACTAAGTCGCTATACAAGTAACCCAGGACATAAACACTGGAAAGGGATAACTAGAGTATTGAACTATCTCCGTTATACTCAAAGTTATGGGCTGCACTATAGTAACCAACCGGCAGTTCTAGAAGGATACAGTGACGCAAACTAGATATCCGACTCTAGAAACTCAAAATCCACAAGTGGATATGTGTTTACACTTGGTGGTGCAGCATTGTCTTGGAAATCTTCCAAACAGACGTTATTGGCCAGATCCACAATGGAGTCTGAGTTCATTGCGTTAGACAAAGCAGCAGAAGAAGCTGAGTGGCTTCGGAACTTCTTGGAAGATATTCCGATGTGGGAAAAGCTAGTGCCGGCATTATGTGTACACTGTGATAGTCAATCGGCTATAACTCGGGCACTGAGCGTTTTATACAATGGAAAGTCACGTCATATTAGACGACGACATAAGTCCATTAGAAAACTGATCTCAACAGGTATAGTCTCGATAGACTATATCAAATCAACTGACAACCTAGCGGATCCATTTACTAAGGGTTTGTCAAGACATCAAGTTTTAAAATCATCAAAAGGAATGAGTTTAAAGCCTATTACGAAAGAGGATGCTTGAAGGAAAACCCTACCTACGTGACTGGAGATCCCATGATGTAGGTTCAAGGGGAAAACCTAACCAAGTTTAATCAAGTGAAGCACTGTCTCTACTCAGTTCCTAAGGATGATAAACAGTGCAAATTGTATGAGTTAAGGTTAAGCTTGGCTTTTAATGATTCCATCGCCTTGAAACAAAGGGGGAGTATGAAAGATACTCTTTATGGTAAATCACCTTGTGAGTGTGACATGGGGCCGTGTCTAGGAGAATAAAGTGAGGTTGAATTCTCCAAATTCACTCATGAATAAACCAAGGATGTTCAAGGCCAAAATGAACACAACCAGAGAACCAAACGTTCTGCGAGAAAATGAAACTGTGTGATAGTTGCTGTCTCGGTTTACATAAAAGCCCGGGTGGTTCAAGACATCATAGTCACTACCTGGTCGAGTAAATCCGATAGCTATTCACTATGGACGGTTCAAGCATGAAACATGACATCAGTCCAAATGCAGTGATTTTTCGACTATACTCTTGAGAATTCTGTCTGTCTAAAAGCAGAGAAGCATATGTTTAGAATCATTTCTATTCATGTGGGGGATTGTTGGAACTAATTTAATGAAAATAAGAAATAAAACATGTTTTAACACATGTGTGCGCCGGACACTTTTCCGGGCACATTTCCGGTGGGCTCCGGCCATTATCAACACCGGAAAGTGGGAGCGTTGGCTTTGTCTCCGCGAGCTCTTGCTCGTGGTATATTCATACATTAAATTTGAGTTCCGTTTGAATGAGAAATGGATGCCCAAAGTTGATTGCTTGTTAGGCAATAACTTGGGAAAATAGTCAAAAATTGGGAGAATCCCACATCGACTATATGGAGATAAAAGGGAGTAGGATATAAGGGGCAAATATGCACTAAGGCATGTGCTTGTGCTCGTGCTCGTGTTCGTGCCGTGTCGCGCCGTGCCGCGTCGCGCCGTGTCCGAGTCCGTGTCGTGTTGCGGGGCGGGTGGACCCAATTATAATGTGGGCTGGCCACCTATATTATTTTTGGGCCAACCCAAAAACCCAACAGTGAGGAAGGCCTTGGGCCAGGCCCACCTGTGCAAACGGATCAGCGGACCGGGCTGGATATCCGAATATCCAGTCAAACGAATCAGCCAACAAATCCTACAAACGTGGGCGGTTATGGTCTTCATTTGACCCCTAAAATCGTGGCTTTGAAAGTTATGGATTGCGGACACGTGTCAGCATCCTATTGGCTCCGGTTTTGGCCTGGGCCTCGAGGCCCATAACCCAATTCAGCTCCTCCATCTCCTATAAATAGAGAGCTCTTCATTCATTCCAAAACGCACCAACAATCATCCTCTCTTTTCTCTCTCAAGCTTGCGAGCTTTTCTTATCTCAAGAGTGCAACGCACTACTGGTTCGTAGGCTTCCGGTTCTATTACGAAGAACGGATTCGAACAACAGTTGTATCCTGGGATTCTTAAACACCGGTAACCGTCGTAATACGGGGTGTTTTTAGAATTAAGGAAAGAGATTTCGATCTCGACTCTGCTCAACATACGCACTGCGGTGGTATGAAATTTTGAACCTTATCGTTATACTGCATACAGTTTAACTATCGTATTACAGGTTCCTACACTACTCTTCTTCTACAACTCGCAATTTGAAGTTTCATGCCTAATTTGGGTACTCGGATCATATAAATTTCCAAATTTCCACTCAAACTTTTCCATTGGAGGTGGACGAAATGTATCCATATAATGTTTTTGAGTAATTGTGCTGTTAACATATATTTTCTTGTTGTGGCTTGTGTGTATTTTCGTTGTACCAGAAGAATCTATGGAATGCATGGATAACAATAGCAGGTTTACGAGATTCTGCTGGACATAAAAGAGCGCATTTGCAGTTGATGAAACAAAAATTGAACCTAAATTTCATTGTGGAAGGACATATATGGTTTAACAAAGTTTATACGATGTCATGCATCCTACTTTCATTACTTTACATTTTCTTTATATGCCATTTATTCATAGTGTATGACCTTGCTTAATTAATCCCTTCTTGTTTGATTGATTATAATCTAAATACATGTTTTATTTATTCTCTTGCTGGTTACCTTCTTGTTTGGTTGATTAAAAATTGGTGAAAGATAATCACTTTATTCTTTTCTGTGTAAAAGGATTTTCGGTATCCAATTCTATGAATTGTTGTTCTGTTGAGTCATTTCCCTCTCTTTCACTTTTTCTTCCAACTACATATTTGTTCTTCTTTTAATGAGTTTTTGGATGAATTGATTTCTCTTTTTGATATTCCATAATGATTTGGAGTTTTAGCTCAAGCAAAGTACTCACTATTGATCCAAGTTAGATCTGCATATTGCAACAGTGACTTTGAATGGGATAACTTGCAGAAGGTAACCAATGCTTTGGAGGAGAAGCTACAGGTAGTAGGTGAGTGACCTTATTTTGATTCGAGAGACAACTTCTGAGTTTTTTTTTTGTTCTTATTTTTTGTAATTGTATTCTAGGGCAAGGAAGTTCTTTTACACGCAATAGCTCCCTCATCATCACGGCTTCTTCATCGTCGATTACAACGTCCCTAAGAAGGTAGTACTTGTCTTGGTTAATTATTGGATTTTTCGATCACGGTTTTTTCTATTTTCCTTTTGTTATCTTTGTTTAGATTTGCTTCGGCTTGTTTAATTCCGCCGTCTGTTTAGACCTAATTATAGGTTTTGTTCCATCTCTTTCGTTATTCTTTTGTTATCTCTATAAGATTCAACGACTCTTTCAGGTTCAACTTCTATAGATATATTATTGTTCTTTTGTGGAGGAAGAAGAAAATCTTTTGTCTTCTGGGTCTTTCTGCTTCATTTTCGATTGGTTTTTGTGACCAATTGAGATGGACTATACTACCATGTATGCTGTCATACTTACTTTTCTGCTACTTAGTGAATTGATGGTTTTATATTTGCTTTGTTGGAAATCTACTAATTTGATTTGTGGTTACTGGTTAGCAACTAAGTTGTATGACTGTTTGAGTTTTATGGATTGCTAGATTTTGTCACATTGTGTTGTTTGCAATAGATTGATTGTATTTCAGAGATGTATTTTGCTTGATTTGGAATTTGCAGATGTAGGATCTATAATCTTTATCTTTTTCCCTTCTTTCTTCTTTTTTAATATTTTTTCTTCAAGTTTCCTTTGAAACTGAACTTTGAGAGCTAGCAAATCCAAAGCAAATTAAGAAGACATGTCTCCTTCTCTCTTCTTTTTTTTTTTTACTGGATTTACTTTACTGCTCTATTGCTCTCAGTGGAAAGAAATGATTTAGTAAGTTATAAGAAATGTTGACATTAACTTCTAATCTATACTAAATTTTAGTTTGTTTGACTTCTTTTTAGTTTGTCCAACCTTTTAGTCCCAAAATTTGTTGAGAATCTTATTTTCTCTATTGTGTTTCACTACTCCTCCTCATCAGTTACAATAACAATTCCCGTCTGACTTCATGTGGATTATATTTTAAATTCGATACAAGTTACTCTATTGTAAGGTATGCTTATGCCATCCATTGTCCTCTCTCTTTACATTGTACTAGGTCTACTCTATTGTCCAACCTTTTAGTTCCAAAGTGGCCCAACAATCTTCTTTTATTTATTGTGTTTCACGCCTCCTCATCAGGTACAATAAAATTTTCCTCCTTCCAGGTGGATTCAACCTTAAATTTTAGATACAAATTGTGTTCGGTTTGGTTTTCAAAGCATATCGTAGGCAATTTGATTGATTTATCTTAACAAAGTCTGATGTTCTAGATTTTTAAACTTTTGTCAGTTTTGATTTAGTGTTTTGTTGAATGATAAATTGACTAGGAGATCCATTTGAGTCAGGTAACAGAGAATTCAATGGAATTTGTGTTGAGGTTTGATGGGTTAAGATTTATAGTACATTTACATTTTACAATCTATAGTTGGTACTTGGGTCTCCTTATCGTCTTACAATGTCCTTAGGTACTAAAGATGGTTATACAATTTCTGGAGCCTCTGGGAAGAACTTGAAAGGGTGCTATTTTTACTTGTACACATTTACCCAAACTGCTGAACATATGTTGCTTTGAGGTCAATTTTCTCTCTCGTGTGAACCTTACTACTATGCTCAGGTTTTCAGGTTACTTGGAGAGTTGGTGTGATCAGTTTGTCTGATCTTCATTTTGGTTAACTATACCCAAAATTTCATGCTTTTAAAAAAATCCGAGACTATATTGTGGATTGTCAATGTACACAAAAGGCAGAAGTTGCTAGAGGGCTTGAGATTTTGGGTCGGTCATCATGTCAAACGTGATGGTAAGAGAATGTTGCCATTAGAAGGTAATGTAAGCTTGCTCGGGAACATATAGGAGAATGGTGATAGGACTTTCTTAGCATCATATGTTCTTGTAAAGTATTGTTGTTATATATTTAAAAGGTATTTGTGACGATGCTTCCTTTTTTATTTGACTCTTATTTTTAGTTTGTTTGCTTTTCACAGCTATTAAGATCATTTTACCTTGTGAAAAACTGTTGTATGATGATGTGCAAAGCACATTTGAACTCTTAGAATTATTTATGACTTGTGAGTACTGATTAATAATGTTTAAATTGAATCATAAGAGTTTTATAGGAGGGTAAGTGAACGGAAATAGAATGTTTATCATCACAGTAAGATAACCTTAGCAGGAAAGACCAAATATTCTTCTCTAGATATGTGGCCTGTATAAACATCAATTCTTTGGAAAAAAACTGTCATTCAACATTCAGGAAGTGGGAGCCATTCAAAAATTTCACTATCAGCATTCATAAAAATAATAGAACTTAGAATTCAATTTCCAACTGCACTTCAGGTAGAATTTAACACTTTATTTTCAGTTTCAATTAACATATATTCTAACACCTTCTGAAATATTTTATCTTTCTTGTAGTAACACATTCGAAGAGCAACATAAACAACTACTAAATGGGAACAAATCGTTGAAAAAACGCAATGTGGATCGTTGAATCTGCAAAAAAGTCACAACTGACTTATGAAAACTACCAATTCGTTGTTTTGGTTCTCACCTTCTTATCCTAGGGCAGCATATATGTTAAAGGTGAATGAAACCTACTCGACTTGAGTTCAAGTTTAAAAATCTTAAAATACTTGGACAACAAGTTAAAGACTGTCTTGCAAGATAGAAGACTGGCTTTGTTGATACGGCTTTGAACGATTCACGATTTCATCTATGATGTGTGATACTCTTTTTATTTGCTAATATATTAGCACGTTTATAAGTCATGTTTTGATAATATATTGTACGTTTACAAGTCATGGCGTTACGCACATAATAGTATTAAAATATACCCTACTTTCAAATGGTTGAAATCGACCTTCAAACGCAATATATAAATTATTATTAAAAAAATAAAACCAAATTGAAATTAGAAGTATGCCATGTATGATTGTATGAAAGCTGGGCCGCCCAGAAAGGCTGAACAAGTCGTCTGTCTGACCTCATATATATATCTTATCAATTTCAATGAGATTAGTTGCTTAATTTTTAAAAAAAAGAAGAAGTAAAATAATGATAGTTGAGTCAAAAAGTTGAAGGTTGACCACGTGAAATTCGCCCAACTGGCCTTTCACTATCGTTGACATTCTCAATGCCCTTCCAAATTGGACCTTCTTTATCACTCCATCATTTTCAATCATTCTCAAAATATAATTTCATAATATAGTTAATTAGATTAATCATATAATATTTTAAAAATTGTTCTACAAACAACGTGAGACTTTGTAAGGGTTATAAAACATCTTTATATTTTATATTTTATGGTGTTTATTATAAACTTATACAATATACAACCCATATATATTTAAATTAATCGAACTTTATTGTAAAATTTAGATGTGATTTTTGTAACGATAAGCGGCCGCCTCTAATCAAATTTTATAAATGATCTTGAGACCAAAAAATATTATGAGGTTTGAGTGTTTCAAATAGGTCAAATGATCAACAGTATATTTATTTTGTTCGAATATATATTTTAATTTGTAGTTTGAATGATTTGATAGTCTCTTACAAATCCATTTAGGACATAGGTTTCTGCATTAATCACGGTACTATAATTGTGTATTACTTTGACCATTATATTATATTTTTATTCTAATTGATAAAACATAAACAATTATCTTTAACTACAATATCATGAATGTGTATTATGGAACTTAGCATAATAATCTATAGGATAAAAATCGTTGATTAAGTTTTGCAACGATGGAATCATGAAAGAATATATAAATATGAGAAATTAACGTTAAACTAATAATGATCATAAAAACCGCATTTCAATATAAAAAGTCGCATTTCACTAAAAACAAAAGTTGTATATTAATTTTTATTATAGTTATAAAATTTTTATTTTTTTATTTCACTTCTCATCTTTTCTTTCAAAAATTTGGTCTTTTAATTTATGTTTTCGAAATTAGGATTAGGTTTTTAATTTTATGTTGTTTATAAATGAAAAATGTTAAATCAGGTTAGAAATGCATAATTTAGTGTAATCTAACAATAAATTTGGACAAAAAACAATTAAAACGCAGAACAAAATAGAGATAATTGGTGTATAAAATTCTTTTTTGTATCTAAGATGCAAAATAGACCATAGTATTTAACAATTTTTACAAAAAAGTAAATTAGATATTATGATGATCTTTATTAGGCAAATACTAATTTTAAAGAGAGATAATTAATTATTAGAATATATTAATTATGTTAAAAGATAATTAGATATTAAGATGATCTTTATTAGGCAGTTACCAATTTTAAGGAGAGATAATTAATTATTAGAATATATTAATTATGCTAAAAGTTAAATTAGATATATAGAAACAATTTGGTTTACTAGGCTTTTTCTAGTTTTGTGTTTAGTATATGTACCCGTTGAGAGAAGAGTGTGTAGAGTTTGAAAATAAATACAAAAGGTTAGGGTATATTTACTTAATTGAAATATTAAAAAGCATAGTTACTACTATAGTTTTTCAAAAAGGCCTACTTACCAAAATTGCCCAATTAGATATTAAGATTATCTTTATTAGGCAGGGAGAGATAATTAAATCTTAAAATATATTAATTATGCTAAAAATAAGGAAATCGGTTAACAAAATTTGGTAACCCCTATAAAATCACCTCAATCGCGTAGTTAGGGTTTTTGGCAGTTGGTCGTCTCGCCAGCAAGCCGTCTGCTTCTCGATTGGAAGAAACCGCTCGGAACCTCATGAAATCTTCTGGTCAGAGAAGACAACTAGATCGAAGAAAGGTACGTGCACAGCGAGACCGCCATTGATGAAGACGGTTGCAAGGCTTCAATTGAGCGCATATCCGGTAAGGTTTCTCTTTCGATTTTGCGCTTCTTTCTTTTCGCTTATGTTTGTGGTTCGTCTTCTGTGTGTCGTCGAGTGAATGCAGATTTGGTAAGGTTTCTCTTTCGAGGACCGTCCAACCCCGCCATTATTGAAGGCTGCAAGGATGTGCGGGGATCTACTTGAAGTGCGAGTCTGCAACCATCAGAGAAGACGACTGTGGAAACCCTCGCCGGAAGCGGCCAACCATCGCCTATAACCCTCAGAACCACCTACAACTCTATATCGTTGGGAGAAGGTACTACGCACACGGAGAGGAGTCGGACGGACTTGTGTAAATGACGGACTTGTGTAAATGACGGACTTGTGTAAATGAGGGACTTGTGTAAATGAGGGACTTGTGTAAATGACGGACTTGTGTAAATGACGGACTTGTGTGAATGACGATCTTGTGTAAATGACGGACTTGTGTAACCAAATCTTGTGTAAATGACGGACTTATGTAACCAAACCATGTGTAAATGACGGATTTGTGTAACCAAAACTTGTGTAAATGACAAACTTATGTAACAAAAACGTGTGTAAATGACAAACTTGTGTAACCAAAACTTGTGTAAATGACAAACTTATGTAACAAAAACGTGTGTAAATGACGGTCTTGTGTAACCAAAACCTTGTGTTAATGATAGACTTGTGTAAATGACAAACTTGTGTGCATGACATAAACAAACGGAACTTGTATAATTGAAAAACGACCGAATGTGTTAACTACATAAATTGACATAACAAATGAAATTGTGTAATTGAAATTGTGTATGAACATTGTGTAACTAAGATTATGTATTAAAATTGTGTATTATTAAATTAAATATAATTAAAAGGAGAGAGAAAAATAAATCATTACCCTAATTAACAAAATTAAATATAATTAGTAGGAGAAAGAAAGATCTTCTAATTTATATTCATAGGAGAGAGAAAAATCTTCTAATTTTTATAATCTGCTTTTTTTATTTTAATCTATCTTTTTTATAAAATCTGAAGGGGCCTAGTATATCTTCGTAGATACACACTTGCCTATTGTTTCTACATTGATTCATCAACTCCTACATGCCCATTTTTCTCAACAAAACACATAACAAGCATAAGGTTGAATCATGCTAGAAGTCGCAATCTAATTTATAGTTAATGTTGCGATTTTTGTTTTCTGTTGGCTATGACTTATGTCATGAATTAAAAAATGAGCGGATATTAAGTTAGCTAAAAAAGCATCGTCTCCTTCCGTGTATATTCTCTTTTTCACATTATAAGCTATATCCTAGAAAGGTAGTAATATTATGTGGTTCTTAATGTATATTTATTTTTGAAACAATTTGGTTTACTAGACTTTTTCTAGTTTTGTGTTTAGTAAATGTACCCCTTGAGAGAAGAGTGTGTAGAGTTTGAGAATAAATACAAAAAGTTGGGGTATATTTACTTAATTGAAACATTAAAAACTCTAGTTACTACTATAGTTTTTCAAAAAGGCTTAGTTACCAAAATTGCCCTTTATTTTTCTCCCTACACGTGTACAAAGAAGAATAATCATGAGCTTAAGCTTTCAACTCAATCTTTAACAGAATCAGGAAAACCAATCAGCTCTAAACCCTAAAACACTCAACTCATTCCATCACTATCAATCATGTCTAACTCAACAACTCTCGATCTTACAAGTCCTTTTAACTTCATCATTTGGATCATTCGGGCCTATGCCTATCTATATGTTCGGTTGTCCTCAAAGGGGATAATTACTCGGATTGAAAACGAAAGATAATCAATGCCTTCGGTGCTAAAGACCAACACGACTTCCTCAACAGATCATTAACAAAACCGCAAGAACATATTCTTATCATACTTATTGAAAAATTGTCAACTCCATGTTTATCGGTTGGATATTACAATCCATAGAGCCCTCGCTTCGACCTACACTCACATATATTGATATTGTAAAAAATTATGCGAAGACATAAAACAACAATTCTTTGTTGGTTATGGGCCTCGGATTCTATAACTCCACTATGATATCGGACAATGCATTCAACTAGGAAAATTTATCATCACCTACTACGGTCATCTACTCCAACTTTGTGACAAATTGGTTGCTTATCTTCCTTCGTACATAACCATTTGCAAACCATGATGGGCAAGATCCTTGCATATTAGTGGGATGACGAACGTGTTAATCAACTCTTTCTCGACTTTTGACAACTTTTATGCCAACCTCCGATCTTCCGTCACTACAAAGGTTCCAATGTCCTCTCTAGCAAAGTATATGTTGTTGCCGTTCAAGAGGAGTGCTCGCATCTTAGTATGACGACCATTGACCCCCTCACCGACAATGTGGCCTTGACTCGCTCTTACTCTCAACCACTTTCTTCCAAACTTGAAAGGTCCACTCTTATATGTACTTATTGTACACGTCCTAGACATTTAAAATTGTCTTGCTTAATAATAACAAGGCTTCAAAATGGTGGAATAACTGAAAAGGAGTCACAGATCCTCTACCGGTAGAGCATTCACTCGACCCTAACGCCGCTAACAAATCCACTGCCTCTCACTACTTAGGACAAACTAGATATCGGGTCTCAAGACGGACGATTGGTCGTCCGTCCTTTTCGACAATTTCATAATGTTCCACTAAATAATTACGATACGAAACCAAGTAATATCTCACCCTATTTGGAGTATCGATATGAGGATATCTTTTAATATGACTGGTAAACGGATCACAAATAACTTATAAGGATCTTGCCACAAAAGTTATCACCTACTAGGATTAGCAGGATGATGAACGTGTTCATCAATTCTTTCTCGGCTTTGACAATCTCATAATGTTCTGCTTAATTCATTAGGATATTTGAGGGTCATATCAGATACCTTCTTCATATAACACTTCTTAATTGTTTTACTTTAATTAATGTTTTTTCAATAATTACTTAATTTTTCTTATTCACAAACAACTGACACGTTTACTTTTGTCAAATAGTAAGACACAATTTCACAAACCTATTAATGAAATTTCAATGTGATGATGACCAAAAGTTCTTAAGTCATTTGGCGTCATTCATACCCAACCTATATGTATATGGTGCGCTAACAAAATTGCTCTATAATCCCATATTTCACGAATGGATGAAATACATCGAGTGATTGTCATGTCATTAGATAGCTAGTTCAAAATGGATTCATCTTCACCACACACATTCGATCAACTTATCAACTCACAAAGGCACTCAATTACCGACCCTTTCATCACATACTCCACAAGTTGTGCATTCAAAACATTCATACACCAACTTAAAATAAAGTATTATATTACTTAAACAAACATTATTTCCTTCATATATATTCTCTTTTTGTCGATATAGTTTGTAACGTAAAAAGATAGTAATATTATTTGTTTTCTTATGTATATAACATATAAGTTGTGTACAGAGCAGATAAACATGAATATCAACTTTTGACCAAATATTTTACGAATTCATTTAAAGTATTTTAAAATGAGAACACATATATCTACTATGCCAACACATTAGGGGGAATCATATTATGGTTGACTTGGGCACTAACTTAAGTTGCTAAATGTCATTACTATTTAGAGCACTCCATCCATCTCTATCTTGCAACACATTTTTGACTAGTATACTAAACTCTACAAATTTATATTCACACGAATAGTAAAATACACAGTCAATAAGAATTGTAATATGCGCACCTTTTTTCACACTACTAGTATAATACCCGCACCTTGTGCGAGTTTTGAAAAAAATGAGAAAGAATATTGTGAAATAGGTTTTTTTACGTGCTTTTGAATTGTATACTTCTCTAATCTAATCCTGCGTCCACTTCGCGTCACGTCATCAACCCGGACTCTGTTTTAGTAAGTATAATAGATTTGGTTTCTATAAAATTATTATTTTAATAATAAAAGATTTTATGGTTTAAAAAATAGTGTAAAAAATAAAGATTTATTGGCTTTAATTGTGGGAGCTCAATTTCAAAAATCCTGCGTTCACGGCGCGCCACGTCATCAAGCCGTGCTCTGTTTTAGTAAGTATAATAGATTTGAATTTTTTTATCCTACAAAACTAATATCTTTTTGTCAAAGAGTTCATCCCTCTTGTTGACCCGTAAATTTCACTTATATAAAGCTTGAAATATTCCTAGAAAATATCCTACTTTTATGAACTTAAATTACAAATTTGTAATTTTACGAACTGATGTCATTTCTGAAATTAAAATTAAGAATGTGTCCACTCTTTATGTTTAGATTTCGAACAAAATAAATTATGAAATGTAATGTTACAAAGATCAGCTAGAAAAATCAACTTTAGATAAATGAGTTGAAAAAAACTTATTTAGATGCGTCTAATTTGATACGGAAAGGAAGTATTTTACTTTTTATTGATTTAATATGATAAAACACATAATATGTTATTAATAAAACAAGTAGATCCAGAACGACCAAGAACACAAAAGAGTTGACGACGTAACTCGGATATATCCTACTTTGTGAGATCTTAAGAGGGAGAACCAATTCAATCCACTAATCAGTATTACACTTTAAACAAAGGCTTTGAAGAAACAAAAGTTAAAACAAACAATAAAAGATTTCCACAAGTCTAAAAAAAAAAAAGAAGACAAAGAAGCAGAGAGGAAGATATCGTCTGTAAAGCCCTCAGGCTAGAAATGTACCAATCTTCTAGTGAAGCGAGGTTAGACGGAGGAGAGAACATCCGAGACAAATCTTTGGAGAAGCACTCGGCTCGTAACTCTCGAACTCTTTTTGCTCTGTTTGTGAATCGCTCTCGAAGACTCAGATAAGGAGAATAAGTGTTAGCAGCGTTAGGATTTGAGTGAGAGAGAGAGTTGAAGCTTTAGTACCTGGGGACCAGAGGCAACAGTCATCACCAATGTTGTGTTTCAAAGTAAGTGATCACGTGAGGATCTCGTGTCGTTGGACTAGAGTTAACAGGTCTCGATCAACGAGGCCCATAACTCTACATTTAACCCACCAGCTTATAATCCAAGGATTCGTCTAGTTTCTTTTCAAAACCCGATCTAACATCTTCAATACAAGAACGGAGTTAAAATAGACCGAACCAGATTTACATAAACAACCTAACCCAATAAATAGAAAAAGGTTCTAAAATTTCGATGAGTTAAATATAATATGATATTTTACACGTTTATATGTGTGTGTGGTGTGTGTTAACTATATACACCTAGTATGATTTCACCGTTGCAAAATTTCATTTTCTGTGCAAAAGCAACCCACTTGTTTTTTTTTTAATTTTAATATGATGATTCGACTAATATTTTTAGCTTCTACATTCATAAGTTATTTTGAATTATTTAGAATAGGTAGACTAATAATAATTGAGGGGAAAAAATTATAAATAAAAATGGTTGGATTTTTATCAGCTACACAAGTATGTTACGTATCATATATTAAATAGTTCTTATTTAATAGGAGGGGATACAAATAAATTTGAATCGGTTAAGGGGAGGAGCTTTATTCCCGGTACTCTCGTACATAGTGATATGTACCGTTGATTTATTTGATCCAATTGTTCAGAGGGGGATACGGTGACAATTTTGTAATTTTCATGAAAAACTTTAAGAGTTATTATCTTAGTTCACGAGTTTAGTTCAATTCGATCAAACTGTTTGATTTATTGATTCATATTTTTGTTCAATTAATTCAAATTGCTTGTTCTTATTTTTTTTAACATTTTTTTCGTTTAAAACGTTATACATTTTTTAAATAATAGTATAAATATTTGGACTTTTTTATATCAGCTTTTACCCGTTATTCTCTTAGTTCCAATTGTTTATTATAATGATTCATATTTTTGTTCAATTAGTTCAAACTGTTTGTTCTAGTAGTTCTTATTTTATTAACACTTTTTTCCGGTTTTTCCCTTTTCTTCTCTTAGTTCAAAATGTTTGTTAAATAGTTCATATTTTTGTTTAGTTAGTTCAAATTGTTTCTAATATAGTTTTTATTTTTTTGTTCAATTAGTTTAAACTGGTTATAATATTAGTTATTTAAAAAATTGTGTATTGTTAGTTTAAATATGTACAAGTAACAAAGTCCATAAAAGCATAACTACAAAATCAACAAAGTAATACATGAACTAATTATAAAAAATATTAAAATAATAGTGTATACTTTTGAACGAAATGAACTAAATTATGAACTTTTATAATATTACTGTAAATTTTAGGCATCACTAATTTGAATGTTGCTTATGTTATTTCAAACATTTTGTTTTATTAGTTCAAACATGTACAAGTAACAAAATGCATAAAAACATAACTATCAAATTGATAAATAATACGTGAACTTACTACATAATATCATGCGAACTAGTAGTATATACTTTTGAACGAAATGAATTAAAACGAGATAACATTGCTATAGTTTATTTCATAAAAATTGCAAAAACGCCACCGCGCCCCCTTTTACAAAATAGATTTTCAACTGCACAAAATTGTCCTTGTGCCTACTAAAAATTGACACCGTACCTTTCCTTAAATCTTTAAATAACATGGATGATTTTAGACCGCAATTAACGGTCAAGATTATTCCGTAACGCCCCACCGCAAACCTCCTCTCTATCTGAGCAATCGCCAAATAAATTATTATTAGTTTATTGATTAATAAACATGATAAAATTTAAATTAACTTAAAATTAAAAATTGATATTATTTTTAAGAAATTACGCAAAGCAGAAGATAACAGTACATATACGATGATCACCTCCCCACTGGACAAATAAAAAAAAGTTAATTATATTAGTTTTTAAAGGTCCATTATTCCCACCAATATAAATGAAATGATTACAATATTCAACTTAGTCCCCACAAATACGAAAGTGGAAGCATTTGATGAAAGCCTGAGGAGAAAAATCAACATCAATTTGCTATATAAACCCGACGACTACCCATTGCAAACAAATCTCGAATCATGTCTTCGAAGATCTACCTCCTCTCTCTTGCCGTCGTCGTCCTCCTCCTCCTGCCCCACCGTCCCTCTGCCACAAACTCCCACAAAAGAAGCGGCATTGCAATCTACTGGGGACAAAACGGCTTTGAAGGAACCCTCAACGAAACCTGTGCAACCGGACGCTACAAGTACGTTAATATAGCCTTCCTCAACGTCTTCGGCGGAGGCCAAATTCCGTCCATGAACCTCGCCGGACACTGCGACCCCTCCAGCGGAGGGTGCAAAATGGTGGGCCCCCAGATCGAGTATTGTCAATCGTTAGGGATCAAGGTGTTGCTCTCCCTCGGAGGTGGGATCGGGAACTACACGCTCACGTCACGCGCTGATGCCAGACGCGTCGCCCGTTACTTAAAGGATAACTTTCTTACCGGAAAGTCTGAGTCAACCGCCTCAAAACCACTAGGCGACGCCGTGCTTGATGGCTTTGACTTCGATATGGAGTCCGGATCTACCTACTGGGACGCCCTTGCTTTTGACCTCAAAGGTTTTTGCATATTCCTAAAATGTATCAACGTAAAATCAAAATTATTTCTAACATTGTCTTGCTTATTATAGCATACGGCCTGGAAGCACGGCGAAGAGTGTACCTTGGAGCCGCTCCGCAGTGCCCGTTCCCGGACATGAACTTGGGGAAAGCTCTGAAAACCGGACTTTTCGACTACGTGTGGGTGCAATTCTACAACAACCCGCCATGTGAGTACCTTAATAGCAACGCCACCAATCTGGTGGAGTCGTGGCGGAAATGGTCGTCGAACTGGTACATCAGGAGGCTGTTTCTGGGTCTTCCGGCGGCTAGTCAGGCTGCCGGAAGTGGGTTCATCCCGGCTGATGTTTTGACTTCAGAAGTGCTCCCAGCCATAAAGAATACAAGGAAGTATGGAGGTGTTATGCTTTGGTCTAAATACTGGGATGACCAAAGTGGGTACAGTCCAGCTATTATTGCCAGCGTCTGAGCTTGATCCAATTTCCATCTAAAATTTTAATAATGTTTGTCATCCTATCATAGCTAGATTACTTGTTGGGTATACTAATATTACATCAACCTCAAGTGTAAAATTGTATTATTACACGAGAAAACGATATGATCGTTCCTACTTGAGCTGCTGCTTTTACTAATAATCTGGTTTATGTTCCAGTAGATATCTCTTGTAGTCGGGGATCAGCCTAGTTTCAAAACCGAACTTAATTAATAATCATGTTTGGTTGGGATTGAAGGAGATGAATTGAGGGAAAGAAGTCAATGAGATGAGATTGTGTGATTTTTGTAATTCATAAATCTCATCTCACAAAGCGAACAGCTTATATACAGTTTGGACCAAAACCGACGAGTTCGGTTCTATAAACCGATTCCACTCGGACACACTTGCAGAGCCTAACCAATTTGTATTAAAGTCTTTTGGATCAGTCATCTTTCAAAATCATGTATTCTTTTGACAAGCCCTCCCTTTCACATTTATATCAGCCGAACTAATTAAACTTTGTATATTCTTTTTGGGATCACAATATTAATGCATAATTTTAACTACACAATTTTAATACACATTTTCAATTACACAATATTAATACACAAATTCATTTGTTATGTCAATTTACGTAATTAACAAATTCGGTCATTTTTCAATTAGACAAGTTCCGTTTGTTTACATAAAGTTGAGTTACACAATCGAAAAGGTTTGTCATGTACACAAGTCTGTCGCTTATACAAGGTTTTGCTACACAAGTCTGTCATTTACACAAGGTTTTGCTACACAAGTCCGTCATTTACACAAGGTTTGGTTACACAAGTCCGTCATTTACACATGGTATGGGTACACAAGTCCAAACCCATCAACCTCGCTTCCGGCCATTAGGGTGGACGGCCACCACCTGAGTTACTTCGTCCCGTCGTGCCGGACGCCCATGAGCCCTAGCCCCTAACACAAGCTCCGACCTTTGCGTCACCACAAGATGTCGCCATCGAGCCCTAGCCCGAGTCCAGATCCGCTACATCAACAACGTGCCTCCAACAAATCTGTTCAAATATGTTCAAGTCCGTAGCAATTGGCACCGCCATAGAAGCCGCTGTCGACTCCCCCTTCGTTGACTCTCGCCTTCGTCGCCGCCTTTAGTTGCTTTGGATCTGTGCGTGAATCGAGCCGGCGAGCCAAACAACCACGTCATAGAAGTCGTCGAGTCCTGTTGTTCGCCTGGATCGTTCACCTCACCTAAGTTGGAATGACGCACAAAAGAAATTCCCTGATCTCAAATCTACAGTTATCAAATTTCGTTAACCGATTTCTTTTTTTAGCCTAATTAATATATACAAAAATATTAATTATTTTTTAATTATTACCTTATCTACTAATTTCAGATCCTCTTAATACAAAATTTTGTTTTTAATTGTTAATATTAGTGACCTAGTTAGTATAACAAAAAAAAAAAAACAAACATGTCTTATTAGTTCAATGTTTTAAAAATTAAGGGTTAAATTATATAAGTTTATTAATTAAAACAATAATATCCTATCAATTTTTCTAATAAATATAGGGTAATAGTTTTAGAAAAATATTTATACAAGGTGCTAAAATTAAATTAACTGATTGATCAAAATCAGACCATTAATAAAAAAAGACTAAAAACTGAAGTTTAATTTGCGATCCAACTCATCAAATTTTACGGTGGAAGCTCTCACACTTCAATCCTAAAAGAATAGTGGTTCAAAAGTTTATGGTGATGTCGGCAGAGAATTAAATGGACGAGAGTTCGTGGATATGGCCACCTTAGGAGCAGGATGAGCGTTGTTCCTACTCTCAATGTCTTTGATGATAAGCACCTAACCGTATGATCTCGTTTCTGTATATTCAAGGGCCTCCCTATCGTCATTATTGTTGTTTGATTATGATTGAAATTAGAGTTTCAAATTTACTGGAAACCTGTTTTTTTGTTTCAGAGATGATTTTTTGGGTACTTCCAGGTTCGCAGGAATTGTTGACTATTACAGTTGATTGATCTTAAGTGACAAATTGAAGGAAGATGATCAATTTATGGATGCTGCGTCCCGTTTCGTTGAGGTCGAGGCCTCTGTCGAAGAGCGGCATATTTCTAAAGGCGTATTCATCTGCAACCGGATTGAAATCGGAATTGGGGGTTTCGATGATTCAAGGTGCTTCTAGAGGAATTGGCCTCGAATTTGTGAGAGATGTTCTTTCTCCTTGTACATTCGTTTAAGAATTTTGTCTTGTCTTTTCTGTCTGAATCACATTATTTAGTTTCTTATGTGATACAACTAGTTCTCCATTTCAAGTATGCTTGAATTTCAGTGTGAGCGGCATTGCATTGTTTTGTCATATAGGCGAGCAAACAATTTTCTTTACTGTTTAACAATCTTTAGACTGAACTGGTTAGGATTAGGAGAAAAAGGAAGAATGAGAAGATAAACATGGAGGAGATAATCTTAAATGATGCAAAATTTGCTTCTCAAATTGCCTTTGTTTATGACTTCCATTTGATTTAGAGTAATCTCCAATTGCAGCTCTTAATACATTTTTTTCTATCAAAGCAGACCAAACATGTATTAGCTCTAGGTAGAATTATATCAGTAATATGTTGTTCAATTCCTTGAACCTTTTCATCCTATCCACATATTTTTCTTCTCAACCTTGAAACTGATATATATAGGGCTGTTTCTGATTTTCCTTTCAAAAATTTTAAGTTAAATCTCTGGACTTCTTTGCCTTTGTTTTCAAAAACACATTTGTGTAGGTGGAACATAGCATAAACATTTAAAGGAAAATTATAATCAGCATTCATTCAACATTTCATTTTCAGTTAATGCTTCAGTGACTTTGCCATATGATTTTGAACAGATACGGAAAGAACTATTTGAAGTTATTTCTTAATGATAGGACTTCTTTTTATGTTCAGGTAAAGCAACTTCTGGAGAAGGATGACAAAGGGCATGTTGTTGCTACTTGCCGGAATCCCAATCAATCAGTTGGGCTTTTTGATCTGAAAGATCGATTTGCTGAGCGCCTTAACATTTTAAGGCTGGATGTAACTGATGAGAGAACTATACAGGTAAATCAAATTACTTCTCCGCTATCTGTCTTTTGTTGCCTTATTGAAGGGTTGAAGCTTAACTTTTCCACTAAGAACCGTTTGACATAAATTAAATTAGTATTACTCCGCCTTTTTCATTTGAAGGGTTGTATGTGAACATTTGACGTGTTTGATATAGGACAACAAATTAGACTCTCCCTCCCTCACCCCTTAGATTCTTATTCTCATTTCCCATTGAACCTCTATTGTCCTTGACTCCCTGTATCTTCATCCTCCCAAAGTTTAACTGAAAAAAGATTCAACTTTGATAAATTTATTTATAAGACAGCTCATATTTTGAAAACATAGGAGTCCAACTTCTAAACAACCCCCAAATGAAAAGTTCAAACCTTCTCTTCTGCTGAAATCTTGCCTTCATCATCTTCAGTTTCATTAACTTCATTTCTTCTTCATGAATGGTTATTTTCTCTGGTAGCATGTGGTCATCACTACTACTCAGTACATCCTCCTATCCGGAGGGAGTGTGTAAAATAATTTCTCTTTCTTGATTTTTTTGTCTAATCACGAAAAATCGATGAACTTTAGATTTATTTTCATCATCTAAGGAAAGTTGTTACCCATTTAGTGGCAGTGAGTATATTGATATATGTCACAAGAGCAAATTCCCAAACATGATCTCTGAGACATCAAAATTGATTAGATTATGGCTAATAGTTTTCATAAGAAGAGTATTTCGCCTAACTTCCCTCTTTTTTACCTTGTTCACTTAACAAAATCATTGGAAATAGTATATACAATCATCAACTTGCTTTCCTTTTTTATTCCATCTTTCTACTCTATGCATGTCACCGCATCAGTTGATATACAAACCAATCTGTTCCATCTTTTTTCTATAGGGTTGTATTTTCAAGTTTTATAGTGCAAATAAATTTCTTTTATTGAATTGCAATTGTCCCATCTCCTTTGAAACCTTGCTACCAATGACCCTAATGGTTTTATTTTCAATTATCATGCGAACTCCCTTGCTCACTTAAGTTGATATTTCGTTTCATATGCTAGATTGATATCAAACTTGGTTGTCATACAAGGAGGTCATTTTGTCCTCTTCGATCTATTCCTGAATTTTGCTAATAAAATACTCATCTTGAAATTTGTACTCCATTGGATACCACCGTTACAATTTTTTCTTTTTAGGGCCCGCTTGGTTTTAACTCCGGAAACGGAAACGGAATGGAAACGAATTTAGTCCATACGTATACCCTTGCTCATGAAATTTTTTGGAATTATTCCTTGTGGTTTGAAGTAATTGAAGTAGAGTTTGATTACTTTTAATACCCTATAGGGAAACAAAATGGGGAAATCAAATGCATTTGGCATAAAATCACAAGGAATGTTTTTAAGAAAATTCATGAACAAGGTACACATAGAGACTAGATTCATTTCCATTCCGTTTCCGGAGTTACAACCAAACGTGGGCTCAGAATCTCTAACTTTTACTCGATCATTTTCACTTCCACAATTCTTTCTACATTAATCCTTGTAAGTCTTTCATATTACTGTATCAGCTGCCTTCTTTGCTTATACTTTGACACTTTTTAGCCTGTTCAAGTTGTTTTCACTTGACTCATTATCATTTAGACTTGTAGCAGTTATCTCTTTGCACCATGTTTTATCCCGACTTCTTTATTCATAATCTCTAGAATTTGCATCAATAATTTCAAGTTCCCAGTCTGTTCCTTGTAATGTTTACGTGACTATCTCAGAGTAATATTTCAGGAAGCTGCGGAATCCATAAGAGAACGGTATAGATATCTGAATCTTCTTGTTAATACATCTGGAATTTTGTCCATACCAGATGTAATGCAACCAGGTATAAAACATCGTGCTGTTTCCTATCTTTAATTGACTAATGTGCTAAGACGATACGGGAAGTTGCCAAGAGGTAGTAACTTATTCAGTTATTTGGACCCATTCCGCAGAAACAACATTGACCAAGTTGCAGAAATCAGCCTTGATGATGGCTTATGAAGTCAATGCAGTTGGTCCAATCCTGGTGATCAAGGTATATTATATTGCTTACTTCTAAAACTGTTACTCAGGATGGCCATTATTACAGAAGAAGAGATCTACATCTCTGATGATTCTAGAGTAATTAAGGTATAGGCTTTATATGCCTTTAGGCAACACTTTTTCCTTGATTTGAATAGTGACGAAGTATAGAAACTCCTATACGCTGGACCCAGAAAGGGCTTGAGAGGTCCGTTGCTGCAGTTCTACCTTTAGGGCCCGTTTGGCTTTAATTCCGAAAACGGAATGAAAACAAATCTAGTTTATATGTATACCCTTGTTCATGACATTTTTTGGAATCATTCGTTGTGGTTTAAAGTAAATGTAGTAGAATTGATTAGTTTTGATGCCCTATAGGGAAACAAAATGGGGGAAGCAATCAAGCATGTGCATTTTGCATGAAACCACCAGAAATGATTCCAAAAAATTTCATGAACAAGGGTACACATATGAACTAGATACATTTTCATTCCGTTTCCGGAGTTACAAACAAATGGGGGCTTAATGTCCTTGCAAGCTTTTTCACTTTTTCTGTGTGATTTCAAGTGAGAGAGTAATTAATGCATTTTGAAACACTAGAGAAAAACAAAGTGGTGCAAAGGAAAAATTGTGTATTCAGAATTTTGGAGCCTCTTTTAGCGATTATTTTCTTTGTGCTATCAGCATATGTGGCCTCTTCTTAAGGCTGGAGGAGGTGTTGCAACTGAAAGGGATGTTGCAGTCGTGGCGAATTTGAGTGCCAGAGTGGGATCTATTGGTGATAATCGCTTGGGAGGATGGCATTCATATAGAGCTTCAAAGACAGCACTGAATCAGTGTATGCTTTTATCACATACAATTACATTTATTATCTTTTTTTGGGAGCATGCAATTCAAAAGGTAAACTAGAAGTAACAATAAGCTTTTGAGGCCTTGCTTTAAGTATACAAACCCTGAATTCATGTTTATATGCATAAGGTAACTTGTTTTTTTTTCTATGCAGTGACCAAAACAGTATCAGTTGAAATTGGACGTAAGAAAGATCCAGTCATCTGCCTCTTACTGCACCCAGGAACGGTGAACACAGATCTTTCTAGGCCGTTCCAAAGAAACGTTCCTGACGGCAAGCTTTTCACTACAGAATTCTCTGTGCAGAGGCTACTTAGCATCATCAATGGTGCCACTGTCCAGGACAATGGTAAATTTTTTGCTTGGGACGGTCAGGAAATTCCTTGGTAAATTGTCGAAAAATGTGCGAGAGAATCAGTTGGTAGTTATTTCTTCAATATACGGCTCTTTGGGAACCTTGAGTGTGATATCGTGTGCATCCCATCCAGCTGCTGCTAACTGGTCTAGGAAATCGTCGAAAGTTTCAGACAAACGTAACAAGCTTTGCTCTATGAGTTCCATGGCATTCTCTAAGCTGTCCCGGTTCTCATAGATCCAGTAAGATTGCCATATGCTTCTCAGGACTGAGTCGCTGGTTGCACCTTGCTGTTAAAGACATGAGATGTTTTCATCAAAGTTTGTTTTGAGAAAAATATGCTCAAAGCTATATTGTCGTACCTTAAACGAAACCAAAATATTTAAGTCTCCATTTAGCAGGATATGCACTGTGAGGATGTAACTCTCCATGACATATAGCTTAAGAAGTCTTGTTAGCTGTTCCAAGAAGCAATATGATCAGATTTTGCTAAATGATATGATTATGCCTAGTATATCAGCGGCTAAGTAAGACAAATTACAACAATAAAGGGCATAAGGTACATTCCCATTACATGAACCCGAAGTCGACCCGTAACCCACACATCTATTCAAACTGTAGAACCAATACCTTGAGAGACGAACCCTTGGAGCCAAGCATCTCCTCCAAGGAGGCACCAAATATAATTCGAGGCTTCAGGAATCTCTGCCATGACAAAATACTTTCTTCTTGATTGCATTCCCGACATCCTGAGATAAATGATATCATCTTATCAGATAAATAGCTCTAACTAACTAAATCAGTGAAGGCAGGATGATAACATACCAGGGACTAAACTATACAGTACATGTGATTTTGCCAGTATTCGAGCACGCTTTAAATTTATCTGCAAGGGAAGTGAAAAATCAGGAACACAAGATTAAACAAGGAAATTGAACCTTAACATATTCTAAGTTCTCACCGTCTTGAACTGCAGAACTGACAGAGACTGATACCGTAACCAGAGGTGTACAAGGCGCATGCTTAACCATGTTGACGCCAAAACCGGAAAGGATGTTACTAGGCCTGGTCTATCCTGTAACCATCAAAGAATCATAAAACATATTCAAGACCTGAAAATTGTTAGATCCGTGTTTGGTAGAACGTATGAGGTAGCGTGTGTAGAAGTTGTGTTTGGCATGATACTATTAAGTGTTCCATCTACAGATAAATGAAGTGTTTGAGATCACTATATAAAAACTCGGTTTATAACATACTACCTAAACTGCTCGACACACCAAAACACGCCCGAAATCTCAGAACAGCTTGTAATGGAGTTTACCAGGAATAGTACTCCGAGAGCTAGCCCAAGAAGCTGAGCGCTTACCTCCCAAACCTCTTCCTGTGACAGAAAAAGAAATTTTATAAAAAACCAAAAGACGTTAAAATAATTTATCAACGGCTAACTTAATTTGAAAGTGACCTAGAAATTCAAATTTGACTTTTTCTCCCAAAGTTGAGTAGAGACCTTAGCTGCTACATCTCCCAGGTTTCCTGTGATTGCAAAGTGGTTTTGAATCACTCTGAAAGATGGATCTTTCAGTCCTCTGGCAGTAGCCTGTCCAAACAATTACATACTTGAAATGCCCCGGAGTTGACAACCAATAATAAAACACAGAAGAGCTAAACTCTTGAGAAATCAACATAAATTAATCAGGATCAGCTACAGATAGTTGACCATAATCATTAGCATTCCATTTATATCCTTCTAGAGTATAACCACAGGTAAGATACGTTATGGATGGAGTATTCAGATGGTTTAACTATATTACCTTTGCAAGATTTCCAAGAGATGCCAGAGGTAGGAAATAGGCTGGATATAATTGGGTGCTGAGATCAAATATGCTGCACAATTATGTCATCTGTTAGATGAGATGTAAGCAAACTTAATCAACAAAATTTAATCTGCACGAAGAAAGATCAGATGTAACAAACCTTCCAGCACTACCTATGAAATCTGCATACATTCGCCACTGTTTTGGGTCATCGTCAAACAGACTTCCAAACCGCCCACCTGAAAAACATAGGAACATTATTGGTAACATTCAGGTGAGGAGAATCCTTTCATTGCTTTATCTTCCTCCAGAATTCCAGACCAATGATTAACCGTCCAACAGCTCCAATGCCATCCTTTGACACCCACCTATGCAAACCGAAAAAAGTTGTAATTTAGTATCAAAATATATATTATATCTCCTATCATCACCAATGCCCAACAATGAACATAAATTGTTTCAACAGAAACATGGAATCTTTAGAATTAATTTATAACAAATTAACAACATGTAGATCATTTGAGTAGAAGGCATGAGCAATCACCTTATTGCAGCAGTAGATGCAGCAGTAGCAGTTCCTGAAAAAGATCCAATTCCAACAGCCTGTACTGTAGATGAGTTTAGAAGAGAACTCATA
This sequence comes from Fagopyrum esculentum, assembly GCA_033239045.1. Taxonomy (NCBI): domain Eukaryota; kingdom Viridiplantae; phylum Streptophyta; class Magnoliopsida; order Caryophyllales; family Polygonaceae; genus Fagopyrum; species Fagopyrum esculentum. Next base: position 131,501,658 of record BSUD01000004.1, read on the forward strand.
GCGAAGAAGCAATTTAGAGAACTAAAAAAGAAAGGGAAAATAGGGACGCATTTAGACAAGAAAGATTGAGTTTCACAAAAAAGAACTTTTTGTGTGTCTTGTTAAGACTAGAAAAATTCGTCAACAATGTTAGCATGGTGGATAAGTTTAGGAAGTGCATTAACTTCAAACACTCTAGTTTGTACATGAAGAATGCAAGATATGCACTTTATTCTGTCAAATCTATGCACACAATTTCGGGGAGTAAAAGTATGAACCTAAAAGTGCATACACTTTTTTCTACTCTAATTTTTGACTTCATATAGTCAAACTATGCACATGAATTTTTGGGGAGTGAAAACCATGCATGGGAATGTGCATACTTTTTCCCTCTAATTATGCACTTGAAGAAGACAAGATGTGTACATTACTCTGTCAAACTATGCCACAATTTTTTTCCCCACACTTAATAATAGACACAAAATGTGCACTTTATCATGTCAAACTTTGCACACGAATTTGTTTGTTCAAACTTAACAATGAACACAAACATTTTGTCCACGTTAATTCCTGATTCCTTCTCATTTCTCACATTAAGACTTGCTTCTTGTTCGAAAACATTCCAGAAAAAATATCCAACTGTCATAAATTCAGACAATAATAGGAACCTTTTATGAGAAAAATATAAATTGGCACTAGTTACAATGAGAGTAGTAGGGTACTTAAAAATGCTGACATGCCTTTAAGAGGCTTGAAGTGACCAAGGTGTGGCAGATCCAAGCAGTTACATTTGTAGGGAACTGCCATAACATGTATTCCAAGTAATCATCAGAAACTGACCCTGTATAGAACAATGGAAGAAGTTTGCAGCAAATGAAGGGTCAAAGAAGAAAAAGGTTAACATAAGTTTCAGACTGTTGCATAAACAAGCATGATGTTTTGAATCATCCAGATATATTCACCTGGGAAGCTATCTGGTAATACAAAATCCTTAACAGTATTCGGAAGCCATGTTACTATGGTGTTTGAATCTGGATCCTGTGTCTTCTGATTACCATGAAGCTGTTGTTGTTCAAGAACGGTGTGTATGCTTTTTCCATTCAAGAAGTACCTGGTTCCATCATCAGCATAAGAAAATTAATACAATATTTTATTTCAGTTTTATATTTTATAATAAAGCATTAAAGCTGTTACTGATTTTAGGTGATCAGGGATTTACATATTACCATTGCAAACTTGATCTCCTACAATGTGAGTTGGGTTTGTGGAGTGCACACTCAGGTATTGATATCAGAGTTGATTTCGAGAAGATTTGAGAAAACCAACAGCCTAAAAAGTGCATTGGTTGGAAGTAAGTGTTATTCACGGACTAATTATACAGTAAAAACTGCTTTTCTGGTGCAATTTTAGTTGATGTTGGGTGGGAGGTTAATTATTAACTTACGTAGGGTGTGTATCTTGGGCTTGTTATAGAACTATCAAGCAAATTTAGTTTATAAGCTAACTTCACTTAGTTCGTATTACCACTGTTCAGTAGCAATATAGTACCCTCTGAGATCTATCTCAACAGAATTTCATGAACTCAAACGTTTCCGTCAAAGATATCAGCAAAAAGCATAGATGAGGGAAGTCATATTCCTAGGAATTATTAGGCCCAAGGAGTCCAGTAAAGATGAGCCCACTATTGGGACAGCTGTAACCTAGAACAGCTCTATATAAACATTGTAAATCTGTCTGTAATCGATATAACAGAATCATCATTTTTATATAACAAAATCCACTATGGTATCAGAGGGTGTAGGACAAACGTCCAACAACATTTGATCCTCCACCATGCCTTCTCTGTCCTCTCAAACAGAAGAGGAAGAATCTTCCAACAATGCTCCCCCAACCATCTTATCACCTTCTCCACAATCCTTCTCTCTTTCACCACTTACAAATCTTCTTACTGTAAAACTAAATCAAAGCAACTTTCCTCTTTGGAAAGCACAAATCTCTTCACTTCTTCGTGCCCAAAACCTCTACTGTTACATTGATGGCTCATGTTTGTGTCCACCCCTCTCTGTTGCTGGCAACCCCAACCCAGCCTATCAATCCTGGGTCTCCAAAGATCAACTTGTCATGGCAATCCTCATGGCCAGTCTCACAGAGGAGGTCCTTGTCCAAGTGTTGGAATGCTCTTCCTCCTTTCAGATTTGGTCCATCTTACAGGACTCCTTCGCTGCTCGCTCCAGCGCTCAGGCTGTTCATGCTCGTCTCCAGCTCGCTTCACTGAAGAAAGGAGATCTCTCCATCCATGCCTACTACCATCGAGCCAAAAGCTTGGTCTCAAGTCTTACCTCTGCCGGTCACTCAATCTCTGACTCTGAGTTCATCACCTACATCCTTGCAGGATTAGGAGCTGAATATGACTCCATAGTCACCTCACTTTCCACACAACCAATTTTACCATCCCCAAATCAGATACTATCCTACTTACTTGTTCATGAAGCCCGTCTCACTCACCAGTCTACTGCTATCCTTCCAACACCACCCATGTCAGCCAATAACACCACCACAGAAGCAAATTTTACTCGTACCAACAACTCAACTCGAAACAGAGGACGTTCTTCCACCAATTCCAACTCAGGCCAAGGCAGAGGAAATACCCAGGGTCAAGGCAGAGGAAATCCCAACACTCCTCGCTCACCTTATCAGCAACAACCAAACCGAGGTCGTGGCCAACAACACACCTTCAATGGACAGCCAGACACTCGCCCAACGTGCCAAGTCTGTCTAAAACCAGGCCACACTGCTCTGGTGTGTTGGCATCGTTTTGACCAAGCATATCAGGCACCACCCCCTCCTTCGATGCAGGCTCACAATACCACCTGGTACCCAGATACTGGAGCCACAAACCATTACACCCCAGATCTTGCCAACCTTCGCATCGACTCCCTGCCCTATGATGGTACAGATTGTGTCTCCCTTGGTGATGGATCGACTATTCCAATAGTCAATCATGGTTCTTCTTCCTTTTCCATCTCTAATCGACAATTTCTTCTTCCTCATATACTTCACACACCATCGATTTCGAAAAACCTTCTTTCTGTCAATCAATTTTGCAGAGATAACGATGTCTTCTTTGAATTTCACTCAAATTGTTTTTTGTTGAAGGACTCCAAGACAGGAACGCTTCTTCTTCGGGGACTCGTTGATGGCGGACTGTACAAGTTTCCGACGACCAGCACTGCACTCCTAACCACCACGACGCCACCTTCACCAACACCTCTCGCCCTCTGGCACAACCGTTTAGGACATCCCTCAAAACGCATCACTGTGAGCTTCCTTCACAGTCAACAATTCAACCCTAAGGCCCATCCTTCCTCCGGCCCAGATACTACCTTTCCTTGCACTTCATGTTCGTGGGCCAAGGCCCACGCACTACCTCATCCAGCCTCTTCCACAAAATCAACTGGACCTCTGCAGCTCCTCTTTGTAGATGTCTGGGGCCCAGCCCATTTAACTTCTTTAAAAGACAATAGATACTATCTCTCGATTATTGATGATTGCACAAATTTTATTTGGTTGTTTCCTATGGCTACAAAATCACAAGTGACACCCCTTTTAACAAATTTCATCAAACTCGTTACCAACCAATTTTCTACATCCATTGAAGCCATTCAAATGGATGGTGGAACCGAATTTAAACCCATCTTACCATTTCTTCAAACTCTTGGCATTCATCATCGACTTACTTGTCCATACTCCCATCAACAAAACGGGAGTGTTGAAACACGTCATCGTCGAATAGTTGACATGGGACTCACCATCCTTAAACATTCTTCCCTTCCCCTAACCTATTGGGACTTTGCGTTTGAAACATCCGCATATCTTATCAACCGAACTCCCACACCTCTTCTCCATCATAAAACACCCTTTGAAGCCCTTTTTCACACTCCTCCAGATTACAAATTCCTTAAGGTTTTTGGTTGCCTAGCCTTTCCGAATTTACGACCCTACAACAAAAATAAACTCAATTTTCGCTCCACCCCTACCATCTTCCTTGGTTATGCTTCAAACCACAAAGGCTATATTTGCTATGATTGGGTAAACACAAAATTCTATATATCTCGGGATGTCCTCTTTCATGAGACACATTTCCCGTTTTGCACCTCCCACAAAAATCCTTCTTCCCCTGTTTCTCAAAAATACACCACCCTTCCTATATTTTCAATACATGAGCCCGTTGTATCTTCCTCTAATTCAGGCCCATTAACTTCTTCACACCAAGTAGTGCCATCCCCATCTGGACCGGCCCAAAACACTACACCCACTTCATCTTCAACCTCCCTTTCTTCTGGGCCGGATCGTCCCTTCATAGAAACCTCCCACCAAATTCCGCTCCCTACTCATCCCATGAACACCCGTCTCCGAAACAACATCACCAAACCCCTGGTGAGACAAGACGGTACCATTCCATGGCCTTCGCCTCATCCTTCCTGCTCTCTTTCGACCTTGATTCCAGATGAGCCATCCTCATACACCGAAGCTTCCAAATTTCCAGAATGGAGGGAGGCAATGTCAAATGAAATCAATGCCCTCATCCAAACAAATACTTGGACCCTTGTTCATCCCCCTCCATCCTCAAATGTCCTAGGAGTTAAATGGGTATTCAAAACGAAGAGATATTCTGATGGGAAAATTGAGCGAAGAAAGGCAAGATTGGTAGCCAAGGGTTATCACCAACTCGAAGGAATTGATTACTCTGAAACATTCAGCCCCGTTGCCAAGCCTACCACAATCCGTCTTCTCCTCTCAATTGCCTCCACCAAGTGCTGGTCTGTTCGACAACTTGACATCCAAAATGCCTTCTTACACGGGGACCTGAATGAGGACGTTTATGTTCAGCAACCCCCAGGTTTCGTTCACTCTAATTTTCCTTCTTATGTTTGTAAATTGCAAAAATCTCTGTATGGCCTCAAACAGGCTCCCAGAGCCTGGTTTGGGAAGCTGAGTGACACCCTTCTGTCACTAGGTTTTAAATCTTCTCTTGCAGATACCTCTCTTTTTTCATACCGCCAAGGTGCTCAATCTGTATTTATCCTGGTGTATGTGGACGACCTGCTTCTGGTTGCTTCGTCTGATGACCTTGCTAGACAATTTACCATGGCATTGGCTGCTTCCTTTCCTGTCAAAGACTTGGGGCCATTACATTACTTTCTGGGCATACAGGTTACTAGAGATGCAAATGGTTTTAAACTCTCTCAATCCAAGTACATCAAGGATTTAGCTGTCAAAGCCCAAATGCACAATGCTAAAGCTGTGACCACGCCTATGGCTACCTCCATCATTCCATCTCCTGCACATGAGCAGCCATTCCAAGATGTCACACTCTACCGCAGTATAGTTGGCAGCCTTCAATACCTTGCATTCACACGGCCGGATGTTGCTTTTGCAGTCAACAAAGTGTGTCAATCGATGCACTCCCCCACTCATGGAGATTGGCAAGCAGTGAAACGAATTTTACGTTATCTGAATTGCACCTCTGATCTTCAATTCCAGATTTCCTCCACCTCAACTATGCTTCTTTCTGCATACTCAGACTCTGATTGGGCTGGGGACCAACAGGATCGTCGCTCTACTGGCGCATATTGTGTGTTCCTTGGTTCCAATCTTATTTCCTGGCAATCAAAGAAGCAGGAAACTGTGGCACGTTCTTCTACAGAAGCGGAGTACCGAGCATTAGCCCATGCTACCTGCGAGACTCTCTGGATACAGACATTACTCAGCGAATTGGGCGTCTATCTCCGAGACTCTCCTCTCTTATGGTGTGACAACCTTGGCGCCACATACCTGGCAATGAATCCAGTTCTTCATCACCGAATTAAGCACATCTCAATAGATTATCATTTTGTCAGGGAACGAGTCCAAAACAAATCACTGCGAGTGGCTTTTCTGTCTACCAAAGAGCAAATAGCAGATATCCTTACAAAGCCTTTGTCAACAGCCAGATTCGTCCAACTTCGCTCCAAACTGCAGCTTCACCAGCTTGGATCGAGGGGGGATATTAGGCCCAAGGAGTCCAGTAAAGATGAGCCCACTATTGGGACAGCTGTAACCTAGAACAGCTCTATATAAACATTGTAAATCTGTCTGTAATCGATATAACAGAATCATCACTTTCATATAACAAAATCCACTAGGAATCAATACATATTATGGTTTTAGTAATGCAATTCGATATTAAAGGTTAAAGGTACAATCAATAGATAGAAATTCTAAATTTCTTTTGAAGTGAATTTTCATTTATCAAACAGGCCGGAATGAGCTCAATTCCAACTGACTATGTCTAACATATATTATCCGATCAAAGCAGTAAACTACAAACGAGCAGCTAGTACATCCATATCCGATACTGGGCTTAAACCTAACTAAGCCGAATTTTACTGAATAAAAGATATAATCAGTGAAGGAGGTAGAGAAAGACCTTTTGGAGGTTCCATTGGTGTACCTTTCCACCACAACCGCCTGGGGAGAACCTTCACTTCTGCAGGAAAACAGGTAAATCAGATACACTATTCTCTTTTGGTGAAGAGAGGGAGAGCGAGGGAGAGAACTCATTGTTAGCAGAATTGAAAGTCACTGAGCGTTGAGGATCTGGTGGGGAAGCAAAGCAGCGATTTGTCGATCGCCATTTTGAAGATCTGTAGGGAACAGGTGAAGATGGCGTGTAGAGTTGAACGCTACCAGGCATCTTTCCTACATACAAATATGAAATATACAAGTCTCTTGGCTTGGTTCCCCTCTTATCCTTGGTTTTTCAAAGCTCTTACACACACCGCTAGTGACACACACCATAAAAGCACAAAGTTTTTTTTATATATAAAAAGGAAAGAACTCAATACATGTAATTACATCAAATCACCGTACTATTAGCCTAAGGATAAACCGGCATCCAAAGGGGAAAAAACACAAGCCAAGCTTTTAAATCATGAAACATTGATCAAAGATAAGGGCATGACGAAATGTCAATTAATTAAAATAGTCAGCTTTTCAAACAACATCTATGAAATCATCAAATTTGAGGATTTTTTTGATGACGTCCTCCCTAGACAAATAAGTTTAACCCGTCCTTAGAAAAGTTGTATTCACCGAGACGAACATCCACCGAAACGATCACAGAGAGTAACACACAACCTCGAGTTATACACATTGTTCATTTTGTTATATGTTTACGGTTTGCTAAGACATACTCCAAATAGTAGATTTGATGGTGAACGGAAATATGTTTTATTCCAAAAACATTTGTCCTATTTTTTTATTTTCATGTTTTTTTTGTTTTTCTTACTTCACAAGCCCAATTTCTTTCTTTTTTCCTTTTTATTTATTTTTCTATTATTGGTCAAAGAAAACTCAATTTTGAGTTTTTCTTTTCTAAAAAGCGGACTTTTCAGGAGTCTGGAAGCCTATAAATAATACGAACTGCGAACTTGAACCTCATCCTTCAAAGATTTGGCGTCTAACTGATTGAAAGATTGATGGGACCAAACGAATTAGTTTTATGTCAGAGAAGAAGCGACAACTTATCGTTGTAAAGAGTTTGTTATTTTTTTTTCCCGTTGTTCAATACATTAGTATTCATTTTAATCTACAACATTGGATTCTTAGAAAAATGGTTATAACCATACAAAGACAAACAAAAGTTTTCGAAGAAGATCTAAAGAAAAAAAATTAAATTCAACAAATTCAAGAAATCATAATGACTCGGGATCTCAAGATTTGAAACTTTTTATGTAAAAAATTATGATTTGTTGGTGCAAGCCCACAAATGACAATATGTATGGACAATTTGCATTAGGAGTTTCATCTTCTTTAGAATTGAAGGTTATTCGACCTCTATAGAGTTGGATGTTATCCAGGCCCCACTAAGCACCTGGACAACCAGTTCTGTTGGACAGGCCCCCAAGTTCGATGGGCCTCAGCTATATATATATATATTAATTAAACTAACATTAATATCAAACTACAACAACTTTAGCCCTGGAAAGTGGAGAATTTCCGCAACCTAGTAACCTACAAATCAATCAGCTACTTTTTCTATTATTTTTTTTATACCTTTATCAATATAAAAATACATTTCTATTGTTTAATTTTTATTTAGATCATTTTAAATAAATAAAGTAACAGCATTTTACCTACAATTGGATACACATACAAGAAAACATTGGTATCTTAAATCATTCCAACGGATTTTTTTAACTCTCTCTTCATCTAGCTTTTCTTTCTTCCATTGTCATCTTCTATTCTTCTTCTTCTTCCCCATCCTCTAATTTCTTTTTCAAATTGATATTACACCCATGAAACAAAATTCATTTCCTCAATTCTTCTCCATTAACAACATTTAGAAGGTGTGTGTCTTTTTACTTTAATTTTTTAGTTTTATTATAAATTAGTTGAAGTTGAAGTAGTTCTAAATTTCAAGTAAATTTGGTTCATATGTAGGAAAATTGTGATTATCAACATCTTGTACGGAGTTCACGATCCATCTTGAGCACCCGAGGTCCCGAGCAGACTACAAAAATAAAAATCAGGTTGTTTTATTCCTTAATAATTATATTTGTGTCATATTATTATTTTTAGCTATGTCTTCTAGAATTAGGAAACATGTTTCCGGAGCTGAAAAACGAAAAAAAGAAAAAACAAATTGAGCAGTTAACTCATTCTCAAAGAGGAGCTGCCAATAAATTTATCATGAGAGAATCACAAATTTCTCTTCAAAATGAAATGAAAATGAAAATAAAAAGGCTAATGTTGATGGTTGTAATGATCATATTAATGTTAGTGATACTCTTAACGGTCTTGAAAATCAAAATGTTGATGATATTGAAAACCAAAGTGTTGATAATGTTGATGGTATCGAAAACCAAAATGTTGATGACTTTGAAAACCAAAATGTTGACAAGTCTACTAAATTAAATAATGTTAAGGATAGCTTTATTAGGCATGATATATTTGATCCAACATATTGGGATGCTCTTGATCCTAAAATGATTGATGTTCTGGTTAGAAAGGGTCCTAAAAGAGTATCCATTCGAAAAGGTCCTAAAGATAAATTTTCTACACGGTTTTCTGCAACATACTACACTAGAATTTTATCAAATGGTGAAAGATGTGATAGAGATTGACTTGTTTATTCCAAAGGTATTGATAAGGTATTTTATTTTTGTTGTAAAATATTTAAAATCAGATGTCTAAGAGGTCAACTAGTAAATGAGGGTTTTGGAGATTGGATACATCTTAGTACTAGAATTAAAGAGCATGAAACAAGTTTAGATTATGTTAAGAATATGAGCACTTGGTATGATATGCATTTGAGGCTTCAAAATAGTCAAACTATTGATAAAGTGGCTAAAAAACAACTAGAGAAAGAAAAAGACTATTGGAAAAAAGTATTGGTGAGAGTAATTTCGGTTATGAAATTTCTTGGAAAACATAATATAGTCTTCTGTGGTAGTAATGAAAAACTGTATCAAAATAGTGATGGAAACTTCTTAGACTAGATTGAAATGTTAAACGAATATGATCCAATTATTCAAGAACATGTTCAATGTATCACAAATGATGATATTTATTGTCATTGTCTAGGTCATCATATACACAAATGAATTAATACGTTTACTTGCTTGAACCATCAAACGTGAAATTATTAAGAAAGTGAAACAAGCAAAATATTTTTCGGTCATTCTTGATTGTACTCCCGATGTAAGTCATCAAGAACAAATTCTATTAGAATTGAAGAATCATTTTTAGGTTTTTTGGATTTGAATATTACAACGGGTCAAGACTTGTTTGATACTTTGCAAAATGAATAGAAGTCACTCGATCTTGATATAGATATTGTCCAAGGAAAAAGCAATGATAATGGATCAAATATGAAAGGAAAACAGCAAGGGCTAAAAAAAACTTAGATATAAACCCTAGAGCTTTTCACACATCTTGTACTTCTCATAGAGCTAGTTTGATTTGACATTATGTGATATGACAAACAATTGTAGCAAAGCTAAAGATTTTTTTGGGGTCATACAACGTGTGTTTGTATATATATATAGATTTTGGTTCAAGTGAGGAGGACCCTTGTGGATAGGAATTTGGAGAGCTGTGGTGATGCCACGTGGCACGTGGCATCACCATAAAATGAACGGTTAGTAATAAAAATATGAACACTGCCTATAACAAAAAAAAATGAACAATCATTAATAAAATTATGAACACTTACTTTGAAAAATATGAACACCTACTCAAAAAATTATGCACACACACTTGTAAAATAATGAACATCATATTTTTTTAGACGATTTGAAACAAAAAGAAAATTTTTATAAATATGAACATTTAATGTTAAAACATGAACAATTAGTGTTGGGAAAAAATGAACAATTATTAATAAATATGAACACTTACTTTAAAAACCATGAACACTTACTTTAAAAACCATGAACACTTACTTTAAAATCCATGAACACCATAGTTGTAAGTTGTAAGAACAATGAACACATGTAAAAATATGAACAACGTATTTTTATTACTAACTGTTCATTTTGTGGTGGTGATGCGTGGCATTTTTTTTTCTCTCTAAATTTTTTCCCGAAAAAAAAACCGGTGACATGGCATGTCACGTGTCACCATCCTAGCTCTCCTCATTTCTATCCACAATGGTGCTCCTCACCAGAACCGGTCTCTCTCTCTCTCTCTCTGTATATATATATATATATACATATATATATATATAATATTTGTTAATTCTACTAAAAGGTGGAAAATTTTAAAACAAGAGCGACTTAATGGATTAGCCTTAATATCAAATGAGAATGATATGTTGGAAGAAGTTGATTACGAGGAACTCATCGAAAATTTTGCCTCAAAGAATGTTAGAAGGATGGAACTTTTTACGTAAATTTGTGTATGTTTTTACTCTATTATTTTTTTAGATATTATAAAACGATACTATAAATTATGAACTATTGTTAGTATATTTTTATTGGTAGGGCCTATTTATATAAATTGCATGGGGCCACCAAAACAATTGAGCCCGACCTGATGCTATTAAGATGGATAGGATGTCGATGATGACGGAGACATACGTCGGATTAGATTAGGAGAGTCAAAAGGCTTCCGAGAAAGGAAATACCTAAGGCATAACCATGCTAGAGGCTTGTGAGACTAGATGCCAAAGGTGAAAGTCGGTGTTTGTGGTGGTGACGAAGGAGTGATAGAGCCGATGGTTGGAGGTAGTTGATGCGTGAGATAAGGAGGGTTTCCTAGTGTTGATTAAGGATTTAAAAAAGTAGATCTGACAAAAAAGTGAACAACTAATATGCTAGTGAGAAACCTCTAGTGTTGGTAAAAAAGTTGATGATGTTATGGGGTGGTTTATACTTTGAAGGAAAGTTCTTTTAGAAAGAGGGTTTTTCTTAAAAGTGTCTAAAATAATCATTATACTACTTTTTTTAAAATATTTGTTGTATCTATTTGAAAGATAGGTGGACCGCTTACATCACAAGATAAAGATTAAAACAACCTCAAACACCCAAGGTTCACGTGTTAAATGACAGAATTCTTCGTCATTATAAACAAGATTATGAAACTTTTTCCGAAAGTAGCTTCGGATGAAAGTTTATTCCGAGAATGCACGAGAGTGTCAGGTTAGGAATTAAAATGCGGTGAGTCACCGCGTTTCTTCTGTAAAGAAACACGGTGAATAACCACCACATTAAAAATAAGTCGGAAATTTTTTTAAAAAAAAGAATAAAGGAAAGAAACGCGGTGAATCACCGCGTTTCTTGTATTTATTTATTTTTAAAAAAAATGTAGCTTCAAGTTTTTTCCTCTTTATTTCCTTCGCCTTTCAGTTTTTAATAGTATTTTGTTTAAATATAATAATTCTAATATTTCATTTTATAGATGTTTATATTTAGTATAATATTGCTAATATTATGTTCGTGTATAAAATAAAATTTTATATAATTGTGTAAAAAAAATTGTTTTACCAAAGTATTGTAAGATATTTATGAAAATAAAATATTTTTCATAATATAAGCTAAATTTTATTATTAGTTAATAGCTTGAAAGTTCGTATCGACATTTTTAACTAAAGTGAAAAAAAAAATTGCAATAATTATTTTAATGATGAAATTTTTTTTTTTAAAATCCCGTGCAAGGCAAGGGTATTACACTAGTTTTTCATTTGTTTCCGAAACTTTTTTTTTCTGTTTTACTAGTTATTGTTATTTAAATAAAAATAATTGTTCTCTCCACTGATATTTTTTAATAGTGAAACAATAAATAAAAATAAAAAACATAATTATTAAAACAAGTACAATCAACAAATGCATCATTCATTAGTTTATCAAAAATATAAATAAATGCATCACTCATTAGTTTATCAAAAAAAAAAACAAATGCATCATTCATCTTCATCACTTTCATTAATAACTGACATGTTTTCGCCTTGATAATCTGTAGACGGACCAATGTGCCTATGTGCCTGATAGGGTCTATATATGAAGACCGACGAGGAAGAGGGGGAGATACGAAAGGTTGTGGGATCGTCCCAAACTGTGACATGCGCTCAGATGGATATGAATATGGCATGCTCTCCATAAGGCTAACAAATCCCAAGCCGGTGAAGTATCCCGACGGCCCTGGCATAACACCCGAATCCGAAGCACCTCCATATGATGTAAAATCTGGTTGGGTCTGGGGCTGAGCATGAGGAGGTGTCGCTTGTGGATAATGTGTCGCCTGTGGAGGTGTCCCCTGTGACGTACCAGCGCCATGTGAACTCGGATGCTGGTAGTAAGACGGATGAAAGGGTAGGTGACTAAGTATATCTGCGCCTTGTGAACTCACGTAGTCATAGTACCTTGAAACTCCACTCATTATGTCCCCATATTGTTGTTGTGAGTGCAATTGTGAAGCTTGGTCAACAGTTTCTCTTCCTCTGCTTATTACGTCAGAAGTATATTGACCTTGGAAAAAAAAATCATTATACCAAGAACTAATTGATTAACTATATGTTTATTAGTAAAATACTCACGTTGGCATAAAGATCAGGAGCGAGAGGCTGATAATGGGCAAGTGATGTCTGTCCTGAAGGGCTGATCAAAATACGTGTCCTACTCGTGTACCAAGTCATATAGTCATGTAAGAAGTTTGGCACACTTTCAGTTGGGTAAGAATGTGCTATAGTTTCTGCGCGCCTCTCCTACTCAGCGATGTAGGTGCTATGAAAAATTGCCCAGTCAGTATGATGTTGGCCCCTTCTATCAACAGCATGCAACTTCTTGCTGTAAGCACATGAGATAGGTGGGATTTGCACTTGCCCAAACTGTCTCAAAACACGCTCAGATTGATGCTCCACTATATCAAAACATATCATGGGTGTCTCACTCCTCCAAATATGTCGACCCTGACAACAAATAGGAGCAAGGGCATCCAAAATGTCGTCTGTATATGACTCCCATACAAACTACAAAAACATTTTGGTGAGAAAAACATGTATAATTTACAAGATTATGCCGTTAAAGAATATTAGATCTAACCTCATCAAACCTCTGACTATCTAGGGCATCCCGATAATACGCCAGATTTTTAGGGGCGTGCTCATATGAGAATACGTGGCCTACCCATCTATAATATTTTTAAAATAAAAAAGAATTTTATCATTGATATAAACGTATATATACAACCGAAACATTATCAATTTATATACCTCATAGCCAACGCATCTACTCTGCGAAGAAAGTGATCACTAAGTGGAGGTGGGTGTAGATCTGCTACTGGATGCCTCTGTCTCCTATGCCTTCTCGCAGCATTCCAGCGATCTGCTTTAGTACCCCGAGTCGGGTAAAACGAGCATTGGGGTCTTCCTATGGGGCTCCTCTCCCACGACCATAACTACAATTGCTTAATGAATATTAGAATGTGAAATAAGTTAATTTATTTACCGAAAGATGTTCAATATTTAGGGTTTACCTACAATAAGATCAATGGTCCTGTAATCTCGTATTTTTCTTTATGGGCCGCTTTACATAGTTGTCTGTACAGAAAAGCCAACGTCGCAGAACCCCAACTGTATCGACCAACTGCCTCTAGATCCCCCAACAATGGGAGGTACAAAAGCTGTATAGAGCCACCACTTGTATTTGCAAAGATCACTGCGCCCATGAGCAACAATATATATGCTCGAGCATGACGCTGCACTATATCCTCGTCAGCATCCCCTGGGAGACCTCGTGCAATGAACCTCCGTAGCCATGAAAATGTTAAAGATAAGCCCTTAATTTCACTCGGCTCCGGGCGCTTTCCAAGAAGCTAATAACAACTCTCCCCCACTGGTAGTCTGCACTACCAGTCACAGCAGGTCCATCTCTGGTAAGACCCAACAATACTTCGACGTCCTGAAGTGTGATCGTTGCCTCACCGACAGCTAGGTGAAAAGTATGTGTCTCAAGTCTCCATATCTCAACTAATGTTGTGATCAACTCAGCATCTAACTGAAAGGAAGATCCAAGATGATATATCCCATAAAATCCATCCAGCTTAAGATAATGAATTAGCCTCTCATCTGGTGAGAGGCATGAAACAATGTTTCTAAGATGCATTCTAGCAGTCATTGGCTGCTAAGTCTGCAAATGATTAAGCATATTGTTAAGATTAAGAAATCAACACCAAATTATAAAAATTATCAATTTTAGTTTAGAGTTGTTCTTACATAACGGACACACGACCACACATTATCACTACGATGCGCAGCCTGGCGCCCAAGCAAATCTAGTACACGGGGACCAGGATCCATCTACATGTGGTAAAGAACTTTAAGTTTGATTGACTAAACAATATCACAACAAACAAACAAACACAACTTCATATTTCATTGATAAAACAACTTAATATAAAAACAAACAACTTCATATTTCATTGACAGCTAAACTTAATACAACAAAAAAAACAACTTCTAATCTCTTCTTGATGACCCAACTTGAGAACGACAACTCCTTCTATTATGACCAAGTTGTCAACAACTTCCGCAACGACTTTTTTTCTTTCACTTTGATCCATTTGATTTCTGATTCTCGAGTTTCTTTGTCTTCCACTTGGGCGCTTAGAACTTGGATCCGGCACTATTAACAGCCCATGTACTATTGGCCATTTTGTTTGATCACCAACAAGTTGGAAGTATGGCTTGTACGTCTCAAGATATGAATGTGTGGTGAAAAATCCATCAACAAAGGGCTCAAAGGACCACTTGTGATAATAACAAATAAAAAGTACGTGGGGGGCACGGAAACTTCAGCAACGTCCAGGTATGACAACTACATTGAGGTTGTTGTAAACGAACGGTAAAGTTGAGGCGACCACCCCGGTCTACTCTAGGGACCTGTACTTGATATATTCCTTGCTCAATGTTAAATGGACCCACTGTTGCTGTCATGGCTACCTCCTTAAAGTTTTCAATTTTTTTCTCTATATGTTGAGATAAGGTTAAGCCGTCTTGTATGCGTTTAATAGCTCGACCACGCCTTGTAACAAAATAATTGTTCAAACGGGCGAACGTTGCTTGCACAATGCCAGTGACTGGAAGAGATCTTATTCCTTTCATTACCCCGTTGAAACACTCAGACATGTTTGTGGTCATGAATCCATATCGTAAACCACCGTCATGATGTAGAGACCATTTCTCGAGGCCAATTTCTTGGAGAAACTCACGACATTCACGGTTTTTTCACCAATTTGGTCAAACCCGGCGAAAAAAGGACGTCCCTCACGGACGCATGCAGTCACACCCACTAGGAATTTGAGTTGCGAATCTTTATAACGAGTTTGAACATTAGACTTAAGATGACGGATGCAAAACCTATGATATGCATTTGGTGGACTCCATCTTGGATCTGTCATTGCCCTACTTATCCCTGCGTGTCTATCAGAAATTACACACAAGCCGACTCTATCTGTCACATGTTCGCGAATGCAACTCATAAACCATGGCCAACTTTCTGTTCACTCTGCTTCCACAAGGGCAAATGCAAGAGGGGAAAGTTGTTCATTTGCATCAACAGCCATAACAATTAGCAGGACGTGCTTGTACTTTCCGTATAAGTGGGTTCCATCAATTGAGTTCACAGGACGACAATGCTTAAAACCAGCAATAGAAGGCCCAAATGCCCAAAAGACGCGTTGAAACATCCTCACTGACCGATCACTTGTTTCTGTTGTGACCTAGTCAACCACTGTACCCGGGTTTGATTGTTGTAGGGCTTCCATATATCGCGGTAAATCAGCGTACGACTGCTTTCAATCTCCATAGATATCAGCAATTGCTTTTTGTTTGCCCTCCCACGCTTTCTTGTAACTTGGAATCACTTTGTATTTCATGTTTATAACTTCTATAATGGTTCGCGGTTTGATTGTCAAGTCTTGGCGAACAAGGTTATGAATCTCATTGCTGATGACTCTGAAAGTTGTATTACGGTTATCGAGTTCTCGCGAATGAGATACACAAGTAAGGATATGAGGCCCGTTATGCCGGTGCACATACCACAAATCTAGCGCTTCATCAACCCAATGAGCAGAAACCAGCCATGTGCATCCGGTTTCGCTTTTCTAGCACAATAGACGGTGTAATAATGTGCATATGCTCTACCTGTCTTGTGAGGGTATCCACTTCTAAGGGAATAACTTCCAAGCTGCATTTTCAAATCGGTTAATGAGTTGAAACATTGACCTATATAAAATCCATCAACGTCGTGCATTTGAATGGAAGCATAAGGATCCTCCCAT
This sequence comes from Fagopyrum esculentum, assembly GCA_033239045.1. Lineage (NCBI taxonomy): Eukaryota > Viridiplantae > Streptophyta > Magnoliopsida > Caryophyllales > Polygonaceae > Fagopyrum > Fagopyrum esculentum. The sequence goes on from BSUD01000004.1 coordinate 131,518,458, forward strand.
GAATTCATCTGTGTTGATACTGGTTCGACGACGTTGTTCCAGTTTGGGTTGATGGCTTGAGCTCTTATTATTCGATCCGCTTCTGCTACGACTTGGTCATAATCTAGTGCTGCAAGGCCATCGTCAACGTGACGATCTTCTTCAGTTTCAAGAATATCATCATCAGTCTCAACACCATTCTGATCAACATGTATATCATCTTCATCAACTTCATTTCCATCTCCATGGCTTGAGGACGCATGTGATGTCGATGGTGCCATGGTGGGATGAGTTGTATGCATGGGAATATTTTCATATCCGGCCATCACAGTTTGCGCGTACTCATTATCCGTCAACAATCTCGTGTACGTTTCCATGTTTTGCCATAGGGGGTAGTTATTGTTGTCATCCATCTATTTTACATTACGTTAAATTATGGACGACAATGTTTCATATTCAATATTTTTTGTTTAACTAATGATTAACAATTGGAAAAATAACCCAAAATAATACCAACTATTAACGTTGAACCGAAAATAATACGAACTTTGAAAATTACTAGAAGCGATACCAACTATCAACGTATTTACTAATAATAATATGTCATACTTTTCCGGCAAAAACTCTAGCTCCGGTGATGACTTGGCAGCCGAAATGTTACATGTTATCAAATAAATGGATTAAATGTGTGATGTGGATTTTATTTTTCAAAAAATCAATTTAATAATATAAAAAATATTAAAAAAATAAAATATTTAATATTTTTAAAATTTTAAATAATAATTTTTTTAAAAAAATTTGTACAAATTTTTATTTTTAAAAAAATATTATCTGTAAAAGAAAATTTAAATAAAGTTTGAACATTTTTTTTAAACAGGTTTGTAAAACAATATTTTTTTTATGAAAATTCTTTTATAAATTTTTTTTTAAAAATTCGAAAATTTTTTTTAGAAAAAAAAATACAAAAATTTGGGAAAAAAAATTCTCTAGGGATTAGGTTACAAGAGTAAAAAAAAATCAATTCGAATGTTTTTTTTACAAATTATTTTTTTTAGAATTAAAATTATATTTTATAAAAAAATCCGAAAATAAATTTGATTAAAA
>BSUD01000004.1:131519946-131531665 GCA_033239045.1 Fagopyrum esculentum
TTTTTACCTATTCTAAAAAAATATTTTACTTAAATTATTTTACTTAATCTAAATAAAATATTTCCTACTCAATATTCATAGTAAATCTATAAAATTTATATAGTAATCTTAATAAAATGTTTCATATTCAATATTTTTCGTTTAACTAATGATTAATAATTTTTTAGTGATAAATTATTTTACTGATGACAAAATCATATATTAATACTAATCTATTTAGACATTCCTAAAAAAATATATTTAGACTAACATTTTTTACCTATTCTAAAAAATATTTTAATTAAATCTATTTACAAATTTCATATTGACATTTTTAAAAAAATATAATAACATTTTTTTACCTATTCTTTTAACTTATCTATTTAGACTAATTTGTTTATACAATTTCTATTTAATACTAATCTTAGCTAAGTTAAGATAAACTAATCTAACTAAAATAATAACATATCTTAACCCTAAACTAACATTTTTATACTAACAAAATGTAATATCCGAAAATTTAAAATCCGTTTAATAATGAATTCAACCGGAATCCGATCCGTCAATTTTTATCCTTTAAAATAAAATAAAACGAAATTTAATTTCTATCATTTTATGTGATCTTGATTCACATAAAATGATACATAATGTAATCATAAGTTATTCCGTACCTTTAAAAAAATAATAATAAAATAAAACAGCGGTTCCGGGCGAATAACGATCTAGTTATCTTCAACATTAGTTAAATGAGCGGACTGGGCCAAATTTCTGACCCAAGCCTATTCAGCCAGCCCAACACTCACATGGATCTAATTAACCAAAACCCTAACTTATACTAACCCTACACTAAATTTAAATTAACCTAATCACCTATTCTAACCTTCGAAATTCGGCGCTTACTATCTACTCTTTGCACGAGAAGACGAACCAGAACCGCCAGCCGGAAGGAGCACAGCCGACAGCTAGGGTTTTTGCTGGAAAATATATGACGTATTATTTTTGGTAAATACATTGGTAGTTTGTATCGCTCCTAGTAATTTTCAAAGTTCGTATTATTTTCGGTTCAATGTTGATAGTTGGTATTATTTTGGGTTATTTTTCCTTAACAATTTTTAGTGATAAACTATTATACTAATGACAAAATCATATATTAATACTAATCTATTTAGACATTTCTAAAAATATATATTTATACTAAATTTTTTTACCTATTCTAAACAATATTTTACTTAAATTATTTTACTTAATCTAAATAAAATATTTCCTACTTAATATTCATAATAAGTCTACAAAATTTATATAGTAATCTTAATAAAATATTTCATATTCAATATTTTTCGTTTAACTAATGATTAACAATTTTGTAATGATAAACTATTATGCCAATGACAAAATCATATATTAATACTAATCTATTTAGACATTTCTAAAAAAATATATTTAGACTAACATTTTTTACCTATTCAAAAAAAATATTTTATTTAATCTAAATAAAATATTTCCTACACAATATTCATAGTAAATCTATAAATTTATATAGTAATCTTAATAAAATGTTTCATATTCAATGTTTTTCGTTGAACTAATGATTAACAATTTTTTAGTCATAAACTATTATACTAATGACAAAATCATATATTAATACTAATCTATTTAGACATTTCTAAAATAATATATTTAGACTAATATTTTTTTACCTATTCTGAAAAAAAAATATTTTACTTAAATTATTTTACTTAATCTAAATAAAATATTTCCTACTCAATATTCATAGTAAATCTATAAAGTTTATATAGTAATTTTAATAAAATGTTTCATATTCAATATTTTTCGTTTAACTAATGATTAATAATTTTTTAGTGATAAATTATTTTACTAATGACAAAATCATATATTAATACTAATCTATTTAGACATTCCTAAAAAAATATATTTAGACTAACATTTATTACCTATTCTAAATAATATTTTACTTAAATCTATTTACAAATTTCATATTGACATTTTAAAAAAAATATAATAACATTTTTTACCTATTCTTTTAACTTATCTATTTAGACTAATTTGTTTATACAATTTCTATTTAATACTAATCTTAGCTAAGTTAAGATAAACTAATCTAACTAAACTAATAACATATCTTAACCCTAAACTAACATTTTTATACTAACAAAATGTAATATCCAAAAATTTAAACTCCGTTTAATAATGAATTCAACCGGAATTCGATCCGTCAACTTTTATCCTTTAAAATAAAATAAAGCGAAATTTAATTTCTATCATTTTATGTGATCTTGATTCACATAAAATGATACATAATGTAATTAGAAGTTATTCCGTACCTTTAAAAAAATAATAATAAAATAAAATAGCGGTTCCGGGCGAATAACGATCTAGTTATCTTCAACATTAGTTAAATGAGCGGACTGGGCCAAATTTCTGACTCATGCCTATTCAGCCGGCCCAACACTCACATGGGTCTAATTAACCAATACCCTAACTTATACTAACCCTACACTAAATTATAATTAACCTAATCACCTATTCTAACCTTCGAAATTCGGCGCTTATGATCTACTCTTTGCACGAGAAGACGAACCAGAACCGCCAGCCAAAAGGAGCACAGCCGACAGCGATATCCGACGCTCCTCCTCTACGTCGGACCTTGCCCGTCGACGACGACCAAGTCAGTACAGATCTTACCTCTCCTCCTCTTGAGCCATCGGATTCCTGCTGATCACCTCCCTGCTGTGACTGCGTCAACCAGCAAGATAAGGCCGCCTATGTTGTTGGGATCCCTGCGAGCGATAACGAGAAGCCACACCCAACCGGCTTGCCTAGTTGATAGATCTCCCGGAGTACCTCATCGCGCAACCCAGACGGCACATCTCCGACCCCGCTTTCCCCTCTCGTCAACTGGAGTAGCGCCGCCTTCGGTCATCCTCGGTAAATAGGTGAGCCTTACTCTTTGTAAAATCTTTCACACAACGAGTGCAATCGGAGTATACTTATCGACTTTCCTGTGGCCGGTACTACGCAGACTTGATCGAGCTCGGATTGAAGACTACTCCGATCAAAGAAGGCTGCAACGTTTCTTCAAGAGCGAGTGACGACTTATGCGAAAACGGGTGAGTCTTCTGCTAGTATGGGTGTGTGTGTGTGTATATAAGTATGTATATAAATCTGTAGAGTAGGAGGTGGTGATGTGTAAGAAGTGCTGCAGGGTAGTACGTACAATATAGTAGCCGAATGAGAATTGTAGGTTTAGGGAAGGTTAATATGAATGGTTTCGAGGGTACGATGTAGGTAAGTGGTGGTTGTTCGATAAATTTACAGTTGCATGTACCAGCTACATATATATATATATATATATATATATATATATATATATATGTATGTATACGTATAATAGCTTTGTAAGTCGAGAGAGATGTATATAAGCATATAGGAATTAGTGCAGTGGGTATGTACGGATATATATAGATGTATAAGTTGGAATATGTGTAAGTTATAAAGAAGCATAAGAATAGTAGACATATGTAAATTATATATAGGAATATAATTGTAGGTATAAGTATGGTATATATATATATATATATATATATGGGTATAAGGGTAGGATATATATAAGTGTATATATATAAGTAAATAAGTGTCTTTAACTAGAACCTTGTTCGTAAATAGATAGGAAATTGCGGTGTAGTAATAATCGAGAAGAGTTAAAGTTTACAGTTAGTACGGTCAGGGCAGTGTACCCTAGTTTGAGAGTTATACGTTCGTTTTTTTTTCCTATATGAGATTTCACCTCTTAGAAGTTTATAACTTCTAAGAGTACGGGATATGATTTTGATCCACATGCCTTGTTTGGCAGGCGTTGAGTTACCACGAGTACAGACTGAGTTGTGATTGTTAGAGGGTGATTGGACTCAGGTAAGTCCTTGCGACTTACTTAGCCAGTTTCTGGATGTTAGTGGAGTGATAATGGTTGTGTGTGTGCAATGTGTGTTGAAATCATAATAACTTGTTAGGACGACCGTTGTGGTTATGGTTTAAGGCCCAAGTGCATTATAAAGGGCCGTGACATCACTGCCCAGCTCTGACAGGAGACTGAGAGGTTCTCTATACCCAGACTAGACAGGTACAAGGTGAGATGCATCGGATCCATTCCTGATGGTTACACGGGGGTGGAGGCAAGGTTTGGGAATCCCTCGTGTCACAAAATAAGTATCATTAGTAAGAGTGAATAACTTAAATGAAGATAATAAATGGACTTGTTTGAAAGCATGATGGGTGTTTATTCCTTTATGTGTGTGTGTACTGTTATTATTCTCCTAATGTTTGGATAACTAGCTAATGGTTTTTTGTTGTTGTGTTTTTAGATTTACCGCAGGTTAGGGCAGCAACTGAGTGATCCGGAAATAGTGGTCAGCCTGGTCTCCGTACTCCTTAGAGTGGGGGGTTGGGTTGTTGTTTGTCGTTCTTTCTTTTATTAAGACAGTTGATCTTTTTCCCTTTGTTTAAGTACGATAGGCTGCTAGACCTTGTTGCATTTATTCCTTTATAAATACTATTTCATGAATTTCGGTTTTTCTTATTTGTGTCTTGTTACAAGATCTTAGTAATATTGTTGTCAAACTGAGGTCGGGACCCATTGTGAGGTCCTAACCAGTAACGTCCCGAATTCTGAGAATTTGGGGTGTTACAACTTGGTATCAGAGCTCTAGGTTGGCAATAATGGCACTTGAAATCTTCTGAAAGACCGAATAAGTATTAAGCAGAACCCGAAAGGGATCTGGGTTTTAAAAAGAGAACTTTTGGTTTTCAAATGCATGCATAGTCTGGTTGGGAATAGAAAAGTACGGATGACCACCACTACTACCGCGGATCTCAGTATGCTTAGTATGGACTTTAGGTTTTTACTATAGTTTGACTTATTAGCTAGTTTATAATTATAGTTGTTATTCCTCGCGCAGATGGCATGTACTAGAGCTACGCTAGCTACTGGTCGAGGTAGAGGTCATCCACCTCTCCCTCCAGCTGGACCAGGTAGGGGAGATAGGACCCCTATAGTTAGAGGACGCGGCCGTGGAGGTAGACCTCCACTAGCACGAGGTCGAGGTCGAGCTCCTCGAGAGGATCCACCAGCAGTGATCATGCCAGATGCTGGAGTGGAGGAGGTGGCTGAGAGTGTAGGTCCTGAGGTCAGGAATGAGACCGTTGCTAGGTCTGGAGCGCAGAGAGCACGTTCGACGGAGTCAGGACGTGTTTCTATTGGAGCATCTGAGTACAGAGAGTACCGAGCATACGTCGAGCGTATGGAGGAGGCTGCTAGAACAGAGAGACTTACCCAGGTACCACCAGTACCGGCTAGGTCCGTTCAGGTGACACAAGGAGTGCCTCAGGTACCGGCTGTACCTGAGAGGAGAGTGGTGGCTGATAGAGCTCCTACTAGGTCTACAACACCGAGGCCAGATGAGTGGTTGAAGGCTTTTAACTCTCAGAAAGTCCCCTCATTCAGTGGAGAGATAGGGTTAGAGGTGGAGCACTAGATTGGACAGGTAGAGACTGCACTAGAGGCGATACGTTGCCCAGAGGATCGATAGGTGGATTTAGTGCAGACATGTTTCATTGAGGATGCTCATTCATGGTGGCGGACCATATGTAGTCGAGTCACCAGTTGGGAGCAGATGAGGAGCATTGTTAGAGACAGATACTGCCCTGTTTTGTTGAGGAGAGAGAGGTTTTAGGACTTCATTAAGGCAGGATTTGAGGATATCCCGATTGATGCTGCCATCAAGAAGTTCCAGAAGGAACTGACTCTACTTGGACCAGCTGCACCTCCTGAGGAGCAGCATGTATATCTCTTTTCACGGAGATTGAGAGAGAGCACTCGTTCCTATCTAGCATGATTTCGCTGCGAGACTCTGTCAGACTATCAGGATAGGGCTTCTGCATATGAGAGAGATAGACCAGTCCAAAGGAGAGCTGCTCAGTCAGACAGGCCGGATAAGCGGCAGAGGACAGGATATGCCAGTGGTAGTACAAGAGTAGCCGTTTTTGGACGGGGACAGACTCAGGGACGACATAGTCATACCGCTACTGGACAGACTTCAGCTGGGGGTTTACAGTGCCACAACTGTAGTGGCTATGGACACATCCATCGAACTGCACGAAGCCGTTAGTGACATGCTTCCAGTGCGGCAAGGTTGGACATAGGGCTGTATTCTTTCGCCAGGGCAAGGCTCCATCTCAGCAGGGTTCTTCCCTTGCAGGTCTATCAGGGAGTGTATAGAGGCAGCCGCAGTACCGAGCTCCGAGTCAGCAGCAGCAGTACCGAGCCCCAGGTCAACAATATTCTTATAGGGCTCCAGGACACACATCTTTACAGAGCTCTATGCAGGGATCAGGTCGGGGCAGAGGACGTGGCAGTGTAGCTGATACTAGAGGAACTCAGGCACGGGTGTTTGAGCTGAGGAGTGCTGATCAGCCAGAGGCACTGACTGCCACAAGTACGATCCAGATCTATGACTTACCCGTAGGAGTTTTTATTTGATACGGGTGCTACACACTCCTTCATATCTGATGCATGCGTAGATAGGTTGTCCTTAGCTACTGTAGAGGGGATACCTTTTATGATAGACTTACCTAATGGGAGTAAGGTAAGAGGGACTAGAGAGATCTATGGATGTCCTGTTCGCATGGGAGATCGAGACTGGCTAGTAAATTTTCTAGTCATGCCCTTAGCTCATAAGGATGTGATTTTAGGGATAGATTGGATGAAGAGACACGGAGCAGTCTTAGACATTGGTAGGAGGATAGTGACCGTTGCCACTGAGGAGGGTCATAGAATGATATTCCGAGGTTGGGACCTCGGAAAGTCCGGCATAGTTATCAGTGCAATGAGAGCAGCGAGACTGATAACACAGGGTTGCGAGGCCTTCTGGTGTTATGCCATGAAGGAAAGCAAGAGCCTGACCATAGAGGAGATACCCGTTGCATGCGAGTTTGCAGATTTATTCAGTGATGAGCTGCCAGGACTACCCCCACAGAGGAGCGTTGACTTCAGCATTGAGTTAGAGCCGGGCACGAGACCGATCTCGAAGGCCCCGTACCGTATGACACCGATAGAGCTGCTTGAGTTGAAGAAGTAGTTAGAGGAGTTAGCAGAGAAGGGCTTCATACGCCCTAGTGTGTCTCCTTGGGGCGCGCCAGCATTATTTGTGAAGAAGAAGGACGGATCGATGAGGCTGTGCATAGACTATAGAGAGTTGAACAAAGTAACCATCAAGAACAAGTATCCACTACCGCGCATAGATGATCTGCTGGACCAATTGCATGGAGCGTCCGTGTTTTCGAGGATAGACTTGAGGTCCGGTTATCACCAGCTGCGGGTGAGAGATCTGGACATACCTAAGACGGCATTCCGGACTAGGTATGGTCATTATGAGTTCGTAGTGATGCCTTTTGGGCTCACTAATGCACCACCGGTGTTCATGGAGTTGATGAATGGGATATTCATTGACTTCTTAGACCAGTTTGTAGTGGTCTTCATTGACAAAATCTTAGTTTACTCTAGGAGTCGAGAGGAGCATGCCGGACACTTGAGGACAGTATTGCAGATTCTGCAGGATAGCCAGCTGTATGCTAAGCTATCCAAGTGTGAGTTTTGGATGTCAGAGGTGGCTTTTCTAGGCCACGTGGTGACTGTTGAGGGTATTAAAGTCGATCCGGCGAAGATCGAGTCAGTATCTTCTTGGCAACCTCCTAAGAATGTTAAGGAGGTTCGCAGCTTTCTAGGTTTGGCATGTTATTACCGCCGGTTTGTGGAAGGGTTCTCCCTGATTGCCCGACCACTTACTTGTCTTCTGAGGAAGACTACTCGGTTTGTCTGGTCTGACCCATGCCAGCAGAGTTTTGAGGAGCTGAAGAGGAGATTGACATCCGCTCCGATTTTGACACAACCTGAGGGTACAGATGATTTTGTTGTATACAGTGACGCATCCAAGCTAGGCTTGGGGTGTGTTTTGATGCATAGGGGTAAGGTCATAGCCTATGCGTCTCGGTAGTTGAAGACGTATGAGGAGAACTACCCCACACATGATCTAGAGTTGGCTGCAGTAGTTCATGCTCTTAAGATCTGGCGTCACTATCTCTATGGGGCGACATGTCAGATCTTCATAGACCATAAGAGTCTTAAGTATATATTCACTCAGCGGGAGTTGAATAACCGCCAGAGGCGGTGGTTAGAGTTGATCAAGGACTTCGACCTTGAGATTTTTTACCACCCCGGAAAGGCGAATGTGGTAGCTAACGCTTTGAGCCGGAAGACGCCTAGGGAGAAGGCAATAGCCCGGTTGACAGTACAACCACAGTTGCAGAGGGATTTGGCTTGGTTAGAGATAGAGATTTAGTTTCCCGATACCGATAGTCAGTTAGCTACTTTGGAGTTACTTCCTGATCTGTTGGAGGAGATCCGACAGAAGCAGGAGACTTGCCCGACTTTGATCAAGATTCGAGACAGGTTGTCTCGAGATGAGGCACCAGAGTTCACCATTGGAGCTGATGGAGTGATGAGACGTCAGGACCGCGTGTGTATACCATCAGATAGAGAGTTGAGGTAGAGGATACTAGGTGAGGCTCATGCTACCCCATACTCAATACATCCTAGAGCGAGTAAGATGTACAAGGATGTGAGACGGTCCTTCTGGTGGGGTGGTTTGAAGCCTGACGTGGCTCGGTATGTAGCTCAGTGTGTGACCTGCTAGCAGATCAAGATTGAGCATCGTAGGTCCGGAGGAGAGCTCCACCCACTTTCAGTACCACAGTGGAAGTGGGAAGATATATCTATGGATTTTGTCACAGGATTGAGACTCAGTAGAGGTTTTGATGCTATTTGGGTAGTGGTAGACCGTCTGACGAAGACCGCACGTTTCATTCCGATTAAGGAAACGTGGCCGGTAAGTCGTCTAGCAGAGGAGTTCACCAGGCACATTGTGAGATTTCATGGAGTATCGAGGACTATCGTCTCTGATAGAGATGGGCGTTTCACCTCGAGGTTTTGACAGCAAGTACATACTGCTTTGGGGACGAGTCTCCACGTTACCACTACTTATCACCCTCAGACTGACGGTTAGTCTGAGAAGACCATCCAGACATTGGAGGACATGCTGCGGGCTTGTGTACTAGATTGGGGACAGGTATGGCCAGATCATCTTCAATTGGTAAAGTTTTCGTATAATAATAGCTGGCACGCATCTATTGGGATGACCCCTTATGAGGCTTTGTACGGGCGAAGATGCCGCACGCCATTATGCTGGGATGAGCCTAGCAGAGCTGATAGAGTAGCTCCAGATCAGATACAGGATGACATCGCTCGGATTGCCCTCGTCCGGGAGCGGATGTTAGCAGCTCAGAGTCGTCAGAAGTCCTACGCTGACAAGAGGCGTCGACCCTTGGAGTTTAGGGTGGGTGCTCAGGTGTGGTTGAGACTGTCACCTGCGAGAGGAGTCAGGCGTTTCGGCATTAAGGGGAAGCTTAGTCCCCGATATGTCGGACCTTTTGAGATTTTGGAGAGAGTTGGAGAGGTGGCCTACAGATTAGCACTACCGCCGAGATTAGAGGGTGTACATCCGGTCTTCCATGCATCTCAGTTGAGAGAGTACATCCCGGATCCGAAACACGTCATCAGCCATGAGGATTTGATAGTTGAGCCCGATCATACTTTTGTAGAGTACCCAGTAGCTGTCCTGGAGCGCAGTACTAGACGTCTGCGGTCCAAGGAGATACCTATGTTGAGGATCCAGTGGTCTAGACGAGGAGCTGATGAGGCCACTTGGGAGACCGAAGAGAGTATTAGACGTAACTATCCCGAGTTCTTTGCGGGGTTAGAGGTTACTCCTGTATCGACGAGTTAGTACTCGGATGTTGTGTGGTTTGACCATTCAGATTTTTATATTGGATTGAGTGATTATGTTTTATGTGATGCATGTCTGATTATGATGATTGAGTAGTTGCATGGTAGAAAACGAATTTTTTTTTTTATGAAAATAAGATATACAAAGAAAGTCGTCTGTTTAGGTACATCATTCTAAGTTTTGGGACGAAACTTCTTTTAAGAGGGCACTGATGTAATATCCGAAAATTTAAACTCCGTTTAATAATGAATTCAACCGGAATCCGATACGTCAACTTTTATCCTTTAAAATAAAATAAAACGAAATTTAATTTCTATCATTTTATGTGATCTTGATTCACATAAAATGATACATAATGTAATCAGAAGTTATTCCATACCTTTAAAAAAATAATAAAATAAAACAGCGGTTCCGGGCAAATAACGATCTAGTTATCTTCAACATTAGTTAAATGAGCGGACTGGGCCAAATTTCTGACCCATGCCTATTCAGCCGGCCCAACACTCACATGGGTCTAATTAACCAAAACCCTAACTTATACTAACCCTACACTAAATTATAATTAACCTAATCACCTATTCTAACCTTCGAAATTCGGCGCTTACGATCTACTCTTTGCACGAGAAGACGAACCAGAACCGCCAGCCAGAAGGAGCACAACCGACAGCGATACCCGACGCTCCTCCTCTACGTCGGACCTTGCCCGTCGACGCCGACCAAGTCAGTACAGATCTTACCTCTCCTCCTCTTGAGCCATCGGATTCCTGCTGATCACCTCCCTGTTGTGACTACGTCAACCAGCAAGATAAGGCCGCCTACGTTGTTGGGATTCCTGCGAGCGATAACGAGAAGCCACACCCAACCGGCTTGCCTGGTTGATAGATCTCCCGGACTACCTCATCGCGCAACCCAAACGGCACATCTCCGACCCCGTTTTCCCCTCTCGTCAACTGGAGTAGCGCCGCCTTCGGTCATCCTCGGGATCATCGGTAAATAGGTGAGCCTTACTCTTCGTAAAATCTTTCACACAACGAGTACAATCGGAGTATAATTATCGACTTTCCTGTGGCCGGTACTACACAGACTTGATCGAGCCCGGATTAAAGACTACTCCGATCGAAGAAGGCTGCAACGTTTCTTCAAGAGCGAGTGACGACTTATGCGAAAACGGGTGAGTCTTCTGCTAGTATGAGTGTGTGTATATAAGTATGTATATAAATCTGTAGAGTAGGAGGTGGTGATGTGTAAGAAGTGCTGCAGGGCAGTACGTACAGTATAGTAGCCGAATGAAAATTGTAGGTTTAGGGAAGGTTAATATGAATGGTTTCGAGGGTACGATGTAGGTAAGTGGTGGTTGTTCGATAAGTTTACAGTTGCATGTACCAGCTACATATATATATGTATACATATAATAGCTTTGTAAGTCGAGAGAGATGTATATAAGCATATATGAATTAGTGCAGTGGGTATGTACGGATATATATATATATATATATATATATATATATATATATATATATATATATATATATATATATATATATATATATATATATATATATATATATATATATATATATATATATATATATATATATATATATATATAGATATAGATATAGATGTATAAGTTGGAATATGTGTAAGTTATATAGAAGCATAAGAATAGTAGGCATATGTAAATTATATATAGGAATATAATTGTAGGTATAAGTATGGTATATATAGATATATGTAAGAGTATATATATATATATATATATATATATATATATATATATATATATATATATATATATATATATATATATATATATATATATATAT
>BSUD01000004.1:131531850-131551204 GCA_033239045.1 Fagopyrum esculentum
TATATATATAAAAGGGTAGGATATATAAGTGTATATATATAAGTAAATAAGTTTCTTTAACTAGAACCTTGTTCGTAAATAGATAGGAAATTGCGGTGTAGTAATAATCGAGAAGAGTTAAAGTTTACAGTTAGTACGGTCAGGGCAGTGTACCCTAGTTTGAGAGTTATACGTTCGTTTTTTTTCCCTATATGAGATTTCACCTCTTAGAAATTTATAACTTCTAAGAGTATGAGATATGATTTTGATCCACATGCCTTGTTTGGCAGGCGTTGAGTTACCACGAGTACGGACTAAGTTGTGATTGTTAGAGGGTGATTGGACTCAGGTAAGTCCTTGCGACTTACTTAGCCAGTTTCTGGATGTTAGTGGAGTGATAATGGTTGTGTGTGTGCAATGTGTGTGAAAATCATAATAACTTGTTAGGACGACCGTTGTGGTTATGGTTTAAGGCTCAAGTGCATTATAACGGGCCGTGACATCACTGCCCAACTCTGACAGGAGAGTGGGAGGTTCTCTATACCCAAACCAGACAGGTACAAGGTGAGATGCATCGGATCCATTCCTGATGGTTACATGGGGGCGGAGGCGAGGTTTGGGAATCCCTCGTGTCACAAAATAAGTATCATTAGTAAAAGTGAATAACTTAAATGAAGATAATAAATGGACTTGTTTGAAAGCATGATGGATGTTTATTCCTTTATGTGTGTGTGTGCTGTTATTATTCTCCTAATGTTTGGATAACTAGGTAATGGTTTCTTTTGTTGTGTTTTTAGATTTACAGCAAGTTAGAGCAGCAACTGAGTGATCCGGAAGTAGTGGTCAGCCGGGTCTCCGTACTCCTTAGAGTGGGGGGTTGGGTTGTTGTTTGTCGTTCTTTCTTGTATTAAGACAGTTGATCTTTTTCCCTTTGTTTAAGTACGATAGGCTGCTAGACCTTGTTGCATTCATTCCTTTAAAAATACTATTTCATGAATTTCGGTTTTTCTTATTTGTGTCTTGTACAAGATCTTAGTAATATTGTTGTCAAAATGAGGTCGGGACCCATTGTGAGGTCCTAACTAGTAACGTCCCGAATTCTGAGAATTTGGGGTGTTACACAAAATCTTTCATATTATTAAATTTTTAACATTATGTTTTTATATTACACAAAATTACATGACTAATTACAATGATCTAATCTAAGTATATAACTAACAAAATATGTAAACTTAAACTAATCTAACTAAACTACTAACATATCTTAACCCTAAACTAACAATTTTATGCTAACAAAATATGTAACCATAAATAATTTGTTTAATACTCTATTTTTATTATATTATACAAAATTAAATAACTAATTATAATCATCTAATTACTAACAAAACCCTAACCCTAAATATGCTAATACAAAACTAACAAATATTAAGAAGGAATCACTTACTTAAAGAAAAGGTTGCGGTACAGGGGTGGTCCGTTTGCGGTGTAGGGTGGTCCGGCGGTGGTCCAGCGGTGGTCCAACAGTGGTCCGGCAACCTCCTATGAGGTAAGCTTTATAATTTTAATGGAGAAAATAACAAGAGAGAAAGAAGAATAGTAGGAGTTTGATGTAAAAATACAAGTAGAAGAGTGAGGATTTATAGAACAAAGAAGCAACATCAGCCTTCAATGCCTTCGTCGTCTTCGTTTCGTCTTCAATTTTGCAGAATATCGTTCAGCGCTCAACGCCCTAATAATGGTGAGTTAGTGTGGTTGCAGGGAAGTTGAAGCACGCGGTGACTCACCACGTTTTTACTGGTTAAAAACGCGGTGAGTCACCGCCTTTTCTGCCACGCGCAGAAAAAGGACAGAAACGCGGTGAGCCACCGCGTTTCTTGTATTAAAAAAAAACAAATAACAGAAACGCGGTCAACCACCGCGTTTCTTGCATTTAATTTTTTTTTTCAAATTTCCGTATTGTTTTTAATGACGTGGTTATTCTCCGCGTTTATTTACATTAGAAACGCGGTGACTCACCGCGTTTTAATTCCGTACCTGACACTTTCGTGCATTTTCGGAATAAACTTTATTCCGAACCTAGATTCGGAATAAGTTTGATAATTTCGTTTATATTAGCGAAGAATTGTAAATGACATTGGCATGTCATTTTTACTTCGATTTATTTTGTGTTTTAGGTGTTCGAGGCTAATTATAGTACATTTTATTGATACATGAGCTATAAATCTATACAGTTTAGCGCCGGAGCCGTGAGCTCCATTTTGAAGTCGGGAAGGAGAAAAGGAGATGTAATATTTTCATTAGGGGTGTCAATGGGTTGGGGATTCCCCGAAATTCGCGGGTATTACCCGTCATGGGGATGGGGATGGGTATTTTAAACGGGTACGGGGACGGGGATGGGTTAAAAATTGATTCCCCGCTTGGGTATGAGAACGGGGATGAAGATAGGGGTATTCGCCCCGCTCCCCGATCCGAACCCGAACCCGACGTGGAATTCGACGGGGAACTCGGTGGGGAATCCGACAGGGAACCCAAAAAAAATTGTGTTTATTTTAGACTTTCATTGTAGTTTCAAGTTTAATTGAAATGTAATTCAGAAACTGTGTTTAAATTTAAATTGCCGATGATTTTTAAATTTCAAACTATATACACTTTTATGCTTTTAAGAATTAAGAGTATCATACTCATTCCTACAATCCTACTTGTACAAAAATGTATTTAAAAAAATATTTAAGGTTATATTTTTGTATGATTATTATATGTGTCAATTATGCTAATGCTAAGTGAAGTAAGTGTTAACCTATTGTGGTGGGCATGTTAATGGTGTTTGTGGTAGTGATAGTTGAGAACAATTATGAATTGTTCCTTCTACTATTATTGGTTTTATTTGTAGGTTTTTAGGGTATGTTATTTTTCATGAGATTAGACATTGAATTCCAACAGATTTTGATTTTGCAGTTATGAATAGTTCTTTTTCTACTGTTATTGGTTTTATTTGTAGGTTTCTAAGGTCTGCTCTTTTTTCATTAGATTAGATAGTGGTGATTGAAAACAATTAAAATGCGTTGAATTTGATGAAGGGTGCAACACTGCAACAAAATAATCCCTTCCTTAGAGTAAATTGCAAAAGCAATTGTTAATAATTGTCAGGAATGCTTTGGCTATCAAGGCGTTGGGGTGCACCCTGCGTACCTACTACCTATAGGGATGAGCATATATACATAATAACATCACCACTTCATATAATGTAGTATCTGTTGCATTGAGAATTAGTATTGAATACATGCCACAATGATTATCCATGTCAAGTCATCATTTAAATCCATAATAAGGATTTGATTTAGCCACACTTATTATGTTTAAAAATATTCGAAAAAGCTAAATACACTTGAGGACAAAAATATAGGGATGAGGAATTTCCCGACGGGGACGAATATCCGACATAGATGGGGAATTTTGCGGGGGAACTTCTAAAAACTTTGAAATGGGAATAATTAAACGGGGACGGGATTCCCCGATGGGGACGAATATCCGACGGGGATGGGGACAATTTTCAATACCCGAACGGGTATGGGGATGAGGACGGGGGCATTATACTAAACGGGGATGGGGATGAATATGATACTCCCCGTCCATATCCGACCCATCGACATCCCTAATTTTCATTGCTAATAGATGTGATATGATTTCAATGTGAAATCCCTAATATCGTCCATATAAATGGGATCATATGTGCCCATAATTTTAAAATTCGAGTGAAATGATCGAAGGCGAGAGGTTGAAATAACGTGTCAAGTGTTTCCGATATACAGTTTTGCAATTTGTCCCTCCAAAATTTGAATAATGTTGGAGAGAAATGCGGGGTTTTCCTTTCTATCACAATTCAAATTTGTTAAATTATCATCGCAAATTATTTAGCAACTGGATCGCCTTATCCCTCCACACATTTTCTTCAATCAAAATTCAAAAACTGATGATCAAATTTCGAGATTCTTCAATTGCGCATCGATTCATCGATCCTCATCCCGCCCTCACAATATGTCCGGAGGCGATTATCAAATCATACCTCTACAAACCATCGGCCGTACCATCCTCAGCCTCCGGCCTCTTGATCACGACCATAACGGCCGCCAAGCCGAGGCGGCAGCGGCCGAGCTCGAAGCCTTCCAAAAGCAGGTAACCGAGTTTTTCGTCGCCATTTCTTCTTCGTCCCCCGAGGAGCTTTTGTCCGTTCCATGGCTTCGAAGTCTTCTAGAGATCTTCGTTCTCTGCCAAGAGGATTTCCGGATTCTGCTTCTCAATAACAAATCAATCCTCGCCAAGCCAGCCATGGAGAAGATCATTGACGAGTACTACGATCGGAGCATCAAAGCGCTTGACGTTTGCAATGCTATCAGAGACGGCATCGAGCAGATCCGGCAATGGCAGAGTCTGATCGAGATTGTGTTTAATTCTATTGATAATTCCGGGAAGAAGAGTAGCATAGGAGAAGGTCAGATTCGACGCGCCAAGAAGGCTCTGGATGATCTCGCCGCCGGGATATCAGGCGACAAAGGATCCCGTAGAAACAAGTAGGGATATTCAAATTACCAGTTAATGTGTTTTGATATATGGATTTGAATTTGTTAAAGTGAAACAGATCATTGGGGAGAAATCAGTCAAAGAATATGAACAAATCATTGTCATGGAGCGTATCAGGGAGTTGGTCGGCATCGAAGCAACTCCAAGCAATGGCGTACAACTTATCGGCACCGAAAGGCAACGATCTAAGCACAACACACGGGCTTACAACGGCTATTTACACAATGAATTGCGTCCTCTTCATCGTGATGTGGAGTTTAGTTGCTGCAATTCCTTGCCAAGACCGCGGCCTTCAAAGCCACATCTCGATCTCACGGCAATTCGGATGGTCTGCTCCGATCTCGTCGATCCACGACAAGATTGCGGAGGAGAGCAAGAGGAGGGAGAAGAAGAACAGTGTTGTTGGATTGTTGAAGGAGATTAACGCAGTGGAGAAGTGGGTGAGTCAGATGATCGGGATTGTGGAGTCGTTAGAGTTTCCCCTTACAGCGGAGAAGGAGGGAGAGTTGAGGAGCAAAGTGCAGGAGGTGCAGGAGGTTTTCGAGGTCTTTAATGGAGGATTGGAGCCGTTGGAACGGCAGGTTCGACAAGTGTTTCATATGATTGTGAGGAGTAGGATCCAAGGGCTTGATTGTTTCTCGAGAAGTGGTAAGCACAAGAAACAACCTGATTTTCAACTTCTTGATTAGCTTTCCTGGGGAGGTAGTCATTTTCCTAGATGTTGGCAACACAATATTCTTCCAATTAATGTAATTAAACTTACGTATGTTAACACATTTGCTAATAGATCATTTTATTAAGTATGAAGTACAAGTAGGGAATATCACTCCTTAACCCGTCCATTGTCCATTGTGCCTGCATGATCGATACATGTCACGGTGAGTTGCACACCTACAAGAACAAGTAGGTGCTTTTGCAACCTTTACAACACCACCGGAGGGATTTCCTCGGATTTAGATGCTATTAGAGCCCTTAAATGTGAAGATGTCATCCGAAAGAATGTTTTAGGACGAAAGGTTTAAGAAGTCGACCTCCTTTTTTCTTTACTTTCTAAAAAAATGTTCATAGTAAGGCAAGGTTATGTGATTGATAACTCGAAGGGAATATTCACTTCTATCTTGTCAAAAGTTGACCCGACTTGTGGATTTGAATCGACGAATTGGCCCCACAAATTAAAAAAAAAAAGAAGAGAATATCCAAAATCGACCCGTTTGAAACCGATTTAACACAAAGTGATAAAAGACATGAAGTAATCTGACCTGAATGACCCGATTGTCCGAATAACCGGACTTGATATGCCCGACAGTCCGGATGATCCGATTCCCCGAATATTCCGACTTTATATGCCCTGATAACCCAAAGTAACCCGAACCAAATGATCCAACAGCCTGAAGTAACCTGACCCGAATGACCCAATTGCCCGAAGTAACCCGACCCGAATGGCTGGATGACCCAAAGTAAACCGATTTGAATGGCCCAATATCCAGAAGTAACCCGACGCGATGACCCGAAGTAACCCAACCCGAATTGGCCCGATAACCTCGTCTATTTTAATGCGTACAAATAGTGTAATTTATGTTACATTGATAATTATTTAAATTATTTATTAAAAGAAAAATAGATAAAGTTTATCCTAGAATAGGTAAATTAGAAAGTAAGTTAGTCATATACCAACTATTTTAATACATACATCGATTAGATAGACTACAATTGTTTGCTGAACATTGCAACCTCATGGATCTCCCCACCAAAGGAAATGAGTTCACGTGGAAAAAGAAACAGGACGGGGAGGATAACACCTATGAAAAACTTGACAGAATCATGAGTTCTTTTGAGATCATCCAAAAATATCCACAAATTCATACTAGGAATCATGCATTCACATCTTCAGATCATTGTATGATCTCAGTTGTGATAAAAAATAAGCCTAATAAATTTAAGAACAAACCGTTCAGATTTGAATCTATGTGGATGCAACGCAAAGATTGTGAAAATCTTATAAACAAACGTGGAGAACTCAATATCCGGGAACCCATATGTTCAACTTGACAAAAAAGACAAATCTTCTCAAACAAAAGTTAAAACAATGGAGTCGAGATAAGTTTGGTAACATAAATAAACAGCTAAAAATAGTTGATGAAGAGATTGAATCACTACAGAAACTGAATTTTCAGAACTTTAACCAATTACGAAATGATAAAACTAGTAGGCTTATTAAAATACGAGAATGTCTAATAGACTATCAACATTAATACTGGATGCAACGAGCTAAAACCAATAATCTAAAACTTGGTGATAAAATACAAAGTTTCACCATAGGAAAGCTACTGGACGGAGAAATAGAAAATTTATAGACACAATTACTAAAACTAATGGCACAATCTTATTAAAAGAAGACGACATTAGTGATGAATTTCTTCATGACTTTCAGTGTTGTTTTAAAACCTCGGAAATTGACGAACGCAAACTTGAGAAACAACTAGAAATAATTCAGCCAAAAATAACGGAAAACGAAAACTATGAATTAACCAAATATTTCTCAACGGGAGAAATAAAAAATGCCATTTTTGATATTGGGTGTGACAAATCACCAGGCCCGGATGGCATGACGGCTGGTTTCTACCGATGGTATTGGCATATTATTGGACCAACAGTAACTATGGCGGTCAAAAGTTTCTATAAATCCGGAAAAGTTCTTAAACAAATTAACCACACTTCTATATCTCTTTTACCAAAGATAGATAATCCCATCACCACAACTCATTATAGACCCATCAGTCTATGTTCGATTGTGTATAAAATCATTGCTAATATACTAGCAAAGAGGCTAAGCGCGATCCTCCCAAAATTAATTCACCCCCTGCAAGGTGCATTCACCCAAAACAAATCAATGCATGACAATGTTCTAATCGCCCATGAAGTCTTTCATGGGTTTAGAATTAAGAAAGGAAAAGAAGGATTCATGGCCATTAAAATCGACATGAAAAAGGCGTACTGTTCGCTCCAAAAGGTGTGTGCAAGCTTTAAATTTATATCCCAAGAAATATGCTTAAAACAAGGATGCGAACCCGCAGTGTACGGATCAATTATAGTAAAAAGCAAGAATTCCGGGGTGTCGATCTCAAGGACTTAGGTGAAACTAAGCAAGAATAGGTTGTCAATGCAACTAATAACCACAAAAGCGATTAAAGCAATCAAAAGATGATAATAAGGTCAAATAAGGGGAAAATGCGGGTTCTAGGGATTAAAGCATCTAGTTGTGGTTCCAACTCAAGACCTCTAAAGATAACGCGAATAAAGCTGAGATTTTGCTAAGGGAAGGTGTTTCTAAAGTGGGAATAGATTACCGGGTAAGTCTCACTACTCACTATCCCAAACCAAAGCTCCTATTACCGGGCAAGTCTCAAGGTACTAAGGAAAGGAACTATACTCTCGAACCAACACACCACCTAAGGGAATAGAATCAACCTTTACCGGGTAAGTCTCAGGCTAACTCACAAAGATGGGATGAAGGAACACTCAAACCCCAATAAAGGATAAACCTTAATTACCTACACTTATGATCTTGGGTAAACAAACTAAGGAATTACCGGGTAAGTCTCATCCTAGGCTTGCATTGAACCAGGAAAGGTGTAATAAGAATAGGATTTGACAAACTATAACACTTAACACTCAGTTTCGGATCAGAAAAGGTCACCTCGGTCAGTCAAGTTCCACCCCAGCCGAGATGTTCATCGACTGAGCGAGGTACTCTAGGGTTAAGGTTAAAGACTCGAGCTTTCAGGGTCCTACTGGGATTAGGATCATTCTATCATTGTCTTTTCCACAACCTTCAGCCAATCACCCTAGAATCGCACAAGGAATTTAGCCACTCATCATCATGAAAACAATAATCGAATAAAAGGTGAAGGAATGGATATTTGAACACAAAAACCTTAAGAACAAGGCTTCAATAACTGAATCAAATATATCACAAATCAGCGTTCTTTAAATCACAAATCAAACAAGACAATAAACCAAAGGGAATCTAAGAAAATCTTACAAACTCCCTCAAAAGTTATATCAAAACTATGAATCTTCCTTCCTTCATTCTTCAAAGCTTCCTTCAAACTTCTAGAAAATCTCCTAACTGTTGTGTTGATCCAGAAAATCCGATGATCCAAAGATAGTTGAATTGTGAAAAATCCAACCCTTTATATAGGAGAATTATCTTTCAAAGATAATAATATCTTAAAAAGATAATTTCCTATAAAATATATTATATCTCTAAAATAGATCTCCCAAATATAAGATCTTCCTTCCTAAAATCCAGCCCAAAAATATAAGATATCTTCTTTCCAAAAATAAAAGATCTCAGCCAAAAAATATGATCTCGCCGGCGCCAGGGTGTTCGCCTCTGTCGGGACGCTCCTCAAGATCATCTCAATCGAGGTGACACTGTAGCTGACCGAGGTGAATCTTAAGTGAATGTGAAATCTCTCAAATCTGGTCAAAAGTAAATCTTCTTCATTAATTCCATTCTTCCTGAGTTCTTCCTTGAGCTCCAGGATGTAGCTCCTATGACTCCTTACTTGGCTCCATTTTAGTCCAAAACGTGCCATTTTACCTACGATTACAACGAAACTTGGTGTAGACCTCGATTCCCGTAAAGGTAGATGAAACAACGATATAATCACATAATATACATCCATACATGTAGTTTATTGAAGATAAAACGTCCAAACAAGTCCCAAAATATAGACTATAATACATGATATCACGTACGACAAAGTAGAAGGACGCTTCCTTAAGGCCGTTCTTGAAAAAAAATAGATTTGGAGAAAGATTTAGACAATGGATCGAAGAATGCATCTCCACAGTTTCATACTCCCCGGAAAGAGGTTTGCGTCAAGGAGATCCATTTTCACCGCTTTTGTTCAATTTGGGAGCGGAAGTGCTGGCAAGGAACATACAAAAAACTAGCAATGCAAAATCCAAAATCCATTGAATTTCCGATTACGAGAAGTGGAACTGTCATCCCATTTCTAGCATTTGCTGACGACAAAATCATCTTCACAAAGACCTCGACAGAGGCAAGTAACAAAATACTTGCAGTTCTTACAGAATATTGTGCAATCTCTGGCCAGATAATCAACTACCACAAATCGGCTTTCCAAACTACGGCAAATGTCGACCCTACTAACAAAAGATGAATTGAATCACAACTAGGTATCATGGCATCAAGAAACCTAGAACAATACCTCGGATGCCCAATTATTAACGGAAGAGCAAATAAGGAAAATTTTTAGTTCTGTTATTTATAAATCAAAACAACAACTCACAAAATGGAAAGCATCATCTCTTTTTCAAGAGGGAAGAACGACCTTAATAAAAGCGAACCTAAATGCAAAACCAAGCTATCTAATACAAGCGTTTATGCTACCAGCAAGCATCCATAAAGAATTGGATCAGATCAATAGGAATTTCTTTTGGAATAAAGGACCAAATCTTCGTACATTAATTAGTTGGGACAATATATGCAAATCCAGATCATTAAGGGGAACCGGAATTAGGAGAGCAGAAGATATGAATAAGGCTCTCCAAATGAAATTATTATGAAAAATAATGGCCGAACCCGAGAATATATGGGTTAAAGTCATTAATAAAAAATAATTAAAAGGTTCTTGCCTTTGGAACTATTCATGTGGTAAAACCACTTCGTGGAAATGTAAGAAACTTATGAGACTAAAAGAAGAATTTGAAAGCAGTATTAGATGGCGTGTGGGTGATGGAAAAAAAATAAGATTCTGGAAAGACCAATGTATTACAAATCACCCACTATAAGACATAGCTATCGATAAAACTTTGATAGACTATTCAACATTGGTTGCTGACTACATCAAAGATAAAATAATGGAACAATATATTCTTGAACGGACTTTATGCTACCTTACCTGATAACATTATTGCAAAAATTAAAAACTATAACTTGCCGATAAATGCAATACAAGACATAATATATTGGGATGCAGATGACAAATGATGGTTCTCTACCAAATCTGCATTGGAAACAATCCAGTTACGAAAAGTATGGGTAACTCATGATAAAACATGGATATGGAATATTAACATAATGCCTAAAGTAAAATTTTTTTTATGGAAATTAGCACTTGATGGGATCCCAACAAAAGAAAACCTAGACAAGCAACAAATACCGGTATCAATGCACTGTGAACTTTGTAATCACCCTTCCGAGAGTGCAAAACATCTCTTCTTTAAATGTCCATATACTCTTCAATCGATTGACAACGATAAAATCGCAACGTGTATCCAGAACAATGACATTACAAATTTGAAAATATTCGACATCATCATGGAACTAAAAGGAATTATTTCCCCAGAAGAACTACGTCATCTAGTGGTAACTTGGTGGAAAATTTGGGTGCTCAAAAACCAAATTGTTTTTAATAAACAAACGGCACCCCATAACCTAAAACATCTAGTACAAAACCAAATAAATGAATGGGATAAGGCCAATACAAAATAACCAAGTAACAATGAAAAATCATTGACTCACAAAAGGAAAACAAAAAGAATCAAATGGCAAACACCAATCGGAACATTTGTCAAAATCAATTTTGACACTTCAAAAAATTGTTCAGATCAATTTGCATTCGGATTTATCATTAGAAATAACACAACAAGGACAATTGTTGTTGTAAAAGGAAGATGTAAGGCAAACTCTATCCTTGAAACTGAAGCGTTTGCCCTTCGGGAGGGCCTCCAAAAGGCCGTTAGTCTTGGGATTCCATCCATTGAGATTGAGGGAGACAACTTGGTGCTCATTAACTCGCTCAACCACATTTGGAAACCATAATGGGAAGCAGACATGATCATCTCAGATATATCGTTAATGATTTTTGGCTTCGCACAAAGTACGATTCGTCACATTTTTAGGAAAATCAACAATATTGTTGACCGGATGGCGCTGCTTGGACATAACTCGGGTGTTTGCGTTGACCCTCTGTCAAACGAAGTTGAAGACTTCATCCGAAAGGATGCTATAGGGCGTTCAGTCTCGAGAGGCCGACCCTCCCTTTTTGCTTACCCTTATGAAAAAAAAATACATACATCGATTGTACAAGTTCAAACTAAATAACAAATCACTAATTAGAATCTCATTAGATTGTTAACTTCAAGTCTTCAATCATGTTTGAAACACCAATAATTCTATGGACAAAATTAAGTACAATTCATAAATTCATTTGGAGATAAAACCAACACAAAATGATAAGTTTAAGATACATATTTTTTGCATCTCCAATTATATTGTGTTGATTGTATGAGTCATATTCACCTAATGAGAAATAATCTCACTAGAAGCAGGGAACAATCCCCTTACCCCCTTGTTCTGTCTTGATTCAACTAGTTTATTATTATTATTATTATTATTATTATTATTATTATTATTATTATTATTATTATTATTATTATTATTATTATCAACTAGTGTGATTTCCGTGCTTTGCACGACTATTTTTTTAAAAAAATTAATGTGAAATACATTTATAATTATATTTATTCTAATTATTATAATTAAAAGTATATTTTTCTTTGGTTTATTATAAAGGTAGTATATTAAAATTTTTGGTAATTTATAAATTAAGTTTGAAATAAAATCTACCCGATCAATTACATTGAAAATTTTAACACTTAAAATTTTTTTTATCAAAATTAAAATTTAATCAGAAGGTAAAAATATCAATTAGTTAGATTATCGATATTTTATTTCAGCTTGACTTATAAGATAAGAATGTCTAAATTTTAGTAATGTAAAAGATGTAATTAGTCATTAAAAGATATATAATAAATAATAAAATATAAATTGTAAGAAAATTACATGTGTTATTCGGTATAATAGAACGACACATGGTTTAAAGTAATTTTATTTTAATATAGGATATTGATAGATGATAAATCTTTAGTTTAAGAAAATACACACCAATATTGTTTTTTATTTAACAAATAAATTTGGGAGGTTTTACAACTTATTACAGCTTACAATCAAATTAAAGGAATAAACGGTAATTGTTTCCATCATGTAAACAATTCTACCCCCAAAAAAATCAAATCATGCAAATAATCGAAACAAAATACATACTATCAAATGACAAATTACTCTCCCAAGTGAATGAAAATCTACAACTTAGGAGGAAGAGGAATGCTCTGCTCATTCCTAAAGAAGTTGTGTGGATCAACTTTAGCCTTCACCTCAACCAACCTTTCAAAATTAGCCTTAAAATACTTAACTCCATATCTTCTGCCTTCATCGTAACTCCTCTTACCTTGATGGTTCACACCCAAGTCCAGATCCCTGTAATTCAAGAACGCCTCCCTCGGAAACCTCGAAACGTACGGCGTCATGTACCCGTAAAGCTTCCTCGTCAACCCGATATAATACTCCGAATTATTCGCGCCTCCCACATTCCAGTTCGTCGCGTATTGTACCTTGTAAAGGTTCCCAGCCCTGTGGGGGAAGGGCGTTTCCGACGCCGGAATCTCCGCCATCCTCCCTCCATACGGATTGAACGTCAACTGCGGTGTCTCGAGCTCGATCATCTTCGTCCACACGAACTTCAACCCGCTTCTTGGAATCGGGTTTTTTACGTAATCCGATTTTCTCTTGAGGTATGTTAGTGATTGAGGTATTCTGCTGAGTAACTCGGTGGCGGGGGTACCGAGTGGGAAGTCGGTCCAGAAACTCACTGAGTCGACCCATGGCATCTCGTGGAAGTCCGACTCGTTCGCTTTCATTAAAGGGATGTAATCATTCATTATAGAAAGAAGTCCCTTTGAGTCCCCTAAATACATACCTCTAAACGTTGCCCTAACGGTCTTATTTTTAGAAGACTTGGTGGAGTTGACCACGTCGGCGGTCAACCTAATGAAGAGTTCGTGTGGGAGTTTGTTGGTTGCGACTTCTTGCCACTGCATGGCGACGTCAAGAGCGTCGTCTTCCATTAGCCGTTGGATCTTGAAGACGGTTACGGTCTCCGGTACACGGACGAGCTTCAGCTTGTAGGAGACGATGACTCCGAAACTGGCTCCTCCGCCTCCTCGTATGGCCCAGAAGAAGTCTTCTCCCATCGTCGTCCGATTCAACACACGACCATTGACGTCCACAAGTATCGCATCGATGATGTTGTCGACAGAGAGACCGTATTTCCTCATCATGTTGCCGTATCCTCCACCGGAGAAGTGGCCGCCAGCGCCCACCGTTGGACAAACCCCAGCCGGGAACCCGTGTGTCTTGCTCTTCTCTGAAATCCTACATCATACAACCATATATTCATATATATGTCATTTGGATATATAACAATATTACATATTGTATAAAATGTTCTTTAAACTACAACTTTCTGTTTGTAGGCCTTGTGACATATATGTTGAACTAATCTAATACCCGCACCTTGTGCGAAAAAAAATTAAAAATTTATTATTTAAATAATTTACAATTTTTTTAAAAATGCACAAGAATATATTAATATCAATCTGATGTAACAAAAATCATTTGATAAATAATTTAATAATTTAATAATTTAATCAAACAAATATTATGTAAAATAATAAGTTTTCATCACTAATCATATTGTATAAATAGTAATTATAAAATTATATTGATTACATACAATTATATTTATTTAGCATAAATTTTATTTATGATTTTATAACAACTATTTTTTAATTGGTTAAATCTATATTTAGAGAAAAAAATAGTTGGGATTTTAAACATCAAGAGCTTTACAATATTAATGAAATACATAGTATAAAAATTACTCATCGTTGTTATGAAATACATAGTATAAAAATTACTCATCGTTGTAATTCAGTTCTTAGAAAACAATTTTGGTAATTGCAGAAAATAATTTAAATGACAATATCCATCACACATCTTTAAATAATTGAATATTTCATATAATGTTGAATTACATAGTTCATCTGATTTTTATGAGCTTTATGATAGTATATAGTTCATTAAAATAGATAAATTTATTAGGGGAGGGATATTAATATTTAGAAAAGTCATATAAATTAGCTTTAATTTGCATGACCTGATCAGCCGATTTTCTTGACCGATTTGTGTGTTTCTAAACCCTAACTAGCTAGCTGCACGATCGATACCTCCATCTATCTATATATATATATATATATATATATATATATATATATATATATATATATATATATATATATATATATATATATATATATATATATATATATATATATATATATATATATATATATATATATATATATTTTTATATATATATATATATATATATATATATATATATATATATATATATATATATATATATATATATATATATATATATATATATATATATATATATATATATATATATATATATATATATATATATATATGCGGCTGTGGATATATTTACAATTGCAATTGTGAATTGCAAATACAAATGAATGAAAAGGCGGCTACAACCTTCTTCACTTACACATTCATATATAATATATTATATATATATAATAGATGAGTAGTGAGGACTGCTGCCACTTATCCTATCTCCTTCATTTGTAAGGTTTCATTTACAGAGTGAACAAGCGAGAACAACCGAGCGAACGTATTAACCAATCTTCAACCTTCCATAATTTGTCCATCTTCGATCCATTTTCAGATCCGTTTGTATCAACGAGTCCCTTATCTTGTACTCTTCAACGTGGTACCAATTTATTTTCCGTTTGTTAGCTTTTTGGTAAAGCTTCCGTTTACCGCTATCGGAACACCGACAGACCACCGCAAGTCATCAAACGTAAGGTTTCATATTGTGCTCTTACTCCCCGTATCGCCAGGAGTCCGTACCTTCTTCCGGATCGTATATCGGGTTAGTAACGAATAAGTTATGAATTTATTCGTTTTCCGTATTGCGGGTTAGTATAAATTGACCTTAAGTTGGTTAAAATGGATAATTGGAAATTCTATTATGCTCGTTACATTATTCTGGTAATTATGGGATTTTTAGTTTGATGATGATATAATGAGTTGGATATATGCCCTAATGTGGCTTTAAGGTTTAGCATACTATTCGAGGTTATAGGATGTATATGATCCCTATGGATCCCTTTGGGTCTAGGTGTGACCCTTTGCTTGATAAGAGATGTGACATCTCTTTATGCCTTGTTATTAGGCAGTGCCCTCTCTCAGAATTGGAGGTTGTTGTGGTTGAGCTGAGTACGAGGTTGAGGTAAGTCTGTAGGACTTACTTAGCTACCATCCCTATATTGGGTGTTTGCATGAGTGGTGTGTGCTTTATATGTTTGCTATGATAGCATGAGTTGTCGTTTTTATCGACCTATGTTCTATTGACTGCCCCACTGCGTGGCTGTGATAACCTTTCCCTTTCATCCCGCCTTGAAGTCTGGGAGGTTCTCTGATGTCGGGCCAGACTGGTTTACAGGAAGGGCGCAATCCACTCCCATAGGGTACACGGATTGTGTGACCGATACTCATACAGCTGGACATTGCACTCAGAGGCGGGGATGTATCGGTCCTCGTGTCACATACTGATAGCATGAATTATAGTCCATATTTTGGGGTTTGTTTGGACGTTTTATCTTTCATAATCTGCATGTTTGTATGTACATTATGTGATTTTACTACCATTTCATCTACCTTTGCGAGAATCGAGGTCTACACCTAGTTTCGTTGTAATTGCAGGTAATATGGTACGTTTTGCATCAAAAAGGATCAAAAGGAGTCAAGAGTCATTTGGAGCTACATTCAGGAAGCACAACCATGGATTAAAGATTTACTTTGGACCAGTTTTGAGAGATTCTACATTCAGTTATGAGTCACCTCGGTTGACCAGAGATTCATCTCGACCGAGGCGATCCAGAGACGCCGACTCGACCGAGGCAAACACCTAGGACGCGGCGAGAATATTTTATTCTTGGAAGAGATCTTTTAATTTTGGAAAGTGATCTTATATTTTTGGGCTGAGCTTCTGGAAGGAAGGAGATATGCAGAATCATATATTTTACCTATTTTTATGGGAATATATCTTCTTAAGATTTATTATCTTTGGAGGTTTATTTTCCTATAAAAAGGGTTGGATTTTCTACAATTCATCCATCTTCGGATCATCGAAATCCGCTTACAGTTAGAACATCCCGCATACGACGCAGCAGCCGCATCCTACTCCAAGTTGGGAGATTCGAAGAACCTTTTTGAAGGTCGAAGGAAGATTGAAGACTATAGCTTTATAGCTTTTTGGAGGGTTTTGTAAGATTGTCTTCAATTCTTTTCCTTGTTGTCTTGTCTTGTTGGATTATTATCCAAGGAACGATTTTGTGTGATATTTGATTCAGTTATTGAAGTGTTTTCATTAAATTCTTCTTTGTTCAAATATTCACCTTCTTCCCATATATTTAATACTTTCATTATGATGATGAGTGACTAATTTCCTTGTGTGATTCTAGGGTGATTGGCTGAAGGTTGTGGGAAAAACAATGATAGAATGATCTTAATCACAGTAGGATCCTGAAAGTTCGAGTCTTTAACCTTAACCCTAAGCATCTCGTTCAGTCGATGAACATCTCGGCCGGGGTGGAAACTGGCTGACCGAGGTGGCTTATCCGATCCTTAACTGAGAGTTAATGTGTTAGAGTTTGCCAAATCCTATTCTTATTATACCTTTCTGGTTCAAAGCAAGCTTAGGATGAGACTTACCCGGTAATTCCTTAGTTTGTATACCAACGATCATAAGTGTAGGTAATAAAGGCTTGTCCTTTATTGGGGTTTGAGTGTGCTTCCATCCCATCTTTGTGAGTTAGCTTGAGACTTACCCGGTAATAGGAGTTACGGTTTGGGATTAGTGTGTAGTGAGACTTACCCGGTGATCTACTCCACTTTAGAAACACCTTCCCCATGCAAAAATCTCAGCTTTGTCCGCTTATCTATAGATCTTGAGTTGGAACCACAACTAGATGCTTTAATCCCTAGAATTGCATGTTTGCTTTATTTGACATCTTATTCATCTTTGATTGTATACTTGCTCTTGTGGTTAGCATTAACACTAGCATACCGTATTGGACTTTGTTTCACTAAGTCCCTGTGATCGACCCCTGGAATTTTCTTGCTTTTACTACGATTGACCCGTACACTGCGGGTTCGCATCCTTGTTTTAAGCTTAAGTCTAGGGTTATAAATTTAAAGCTTGCACACACCGTTTGGAGCGAACAAACAACAACAAGAACCGTTAGCTAGTTATCTAAGTATTAGCAAAATAATAGCAGCACAAACACACTCAGGTAAACATAAACACTCAGCATGCTTTCAAACAAATCCGTTTTATTATCTTGCTTTAAATTACTCATTCACTCTAATGATACTTATTGTGTGACACGAGGGATTCCCAAACCTCGCCTCCGCCCCCGTGTAACCATCAGGAATGGATCCGATGCACCTCACCTTGTACCTGTATGGTCTGGGTATAGAGAACCTCCCAGTCTCCTGTCAGAGCTGGGCAGTGATGTCACGGCCCGTTATACATACACTTGGGCCTTACGTAAATAACAACAGTCGTCCTAGCAAGTTATTATTATTAAATCAAGCAATAGCACACACCACTACTATCACTCAACTAACACTCAGAAACCGGCTAAGTAAGTCGCAAGGACTTACCTGAGTCAAGATATACTCTAACACGTCTCAAAAATCCGTACTCGTGGTAACTCAGATGCCTGTCAAATAAGGCATGTGTATCAAAATCACATTCCGATGTCCAACCTCATGCTAAGGAATTACGGAACAAGTTCTTACGGTAGAAGACCATTTTACCCTCAGCTGAAGGCTTCTCAAATTTATTCTTAACTTTCTTATCACCCACTTATTTAATTGTGTAATTATTCGGTACTCATATATATATCTACATATTTAATTTCTCATCTTGTACGGAGTTGGGTACACTTACGTCCTGAGTATATATATATATATATATATTCTTATGTTATGTATATAAACTTGAAATCTCAACTCGTATTTATGTGTAGCTACTCGCATTTTTATATATTCTATATATTATGTTTATAAATAGACTTTTATATAAAAAGTATATACCCATTAAATTCCAAGCTTCTATAACGTTAAAAGACATTAAAATACTTATGTGTACTCTTTTATTTCATATTAAATATATATATATATATATATATATTTATATACGTATCCGTATATGTGTATACTCGGCATTCTTAACCCTTATATATAAGTTTACCAAACCGCTCTTACTAATCTTCCGTACTCGAAAGTACATAAGTACTTATGTGTATCATATATATCTATATATTTTCCGAACCAAGTTATCCATACACATTTGCATCTCCATTCACGTTTTCTTACCCTATATCAACACCGTACTCGTATATATATATATATATATATATATATATATATATATATATATATATATATATATATATATATATATATATATATATATATATATATATATATATATATATATATATATATATATATATATATATATATATATATATATATTTATTTATTGACCAGCCATGTGCTAAGAACTACGATGTCAATGTGACGGGGTTGATATGGAAAATTTGTTAAGAAATAATAAATGAGAATGACTAAAGCCTTTTGTAATTACATGCTCATCATGAATAAATAAATCGTCCGAACTCGCGCTCTCTTCTCTCTTTGGTGCCACTGAAGGAGGCAAACCACCCTAGCGCAGCCCCCAGGCTGCGCCCC
>BSUD01000004.1:131556293-131648547 GCA_033239045.1 Fagopyrum esculentum
AAAAAAAAAAAAAAAAAAAGCCTTTTGTAATTGTTGTTAATTTCATAAAAGCCCTTCAGTTTCGTTTGTTCACATTTACGTATATATTTTTAGTCAATGAAAAGATATAAAAGAAGGATTACTGTAGCCTAGAAAAGTAGTAAAGCTAGTGGTGTGCGTCGACGTGAATTAACTACGTACGTACCTGTAGTAGACCTCACCGAGGGTGGCACCAGCCTGAACCCATGCAGTCTCTTCCTCAACGTTAACATCAATAGAACGAAGCTTAAACATGTCTAGGATGAAAAACGGGACGTCGGAAACGTACGAGATTCCTTCGTAGTCATGTCCTCCGCTTCGGATCTTCATAAGAGCACCCACCCGGCGAGCACAAGACACGGCAGCTTGAACGTGGGACTCGTGCTCCGCGGTTATGATAAGCAAGGGTTTCCGGGTTGTGGAGGTGTTGAACCGCAGGTTGCGAATGTAGGTCTGCAGAACCACCGAAAACGCGGAACTTTCCGGGGTGTAGATTGCAGACGAGATGGGGTTCGAGGGGTGGGAGTGATTTGTGAGGCAACCTAAGAGGGTGTCATGATCAACATTTGCGCTTGTTATTGTGGAGAATGATAATAGAAGAAGTGGGATGAAGGAGAAAACGATGGTGGTTAGGGTTAGGGTTCCCATTGGTGGTTGATTATGATTTTCGTGTTACAAATGTATGGAGATTGAGTTAATTTATAGAGATACAACATGCGTCTACGTACTTTTCAAAGGATTTGGTCAAACTAAGAAAAATCAAAGTGCAAGCAATCTAGGTAAGCTACCAATAATTGAATTGAAAATTGATATAAAATCAGCTCATTTGCTTAAACGCAGTTCAAACTGCGTCATTAATCATGTTTGACAAGTAATAATCGATCTTTATCGGTTTGTGATGTTGTTCGTTTGTGTTTTCATTTTGTTTTCAAGATAAACAAACTCCTCAAAAGTCGACTTTTCTTTCATTCATATTTTTATGCGGATTGTCATCATATCTCATAGTGAATACTGTGAATAATACGTAAAAATACTCTCTCATCACATTCATTGTACTATATATATGTATATATACAAGGTTAAGGTGAAGTTGTTACAACTTTCACTTATTTACATATCTTCCTCTTTATTCTATATATTTGCTATATATGTCCTATACATATACTCTACACCCCCCTTCAAGCTGGACTGGAGTCACAAGTCCAAGCTTGCGAGATAGGAAAAGGTGTTGTTGCTCTCCGAGAGCTTTTGTAAAACGTCTGCAAGTTGGAGTGTAGAAGGAACATGAGCAGTGACAATGAAACCTTTCTGGACTTCATCTCGAACAAAGTGGCAATCTATGCGAAGACGCTTGGTCCGTTCATGAAAGACGGGATTAGCAGCAAGATGCTGAGCTGCTTTGTTGTCACAATATAGTGTGAATGGACGAGGAAGATGAACCTGAAGATCCGTAAGTAATCCATCAAGCCAATTTCACTGGTGGTCATGGACATAGCGCGATACTCGCTTTCAGCAGAAGACTTACTAACTGTACGTTGCTTCTTAGTCTTCCAGGATACCAAGGAGGTGCCAAGAAACAAGCAGTAGCCTGTGACTGATCTACAAGAGAAGGGACATGACCCCCAGTCGACATCACTATAAGCTGTAAGGGATAGTGTGGACTGAGGTTTATATGATAAAGCAAAATCAATGGACCCTTTGAGATACCGTAACAAGTATGAAGCTGCTTGCCAATGTGGAATGCGTGGAGATGAAAGAAATTGACTCAATTGCTGAACAGTGTATGCAATGTCAGGCCGAGTAAGGGTAAGATATAGAAGGCGGCCAATTAATCTTCGGTACATCTCAGGTTCTGGATAAAGCTCACCAGAATCAGATGAGAGGTGAGTATTTCGTTGCATCGGAAACTTGGCAGGCTTGCATTGCAACATATGAGTGTCATTCAAAATATCATGAATGTATTTGCGTTGGTTCAGAAACAGACCAGCTTCAGTATGATCAATTTCCATCCCCAGGAAAAATCTGGCAATACCTAAGTCCTTGATAGTGAAGGCTCGATCAAGAGCTGTTTTGAGACCAGTTATTTCTGATGATGTATTACCAGTAATCAAGACATCATCGACATACACAAGGACGATAGTAATGCTGGAAGATGTCTTCTTTATGAAGAGAGAATAATCCTGATGGGACTGAATGAAATTCAACTGAAGTAATAGTTTAGTAAATTCGATGTTCCACTGCCGACTAGCCTGTTTAAGGCCATATAACGAACGCTTGAGTCGACATACATGCCCTGGTGGAACACGATCATAACCCTGAGGTGGTGCAAGATAAACTTCTACATCCAGATAGCCATGAAGAAATGCATTGTTAATATCTAGCTGGTGCAAAGGCCATGAATGGGACGCAGCTAAAGCTAGAATGGTACGAATGGTAGCATACTTAGCCACTGGGCTGAAAGTATCTTTGTAATCCTTGTCTTTGATCTGGTTGTAGCCTTTGGCTACTAATCTGGCCTTATGTCTTTCAATAGAACCATCAGCTCAATACTTGAGCTTGTAGATCCATTTGGATCCTATAGCAGTCTTGCTTGGAGGTAGAACCACAATATCCCATGTATCATTTGATTCAAGTGCCATGATCTCCTTGTGCATGACATCAACCCAAAGAGGTGATTGAATAGCCTGAGTGTAAGTAGAAGGTTCAACAGATTGGATTACATGACATAGAGCATGAATGTAATCCTGAGAGTGAGGAGTGAGATCAAAATGATCAATAGAAGTGATTGAATTGCACTTGTAATCTTTGAGGTATGCATGACGGGTTATGGTACGAGTAGGTCGAGTAGAAGGAATAATTACTGAAGGAGTAGATGTGGGAAATGAAAAAATTATATTGGAAGGAGATGATGTAGGTAAAGATGTTGGATTGTGTGTATCAAGAAAAGGAACTGGGATTGGATGAGAAAAAGAAGACTCACTGGACAAAGGTAAGTCACTGGACAAAGGTAAGTCACTGGGATTGGGTACTGATGGGCGATGATGAACCATGGGGTAATCCATGTCAGGGGCAGGAGTAACCAACGGAAGACTTGGGGAACTGGAAGATATAGTGGGGTATTGGGAAGATTGTAAGTATGGAAATGTGGATTCTTGGAATTTGACATGCCTACTAACAATGACTTTATTAGTAGTGAGATTAAACAACTTATAGGCTTTTTGACCAGGAGGATAACCCAAAAGAATACAAGGTGTAGAGACAGGTTCAAATTTATCTCTTTTGGGAAGTAAATTGAAACACAAACAACCAATGACACGAAGATGTGTGTAAGATGGCTTACGTTTGTGAAGAACTTCAAAAGGAGATTTCTAGGCTAGGACCGAAGATGGCATAAGATTAATTAGGTATGTGGCTGTAAGAATGCATTCAGCCCAGAATTGAAGTGGTAACTGGGCATGAATTCGTATAGCTCTAGCTGTCTCCAAAAGGTGCCTATGTTTACGTTCAACGCGAGCATTCTGCTGTGGAACATATGGTGCAGATCTCTGATGAATGATGCCTGAAGCAAGAAAGACATCCTGAAGAGATTTTTGTAAATATTCAGATCCATTGTCTAAACGAAATATCTGGACTGTGGTATTGAATATGTTCTTCACATATGCCAAGAAACTGGTGACAATCTTCATGACTTGCTGCTTATTAGCCATGAGAAACGTCCATGTGCATCTGGAAAAGTCATCAACTATTGTCAAAAAATAACGAGCACCACACAAAGCAACTGTATGATATGGGCCCCAAATATCACAGTGAATTAAACTGAAAGCAGTTGATGCTCGTGATATGCTAATGTCAAACGGAATCTTGTGTTGCTTAGCTGTAATACAAGCCTGACAATCCAGCTGTGAAACTTTAGCATGAGTATAGTCATCAACATGATGAATTTTAGAAACAGACATATGTCCTAATCTTGCATGAAATAAAGGCATATCACACTGTTTGTTAAAAATGTGAGATACTGCATGTGGTGAAGACATAGATGAACCAATCTTGTAGAGATGACCTTCCTTGTAGCCAGAGGCAATCGCATTCTCAGTTATAAGGTCCCGGAATATACAGGAAGATTGAGTGAAAGTGACTTTCATAGGTAAAGTGTGAATTAGGCGAGAGATGGATAAAAGATTATGTTTGAAGGCAGGAATATACAGCACATCATGAAGAATAATCTCTGAAGAGAGAATAATGGTGCCTTTATGAGAAACTTACTTCACTGAACCATCAAGAAGGCCGATCAACAAAGGTTTATCTAACCTTGATAATACAGAGAATAGATCCTTGCAAAATGAAATATGATATGTGGCGCCAGAGTCCAAAATCCAAACATGAGTATTAACTATGGTATTCACATAGCCAGAGATAATACCTGCGTAATTGAAAGAAGAACTGCCTTGCTTCTCCATCATAAGTTTCATGACCTCCTGGCATACAACATTAATCATGGATTGATCCATGAGAGGTGTGGATGAAGAAATATCAGATGATTCTAGAGGTGATTCAGCAACATTAGATTCCAGATTATTGACTGCTTTATAATGATGAGGAGAAGAATCAGCACGACTGCCTGTAGATTTATCCTCCTTGCTTTTAAATTCCTTGTACCAATCAGGTACACCAATTAGCTTAAAACATGACTATCGCAAGTGACCTTTCTCCTTGCAATCGGTACACAAGCGATCAAGTTTTTCTTTCTTGTAATCCCTGCGACTCCCTCCTGCTTGTCTATATGGAATAGATCGAGACACAACAAAAATATCATGCGTAACAGGAACATGACATGTAAGTTCCTTTTGCTTCTCAACTTGTAAAATCATGTGAAAAATTCGATTCTCTGTAGGCAATATTTCAAGAGATAATATCTGGGTACGTGTATGCTCATATTGCTCATTGAGCCCCATGAGAAACTGCATAATACGAGTGGTAGATTCTCTACTGGCTACCTTCTTAAGAACCTCACATTTACAATGAGCAATGCCAAGACAAGAACAAACAAGAATAGCATCAATGGTACTTAATTCATCCCATAGCTTCTTGAATTTAGCATAATAGACAACAACAGATGTATTTTCTTGTTTCAGCATAGACAAATCCTTATGGAG
The DNA here is from genome assembly GCA_033239045.1 of Fagopyrum esculentum. Taxonomy (NCBI): domain Eukaryota; kingdom Viridiplantae; phylum Streptophyta; class Magnoliopsida; order Caryophyllales; family Polygonaceae; genus Fagopyrum; species Fagopyrum esculentum. The sequence goes on from BSUD01000004.1 coordinate 131,561,465, forward strand.
TTGGTAAATAAGAGGAGCATTTGATACCTCAAAACGCTCACCAATGTCCTTCCATAACTCAAAGGTTGATTCGACATATGTGAACAATTCTGCTATGTCCGACTTCATAGAGTGTAAGATCCAGCATCGGATCATGTAATCAGCACGGATCCACCTTGTAAGCTTATCGGCATCACCAGTCGGAGGTTTAGCACATGTGCCTTCAATGAAGCCAAGCTTCTGCTTCGCTCCAAGCGCCATCCGGATGCTCCGCTTCCAGGTGGTAAAATTAGCACCATTGAAGAGAACAGAAATGAGTTGCATTCCTGGATTATCAGAATTGGACAAATGTAATGGATCGTTGACATCAATCGACTGTCGATCCAAGGTAGAGTTAGAAGCGTTCGTCGAATCCGACGATTGTTCAGCGGCCATGGATTGAGAAGCAAAATTGAAAGGAAGAGGTGAAATGAAATAGTATGTGTGAAGGATGAATTGAAAAAAAATCAGATCTGAGAAATTTGTGTTTCCCGCTCTGATACCATGTGAATAATACGTAAAAATACTCTCTCATCACATTCATTGTACTATGTATATGTATATATACAAGGTTCAGGTGAAGTTGTTACAACTTTCACTTATTTACATATCTTCCTCTTTATTCTATATATTTGCTATATATGTCCTATACATATACTCTACAAATACTACTGAATAAACTATTTTTCAAACTTTCATTCGATACAATCAATAGTGTATTCTAGATTATTAAAAGAATTGTTGAAACAATATTCCAACAAATGAAATTTAAATGAAATTCAAGACAAATTATACTAGAAAAGTAGTAAGAATGATTGATTTTCTACAAAATCAACTTCGGAAATGTTCGAGAAGGAGTCTTGCTGGTTCCCTGACTACTCATGCGAATGGATATGGGCAATGAATACACGATCAAAAATTAAAAACTTCATATGGAAAATCTCAGGAAACGGTATCCCTACAAAAACAAAACTCGACGAAAGAAGAATTGCGGTTACCAAACATTGTGAATTCTGCAACCACCAACTCGAGGACCTGGTATACCTACTTATTAATTGCCCCTACAGTAAAAATTGTTATTACAAAAATTGACAGAGCTATCATAATCAATCTTAATACCATTGATATGGAAAATAAAAAAGCACACAAATTCTTGTTTGAGATTAAAAACAAGATCGGACTAATTAACTTTACACGTCTTGCGACCATATGGTGAAGTAGCTGGTTTGTTAGGAATAAAATCATTTTTAACGATGACTTTATCGGATCGGATCACAACATCTTAAATTTCATCAAAAACCAATATCATAGTTGAAAAAATCGCATGACTGATGATGACAACTACAATTTTAAATATGATCAAAAGAACAACATATCCACCTCAAGGAAGAAACATAACATCAATATCAAATGGGATAAACCAAAACTTGATTTCCATAAACTCAATTTTAATGGATCAAAACTCGATTCGGGTCTAACATTTATTGGTTTTGTTATACGAAATCATAACGATGAAGTTATTAGCTTGGACGCTAGGAAAAATAACTTCAACTCATTAATTAAAACAGAAGTCTTTGAGTAAAAAGCTGGACTAAAAGAAGCAATCGGGCTAAATATCAAAAGATCGAAATTGAGGGTGATAACCTATGCGTTATCAAAGCACTCCAAGGACTTTCGAGTTGTCTTTGGGAGGTCGAGATGATCTTATTCGACTCCATATTGAATCTTCACTTTTTTGAGGAAGTCCAGGTCAAGCATGTGTTGCGAGAAATCAAGTGTGTTGTTGACTGATTGATCTATTTCAGAATTTCGAACCCCAACACACCCTTTTCTGACAATCCCGAACTTCATGTTCTCATCCATAAGGATGCTTTAGGATGAACTACCTCAAGAAGATAGTCTTTCCAACCCGCTTTTCGTTTAAAAAAAAAAAGTGTTTTCTAAATTAATTTTATAAGGAAATATCTTTTTCTTCGTTCATATTTTTTTCATAAACGTATGCTTATGTGTGTATTTTTTTTTTTGTTATTAATGTACATTTTTTAAAATTTTTGTGTAGGAAAAATGACATGATTAATTATTTACATACAAGAAATGACATGAGATAAGATAATTTACATAAAATAATAAATTAATATTTTTGTGTAGGTATAATGAACTAATAATGAAACATAATAGTGATTTCGTGTAGAGTAATTGACAGAGAATGTTTTATTTATGGATAAAATCTTATTTAGGAATAGTATATTTATTTAGTTAATTTTGTCATTTACACAAATATCATAAAATATGTACACAGTAAGGATAATTTATTCTTTACATGACGGTACAAAGACTTAGTAATGTTGTCCTTACTAGGGATGTCAGTGGGTCGGATATGGGTCGGGGACTACCCTATTCATCCCCATACCCTTTTGATATAATGGTCCTCGTTCCCATCCCTATCCCCGTTTGGGTATTGAGAATTGTCCCCATTCCGTACCCGTCGGAGATTCGTCCTCATCGGGGAATCCCCGTCCCCGTTTAATTTCTCCATTTTAAAACTTTATGGGTTTTTTCCCGTAAAAATCCCCATCCCCGTTTAACTTTTAGGAGTTTGACAAAAAAATATTGACTCGGATAATAAATGTGAAATTAGACCATAAAAAACAAAATTGTTTTTTTGTTTAACTATATAAATAAATAAAAAACACGAATAAAAAAAAGAAAGAAGAATTTTTTTTTAAAAAAAAATACAAATTTGGCAAAGTAAAGTTATTCCGTCTACATAGTAGGTTTCGTTCGTTCAAGTAGAATCGAAACCCGTACCACAAACTTGTGTAAACTAAATTAATTATATGTTACTAACATTTAGATTACGATCTTAAGAAAAAGTGTTATATTATTTTATCATTTTAATTTTACGGTTTAGGATTTAGATTGCACATCAAAACACGTATCTAAAAGAGTAAGACACAAAAAAAACACAGCATGTAGTGGGATGTGAATTTGATCATCATGATTTGACGTTCACGACGTATTCAAAAATTTCACGAGGTGTTATCCTCATATGATCGAAAACCAAATTAATATTGGTTAGCATTAGTATAATTTGCATATATAATCATCAAATAAATATTTAATTTTAAAATACATTTTGTGTAAGTAGGAATGAGTAATCTTAAAGTACAAAAGTTTATATAGCTTGAAATTATAATAATCATCGATAATTTTTAAATTAAATATGAAACTGCAAAGAAATTGTAATACAAATACAATTTGTTTATATATGTATCCCCAACATATTCTCTGTCGGGGATCCCCATCTGGTTACCCGCCGGGATCGAATCGGATTATCCGTCGGGGATCCCCAACGGGTTCGGGTTCGAATCGAGGAGCGGGGCGGATACCACTATCTTTATCCCCGTCCCCATTCCCAAGCGGGGAATGAAATTTTTTCCCATCCCCGTCCCCGTTTAAAATCCCCATCCCCGTTCCCAATACGGGTAATACCCGCGAATTTCGGGTAAACCCACCCCATTTACACCCTAGTCCTTACCAGCCTCAGCGTGAGGTTGATGGTGACAAACCCCGGAGAGAATCAATGTATTCCTATGGCTCATGTTCAAGAAAAAAGATCTTCACAAATGAGGAAAGATTCCTGAGACATGTAAGTGTTTCTCCTAATTGTGTGTTGTGCGCTCAGACCCGTGAGAGTATCTCCACGTTATTCGGGACTACACGAAGGCAGGAGATGTTTGGAGCATGCTGGTCCTTGTGGAAAATCAACGCAATTTCTTTACTCGACATCTTGATCCCCCCAAGGTATGGATATCTGAAAACATTACTGACACTTCCCGTAACCTTTGGATCGACAAGAATGTTATGTTCACAACCACGATACGGTGACTTTAGAAGTGGCGTAACCTGCGAGTCTTATAGGGTGATGCCGGACCCCCAAGTGTGACCTCTTCGTGACTACTCAGGCTCGACCGCTCAAGAGTCCAAGGCTACTCGAAAAAAATTGCTCTCACTTTGCAACATGCGTGAGAAAGAAGAGCACTCGGCACGTTGGCTTATACCATGTAGTGGTTGGGTCAAGTGGAATTCGGATGACTCAGTTAAAAATCTAAGCGTCTTAGCGGCGGTTGGAGGTGTCCTTAAAGATAAATATGGTCAGTGGGTTCCGGGTGGTGTTCACAACAGCGGTGTTTGCTCGGTATCTCAGACAAAGGTTTGGGGAGTTGTTTTGGGTCTACGCCTCTATTGGGACCTTGGATACAAAAAGGTTGTCTTTGAGATGGACTCGACATTGGTTGAGCACATTATCCACAACGGGGTCCATAGAACGCATCCTCCCTTTAGTCTGGTAGAAAGTTGTCTTGACTTCATGCGTAGAGACTAGGAGATTCAATGTCTACACGTTTATAGCGAAGAAAATTGTGTTGCAGACTACTAAAAAAACTTTGCCTTTTCTTTTCATATGGGTCCTGGTACCATTATGAGCCGTTTGTCGGAAGTTATTCCTTTATTATCTAGAGAATGTTAGGGTGTAGCTACCCCAAGACTTTCCCGGTTAACTTGTTTCTGTTTTTTTCCTTAATAAGAGGCGTTCTTACGAGCCAGGGGCTTAAGCTATGTTTTCAAAACAAAAAGGATTCAAAAACTAAACCTAATTTACAAAATCAATCTTATAAAAAACACATTTACTCTAATTTCCTTTATTTTTTGCATATATTTTCCGGAAAAGAATATTTTGACTTCTTTTAATATATAAATGTTTATACAATAAACATTTAGCGTTTTAAAATTTAGTTTTACATAAAAATTAATTTTATCCTTCTAAGACCTTTATTTTTATATTTATTTTTATAAAAAAGACAATTAATTTGCACAATTTAAATACAAAGAACTTAATACAAATATTTTTTTTATTAAGATGTTTGTTCCTTAAAACTTTTCTTTTTTTTTTCTTTCATGTGGTATATTTTAGATTATTTCTGTTTTTTTTTTTTAATATTGAGTGTGTAATTTTTGTTATGTTGTTTGGTATTGAAATTGTGTTTTTTTGATTAAGTTGTTTGTTATTTTATGTTTGTATTTTATCAATTAAATAAAATATTTAAAGTGTATGGCTAGTGTTTATTTATAATAGTATTAGTCATATTATCAACAATAAATTAATGATATATAAATATACAAATTTTTAATTTATTGAATATAAATAGAAAAGTAAAAGTTGAAATGAGAGTGATATGCCGTTGGATATCAAGCAGGCCCGTCTAGTGGCATGCCTTGGCGTTACTCCGACATGGAATCATGCTTGTCCGTTACCGGCTCTCTCCGTGCTCGTTTCATCGCCTCTCTCGGCCCCGTTAGCGGCATGTCTTATTTTCACTCCGCCATGACATGAGGCATGCTAGTTTGGACAACATTTTATATGTAATAATAACAAGGATAGTTCTTATGGAATATTCTCTTCTAAAATTTTTCATTAGACCCCCTTTTAGACCTTTCATTTGAGGGCTTTCATTTCGGATCTTTCGCTCCGGCCACATCTTCTATATAAGGGATACTTGACCTCATTTGTAAATCATGTTCAACTACTCCGTTTGTTGTGGTGCAAGTGGAACCAATTATAGAATATGGTTGACGGAAACTTTGAGATGGATGTAAAAGCGATAGGTTGATCCGATTAGGGTTGATCGAGCAAGCCGTGAAGTGGAGTGAATAAGTTAGTTCTTGAAGAATCCTCGAATGTGAAGACTTGGATCGAAGATCCAATGGAAGAACTTTGAGAGGGAAGATGTGATGCCTAAAATCAATGAGAAAGATTTACCTTCAATTAAGCTTGATTTAATGTGAACATGATTTACAAATGAGGTCAAGAATCACTTATATAAAGGATGTGGCCAGACCGACAAGTCCAAAACAAAAGGTCGGAATGAAAGGTCCGAAAAAAAAAACTAAAATAAAAGACCTAAAATGAACTAAATTCATTACTAATTATATTAACAAATTGATCATTAAAAGAGAGCCTTTTTTCACATTGTTTGATTTGATGGCCTAGGGTACGCTTTGATGTTGTGAGCTTCTTTTGGAAGAAGTGTTGAATTTGTTCGTGAGAAGGTGTCGTGGATAGGTGATCGAAATCTGAAGCCTCAAAAGAAGAATTCAAATCTGAGGTTTTCACTAGTGGTCCCTGAGAGTTGTACTTTGCACTGCTTCTACACCCATATTCTCGTTGTTATTCCTCACTATGCTTGGTGGCACTTCTCTTGGTGTTCCTTCTCTATCGGCTCGTTGTGATCGAAGTTTTCTTTTGATGTGTTTTTTTCTTCTTCCTTGATTATGGTTCTCTCATGATGGACGGAAAAATGGAAACTCAATTCCATAATTTTGTTTGTCCATCTCCCGACTTGTTCGACCCTTCCAATCCACTACACGGTGTGTCATCTAGTACATCAGATCGTTTTCCTTTATAAAAAAATATATAACATAATAAAAAATCATTTATATGTGTTTTATTCTCCCCATTTGTGCGGATTCTGAAACCCTAACATTATCAATCCGTCAAGCACCGGAATTCTCCGTCCCTGCGGACGAGAACTCTACATACAACGTTGAATTATTTAATTACACATGTTATTATTTGTTGGCCGTTTTTTTATCGGAAAAATATACATAAGAAACGTAGAAGTCCATGTCATGCTCATGCTGGATTTTAGCCAATAATTTGCCCAAAATGTCTAAACAATTTCATACTTATCGTTTTTAGTCCATTCAAACTTTTTTTTTGTCAACTTTGGTGACATTTGAATTTCCACGTGCATATTTGATTAAGATGCTTCTTTCTGAGGATATTATTAATTGAAAAATAATAATAATAATCAACTTTTGATTAAAATAACAATCATCAAATTGAAGACTAACGTTGCGTTACCAAAAATGAAATTGTATAAACGAAGAAAAGTAGCACAAGTAAGTATTCTCTTACATTTGATTTTAATCTACGATGATCTTTCACGTCATTTGTCAATGATCACATTATCGTCGTCTTACTCTACAGCTATATACAGCATGGTTGACGAACACGATTGAGGCAATAAACTCGAAATCATATTTGGTTAACGTAGCTTTTTGTTGGTTCCAGAAACAACGCAACAACTACAAATCATTGACTGATCAAATATGCACGGGTTGTGTTTGCTAGGAAGTAGAGAAACATTAGTTGTGTTTTAAGGAATGTTTTGTTTTTTTTTAGTATTTTGTGTTATAAAAATACTAATCTTTATCAAAGTTTTGTTTGACAAATACTAATGTTTTACGGTGAACTTTTTTAAGTTTTAATCTGGATAAGTCATATCTCGTTTTTAAACATTCGAATCTAGTTTTGAAATTGAGAAAATAGATCTTTGATCTAGTTTTAAATATCAAAAGCTAATTTTTAAACATTTAGATCTAGTTTTAAACATCAAGCTTCATCAACCGTAGAGTATGCAAAATCCACATCTAGGGTCCGTTTAGGGATCCCTAGTTTATTAGGATATTAAGTTGAAGTTGAATATGAAGATGAAGTTGAAAAATGAGAATGGAGATTAACGAGATGAAATAAAATAAAAGTTGTTAGTGTTTGGTAGGAAGAGTATTATTATGGGTATAAAGGATATAAATATGGGTAAAATTATAAAAAGGGTATGAGAAAGAAAAAAATTTGAGAAGGCATGTGGGGTATCACGTGACTCACTAATGAATCCCTTATTCCATCTCTTCGTTTTTTCATTCTCCAGTTAGCTTCGTTCTTCATCAAGGAACGGGGACGAGTCTCGTTCGCTTCATCGGTCAACACTCACAACTTCTTCGATAGCTTCGTTCTTGGTACGTACCTTTTCCCTTCTTGTTGATTTGTTGTTCGACAACTTCGTTCTTCTACACTCACAGCTTGCACAACTTCGTTCTTCGATTCTTCAATTAAAACTTTGAAACCCTAATTTTGCAGATTTGGCCATAATTTATCAGTTCACCATAGCAAAAGACAAATCATCAACTTCAATTACTTCGATCTTGGTAAGTATTATGTTTTCCCGTCTTGTTGATTTGTTAATTTGGCAGACGGAGGAGTATATAGAAGGTGTTGGATTAATCCATATTTCAAGTATAATTGGGCTCACTTAATGGCTTAATTAAAGTTGATGGAAGCAAGCCCAATAATACATATTAGTGGAAATTTCTACAAAAATGGACAAAGAAAAATAGAAAGAAAAAGATAGCAATGTCCTGCAAGAAGTTTCTAGAATAGTCATTTGTATATTAGCATCAATTAGTTAGATGAGTGTAGATTAGTCTAGAATTAGACTAAGTTAATATCTACTTAGAAAAGTGTGAACGTCGGTGATTGTAGTGGGGATAAGAACCGACATTCAACATCTATATATATATGTATTTGTATTTGAAGAATGCTTGTAATGAAGTGTGAGTGGGTTCGATCAAACGGCTATACACAAGTGAGGTTGTTACGAGTGTGAGTGTGCAACAAACCCGCTTATATATACTCGGTGTGAGTCGGAACCGTGAAGTTTTCCCCAACAACTGGTATCAGAGCCGAGGTTACGGTGGTGGTGTTTGAGTAAAGTTTGTTGCTGAAAGAATCTCGTATTGGCGTGATGGCGGCCGAAGCGATGAGGGCGTTCGAGATTCCACTCTTTGATGGGAAGATCAACTTCACTTTGTGGCAGAGTATGATTCAAGACTTATCGGTGCAACACGGTCTTGACCAAACTCTGGAGGAGGAGAAGCCTGGATCGATGAGCGAGGAGAAGTGGAGAAGCGTCCAGAGGAAGGCGGTGAGTACAATTCGGTTGGCGTTGGTGATAGCATGTATTATAGTCTATATTTCGGGGGCTGATTTAGACGTTTTATCTTCATAAATCTGCATGTATGGATGTATAATTTGCGATTATATTGTTGTTTTGTCTACCTTTGCGGAAATCGAGGTCTACACCTAGTTTCATTGTAATTGTAGGTAAAATGGCACGTTTTGGATCGAAATGGAGCTAAGGGAGCTAAGGAGTCATTGGAGCTACATTCTGGAGCTTAAGGAAGACCTCAGGAAGCATGGAAATGATTAAGAAGATTTACTTTGGGCCAGATTCGAGAGATTTTGCATTCAGTTGAGATTCACCTCGGTCAACTACAGTGCCACCTCGACCGAGGTGATCTTGAGGAGCGTCCCGACCGAGGCGAATACCCTGTCGCCGGCGAGATCTATATTTTTGACTGAGATCTTTTATTTTTGGAAAGAAGATATCTTATATTTTTGGCTAGATTTCTGGAAGGAAGATATGATTTCTGATTGATTTATTTTGAGAGAGAGATATATATTTTCTAGGAAATTATCTTTTTAAGATATTTTATTTTTTGAAGATAATTCTCCTATATAAAGGGTTGGATTTTCTACAATTCAGCCATCTTCGGATCAAGAGATTTTTGGAGTATTTTCTGAGAGTTTGAAGGAAGAATTGAAGGAAGTATTGAAGGATTGAAGTTCAAGGAAGGAAGGAATCATAGTTGGAGTTGCTTTTGAAGGAGTTTGTAAGACTTTCTTAGATTGTCTATTGGTTTTATTGTCTTTGCTGATTTGTGACTTGAGGAACGCAATTTGTTTGTTGTTTGATTCAGTTATTGAGACCTTTTTCTTAAGGTTTTTCTTGTTCGAACATTGATTCCTTTTCCATAAATTTGATTATTGTTATCATGATGATTGTTGACTAAGTTTCTTATGCGATTCTAGGGTGATTGGCTGAAAGTTGTTGGAAAGACGATGATAGAATGATCTTAATCCTGGCAGGACCCTGAAAGCTCGAGTCTTTAACCTTAACCCTAGAACGCCTCGCTCAGTCGTTGAACATCTCGGCCGGGGTGGAATCTGACTGAACGAGGTGAACCTTTCCTGGACCTATTCTGAAGTTAAGAGTTTAAGTTTTCCAAATCCTATTCTTATTACACCTTTCCTGGTTCAATGCAAGCCTAGGATGAGACTTACCCGGTGATTCCTTTGTTTGTTTACCTAAGATCATGAGTGTAGTCCCATCTTTGTGAGTTAGCTTGAGACTTACCCGGTAAAGGTTGATTCTATTCCCTTGGGTGGTGTGTTGGTTCGAGATTATAGTTCCTTTCCTTAGTACCTTGAGACTTACCCGGTGATAGGAGCTTTGGTTTGGGATAGTGAGTAGTGAGACTTACCCGGTGATCTATTCTCACCTTAGAAACACCTTCCCTTTGCAAACCTCAGCTTTGTTCGCGTTATCTTTTGAGATCTTGAGTCAGAACCACAATTGGATGCTTTAATCCCTAGAATCCGCGTTTCCCCTTACTTGACTTATACATCATCTTTGATTGCTTTAATTGCTTTTAGTTAATTGCAATATTTGACAACCTGATTCTGTGCTTTGTTTCACCTAAGTCCTTGTGATCGACCCCTGGAATTCTAGCTTTTATTACAATTAACCCGTACACGGCAAGTTCGCATATTTGTTCAAGCATACTTCTTGGGTTATAAATTTAAAGCTTGCACACACCGTTTGGAGCGAACAAGTTTTATGCGCCGTTGCCGGGGACTTGGTCTAGACCAAGCCGGTTCTGGTTGTCTTTCGGGGCAATTGCCCTTGTTGCTATTAACCACTCTACTTGAGTGTTTTCGCATGATCTTTTCTTAGGTTTATGCGAAGAACCCGTGCTGGAAAGGAAATCGTTCCTTACGATCTCGAACCAGAAAATACATACAAACGACGATTAAGAGAAGCTAAGATGGCAAATCAAGATGATCGCGATCTTGAAGCCAAATTGAAGGAGGCGCTGGAACAGCTACGCCTCAATAGAGAAGAACTGCATCGAGAAAGAGAAGAGACTTGCGCAAGAACTGAAGGAATTGAAGCAGATATGGCCTCTCTAAAGGCCCAGTTTCTGCCTCGACCGATACTAGATCCTCGACCGATCCGAGATGTTTCTTGTGATGTAGATACACGGAGCTTAAAAGAATTGGAAGCAGATCCAGGAGCTAAGGTTGAAAGACTAATTCAAGGGAAGAAGAGCAACTTAGGTTTCGGTCTCAGTTCTAGTTCCTCGACCGAGGCACTTTCTGGACCAAACGAGTTGTTCCTATCTGAAGAACATCTCGGTCACCAACTTTGGACCTCGACCGAGGTCATAAGCGAGATGATGTCAACTGAGACTTCTGAAAGTCTAGTTCTTCGATCTAAGTCTACTCCAGAGGAATGAGGAAGCACGGATCCACCTCAGAAAGCACCCCCAGTCGTGGAGCTTAAACCACTTCCTAGTTACTTGAGGTATGCTTTCCTTGGTCCGGATTCCACTTATCCCGTTATCGTTAGTGCTTCCCTTTCTGAAACTGAATTGTCTAAACTGATGCATGTCCTAAGAAAACATCGAAAGGCTTTAGGTTATACTATTGATGATCTTATTGGCATTAAGCCTTCTTTTTGCATGCATAATATACTAATGGAGGACGATCATAAGACTTCACGGGAACCTCAAAGATGGTTAAATCCGATCATGAAAGAGGTTGTGAAGAAGGAGATTCTTAAGTTGTTGGATGCAGGTATCATATTTCCCATATCGGATAGCAAGTGGGTGAGCCCGGTGCATGTAGTTTCGAAGAAGGGAGGAATGACGTTGTGACGAATAAGAACAACGAGTTGATTCCAACTAGGACCGTTACGGGCTGGCGGATGTGCATTGATTATAGGAAGCTGAACGTGGCCACTCGGAAGGACCACTTCCCGCTTCCCTTTATCGATCAAATGCTTGAACGGTTAGCTCAACACTCCCATTTTTTCTATCTAGATGGTTATAGTGGCTTCTTTCAGATTCCTATCCATCCGGATGATCAAGAGAAGACCACTTTCACTTGTCCATGGGGGACATTCGCTTATAGGAGGATGCCATTCGGATTGTGTAATGCACCCGCTACCTTCCAGCGTTGTATGATGGCTATCTTTTCTGAGTACATTGAGGAGATCATGAAAGTATTCATGGATGACTTTTCGGTATATGGTTCATCTTTTGATAATTGTTTGACTAACCTTTCTCTAGTACTGCAACGTTGTGAAGACACTAATCTTGTTTTAAATAGGGAGAAGTGTCACTTTATGGTTAGTAAAGGAATTGTGCTAGGACACCTCGTTTCCAACCGAGGTATTGAGGTTGATCGAGCTAAGATCGAGACTATTGAGAAACTTCCTCCCCCCTTGTTTTGTTAACGGTGTCCGGAGTTTTCTCGGGCATGCAGGTTTCTATAGGAGGTTCATCAAGGATTTCTCGAAGATTTCTAAACCACTCACTAATCTCTTGAATAAGGATATTGTTTTTGAGTTTTTACAGGAACGCCTTGATGCGTTTTACAGGATAAAGGAAGCGTTGATCACCGCTCCTATCATTCAACCTCCCGACTGGACTTTGCCCTTTGAGATTATGTGTGATGCGAGTGATGTGGCCGTAGGAGCGGTACTTGGACAAAAGAAGGATGGCCGGACCAACGCCATTTACTATGCTAGCAAGACACTAGATGAAGCTCAACTGAACTACGCCACCACCGAAAATGAGCTCTTGGCGGTTGTATATGCTTTTTAGAAGTTTTGCTCTTAATTAGTGGCAGCGAAATTTATTGTATACTCCGACCATGCAGCTATTCGTTACTTGTTTGCTAAGAAGGATGCGAAGCCGCGTCTTATTCGTTGGATTCTCTTGCTTCAAGAGTTTGACCTGGAGATTTGCGATAAGAAGGGATCCGAGAATTCTGTTACGGATCACCTCAGCCGGCTACCTCCCTCCTCGCTCGAGAAGGACGACCTACCCATAGATGATTCATTCTCCGATGAGCACTTGCATTTGCTGGAACGTTTGATATGCTTCTTTATCTCACCCCATTATGAAGGTGAAGTATGGGGTGAGGACACCCTCCAGCATGTTTAGGGATGATGTACGGTCCAGCTAGCGACCTTAAATCAAGCGCTTCTTGGGAGGCAACCCAAGGTATTGCTTTCTTTTTCCCTTTTTCTAGCTTAGTTTTAGATAGTTTGCTTTGCTTTGCTTTTGGCGTCCTCTAGACATAAACCAGGTACTCTCTAAGGAAGGATTATAGCTCAGGAGGTACACTGGAAGGACAAAAGTTCGAGAAATTGAGAAGACGAAGTTTGACTGAGACACATCTCGGTTGCTGTCACAACACCTCGACCGAGATGTTCTTGGGGCAACCGAGGCGACTAGGTCTGACATCCAGTCAGACGTCTCGGTCCGGTCGGGACCACCTCGACCGAGGTGAAATCAAATTCAGCGAGGGGTATAAAAGGCAAAGCGGATTTCTCTCTCCTCACTTTTCCCTCTCAACCGAGCCTCGACCGCGGCGGTGCCCTAGCCTCGTTTCCTCGTTTCTTGCTCGTTTTCCACAATTTTTGGTTCGATTTGATCGGAGGAAGCAAGATGATCGATTTCCAAGCATCAATCAGCAAGGAAAACGCTCCGAATCTGCAGAATCTGGGTAACTTCGTTCAAAAACGCTAACCTCTCTTCTTTCACTGATTTTGGACAGATCTAGCTCTGGTTGCCACTTATTATTGCTGAAAAGGATATAAGTACCCCATAGGAAGCATTTGCTAGTGATTTGGGGGAAAATAACTTGAAATCCAGAGAGTTCGATCGAACAACACTTTGCCTCGGTCCGATCGACTGTGTCTCGGCCGAGGTGGTTGTCAGGGCAACCGAGGTGTTCATTTGTCAGAATCATGAGCAGTCGATCAGATCGCCAGCTTGTTTTGAGGGATAGACCCAGTTGTTCCTCCCCTTCTTCTGCATCTCATCCTACTACACCGGTGATACATGAGTGTCACCAGACTGACTTTGACCGTATTTGTAGGCGTCCCATTGTTGCCCCGCGATTTTTAGATCTTGCTGCCTTTGAGTGCCTCCACGTGGCGGAGGACTTGAGGAAGATGGTATCGATGGTCGGGCTGGAGGAGTTTATGGAGATCCGAGCTCCGGCCTACCTAGAGCCGACTATGGAGTTTGTTAGTTCTGTCACTCACATGCCTGAGAGGAACAACATCAAGTACCGGTTGCTGAACCGGAACTACATAGTACCGATGGACGAGTTCAGAGAGGTTTTTGGCTTCTCGACCCCCACTGTTACTGATTTTTCTTCCTGAGCCATAACTCGAGACTTTTGGGGCGAGATAGCCCATGTGGTGGAGCATAATGGCAGGTGGAGACCTGGAGACTCCAGAGAGCGCATCATCTTTCACTTAGCCTTCCATCTTGCTCACCGTATATTCAACGAGACTCTTTTGGCGCGTACTGAAACGCCCCAAAAGGTCCGTCAGGGGGAGCTTTTGAGTTTGTTTTGTATGGTTATAGGGAGAGTGCCTGATTTTGGGGGCATGTTAGCTAAGGACTTGCATAGGATCAAGGGCAAGTCTAAGAGAGATATCAACTGCGGAAGCTTTGTGACCCATATTGCTACTGCCATGGGTTTGGATCTGAGTGCATGTACAGTGGTTGCGGTTGCGAAGCCACTTGGACTTCAGGAGATGATCACGAGGCGTATTCTCGTTCCTCGTGGTCATAGTACACCATATGTAGTTATGCCATGGGAGACGACAACTCCACAAGGCATCTTATGGTCATCACAGTTTTAAGTCTTCGACCGTCAGTATTGGTCTTCTACATGGTTTCCTTACATGCAGGATGCTAGAGATGTTGCACCAGCTGATGATGAGGAGGAGTTTGATGGAGGCGCTGCTATGGAGACCGGTACTGATACCGGCGGACCTAGTGTGCCAGTTGTCGACCTTGATGACAAGGCGACAGATGAGGAGGCAACACCACCACCACCAGCTCAACGCAGATTTCGCAGACGCAGAGATCCAAAGGCTCACCGACGGATCGATGAGCTGACCGATCAGATGCTTGACTCCTATGCAGCTATGACGGTAGATATGTCCCACCGCCTTGCTGATGAGAGCCGACACACTGACAGTTGGATGCATCAGATTAGAAAGAGCCAGCATTACCAGCACCGCATGATGGAGATTCAGTTTCAACATATGATGGGGTATCCATTTGATCCTACCCAGCACCCCTACATCCCATACACTCCACATCCACCACCACCATCAGCTGACGAGGATTAGAGCTAGAGCTGTCAAAAGTTGACCCGACCCGTGAACCCGACCCAATGAACCCGAATCCGAACCCGACCTGGCCCCGAAAATTTTGAAAAAACAGAATGCCCGGAACCGACCCGCTTGAAACCGATTTAACCCGAATTAATAAATGACCCGAAGTAACCCGGCCCGAATGACCCGATTACCCGAATAACCCGACCCGAAGTAAGCCGATAGCCCGAAGTGGCCCGACCCGAGTGACCCGATAGCCCGAAATAACCCGACCCGATATAACCCGGCCCAAAGTAACCCGACCCAAATTGACCCGGTAGCTCAAAGTAACCCGATAGCCCGAAGTAACCCGAACCGAATTAACCTGGCCCGAAGTAACCCGACCCAAAGTAACCCGATAAGTATATAATGGCATAATCCATACTATAAGTTTATATTATAAGTCTATAATGACATATTAAATACATATTACATAACCCATTCTATAAGTCCGATATCCAAATCTAGTTAAAGATCATTTCGATTAACAAATCACTCAAATATTTGCGGATAATTATTCAAACCGACTAAAATCGTTCTTCACATAAATACATAATTCATACTATAATTTTTAAGAATTGGAACTTTAAAGATATTTTTTTATTCATTATATTGTCTATATATACATAAATACATATTACATATTCCATACTATAACTATAAGTCTATCATGATATTCTGCAACTCCGACACGATAAATGTATGGTAATAATGTTTTTAACTCATTAAAATAAATTTTGATTTTAACGTATGGTTTACTAATTACTTATCAGAATTATTTTCCAACTTTAATTTTCTATTTCCTATACAAGTATTGAAATATATATATTATATAATACATAGTATAATTGTATAAGTATATATGATGACATTTTTGAAGTATTAATTTTTTACCTTGTTGGAGAAAAGATGTCTTAAAGTGTTAAAAATAAGTTTCTTTAAAAAAATTGTATCAATTATACGGTTTTCACTTTCATTTGAATTAAGTTATGTGACTAATTGACTATAATATATTATATTTTATTGTACACTTTATAACAAACAAAATATGAAAAAAAAATATATGGATTAAATGGATATGTCACATTAGGTATATCGATCAAATGGATCAGTCACATTAGATACATGGATCAAATGGATCAGTCGGATATCCAGATCCGATTATAGTCATTTTTAATTAAATGGATCACGCTAAAATCATTTTGATCAAACAAATCACCCAAGTATTCACGGATAATTATCCGATCTGACTAAAATCGTTTTCAAATACAATATTTTATAATTTGGATCAAACAGATCAACCAATTATCCACGGATTATTATCCGATTTCATGAAAAGTGATAAATAGTTACATTCGAATAAAATGTTACTTTCAAATAAAGTATCAAATTATATATATATATATATATATATATATATATATATATATATATATATATATATATATATAGTGTTTCCCACTAGTTTACTTAAACGTAATAGTTGATTGATATAAAATTATATTAACGATATGCCGGTTATTGATCATAATCAAATTAATTGAAACATGATCCAAACCGGTATTAACCTAAATTGATACCCGATCTAAACCGACTTGACCCAAAACAAACCGTTAAAAAGAGAGATTGTTTTGACCCGACCCATTTGAACCCGAACAAGTGATACCCGATCCAAACCGACCCGACCCGAAACAAACCGCTAAAAAGAGAGGGATTGTTTTGACCCGACCCGTTTGAACCCGAGCTTGTTGTGACCGACCCGAACTGACCCGTTGACCCCGTTTGACACCGCTATCTAGAACCGAGCTAAACCGACCCGTTATGACCCGAGAACCGGGGCTACCCGATAACCCGTTATAACCCGAATAATCGATACCCGACCCAAACCGACCCAACCCGAACCAATCCGGTTATTAACCAAGCCTTTTTTTGACCCGACCCGTTTCAACCCGAGCTTGTTGTGACCCGACCCGAACCCGACCCGTTGGCCCCGTTTGACACCTCTAATTAGAGCTGCTTGGATTTTCTTTATTTATTTATTATGCAGCTCAGCTAGGTCCGGTGAGTATCCTGTTTCTCTAGAATTTTATTTGACCCATTGGAACAATGTGTCCCAAGTATGGGGTATTTGGATGTATTGCTTGACATTATTTGTGTATGCTTGTATGACTATCGGATATTTATGATCTTATTCTGCTTTACTTGGCTCTATGCGTTTATCTACCATTACATGCATACATACAGGTTTTTGTTTGAGAAAAACTGGTTTGAAAAAAAAAAAGTTATGCCCTCGACCGGGATGTTCTTGACTGGACGAGGTAGGCACCTCGGATGATGTCAGAATACCTCGACCGAGGTGGGTTCTTAACTGAGAGTTTTTCGAAACGATTTTTGTGCTTCTTCTGGATATAACCTCAATGATGATTCTGTTTGCATATTGGTTTTGAAATCTTTATATGCTCGAAAGGTTTTTATGATATGTTTAAGTTGCAAAATGCTTAGTTTGAAGTTTTAGCATGTTTAATACTTTGTTTTTATCATGTTTTAGACCCTCATATACATATCATGCTTTAGCCCCTCATATACTAGAAATATGGATTAATCCATATTTCTAGTATAATTGGGCTCACTTAATGACTTAATTAAAGTTGATGGAAGCAAGCCCAATAATACATATTAGTGGAGATTTCTAGAAAAAATGGACAAAGAAGAATAGAAAGAAAAAGATAGCAATGTCGTGCAAGAAGTTTCTAGAATAGACATTTGTATATTAGCATCAACTAGTTAGATGAGTGTAGATTAGTCTAGAACTAGACGAAGTTAATATCTACTTAGAAAAGTGTGAATGTCGGTGATTGTACTGGGGATAAGCATCGACATTCAACATCTATATATATGTATTTGTATTTGAAGAATGCTTGTAATGAAGTGTGAGTGAGTTCGATCAAACGGCTATACACAAGTGAGGTTGTTACGAGTGTGAGTGCGCAACAAATACCCCCTTATATATATATACTCGGTGTGAGTCGGGACCGTGGAGTTTTCCCCAACAGAAGGCATACAAGATCCGTTTCTTATTTCTTTTCTTTCCATTAATTTAATAGAAATCGGTTAAGATTGATGATAACTGACAACAACATGCTTTGGAGACTTATGTGTATTAAGATTGATGATAACTGAAGCTGAAAACTGAGTTTTTTTGTAAATTATTTTCTGTGTATATATAAGTATTTATGTTATGCTTGATGCCTTCAGGTTATGCTTGCAAATAATGCCTTATGAATTAGTCAATTGACTATAGGAGACTAAAACCGGACTGCTAAAATATGGAGAAGATCAACAATAACTTCAGTTCAACAATTACTTGGTCGATGACACCGAAAACAACAGTTTCAAAAAAACATAATCAAATTTGTTGGACCCATGATGTAACACTGCTATTCCTAAACATATGTCGTCAATACCAATTAAAACATTGAGAAGATCAACAATTTGTGTGGGATAATATTGTCAAAGAATGGCAGACAAAAGTGGTCAGCCTTGTGAGCTAAATTGTCTTAAAAACAAATTTAATCATATGAAAAGGATTTGGAGTGTTTGAAAAATTTTGAGGAGTGGGGAAACTAGACTAGGATGGGACCCGGCAAAGGGGCGAATCATGGCTGACAATGCGTGGTGGGAAAAAAAGTTGAAGGTGAGTACATCTATATTTTTTCAGCATAAGATTCTCTATTAAAATGTTGTTTTATAATAAGACTTTTTTGTAGGAGGATTCAAGGTACAAGACATTTTTGTAAGAAAGGGATCCCGGCTGACATTAGTGACTTATGGGATGAAATATTTAACAACACCGTCGCGACGGGAAAGCATTGTGTGGTTCCTAGTATGACACAAGGCATTCATATCAAAGTGGTAGAAGATGTAGAAGATGTTCATGAGGACGTTGAAGGTTTGGGAACCGAAGAACCATACACAAATTTGACTGACCTCAATCTCGATGTTTCTCATGAAGAGTTCCTTAATGATGTGTATCTGAAAGTAACCCAAACACAAGAACAATCGTCAAAGCAGAACAATTCTCAATAAACAAAATCAAAAGTTGGTAAGACGACTAAGTTCAAGAAAAAGGCGTCAAAAGGATCCGTCTTATTCAACCAAAGTATTGAAGTGATTGGAAAAACAAGTGAGAAGATGTTGACCTTGTTCGAGGGAGATATTGGTAGTTCAACTCTAAGTGCAAAAGGCGTCACCTTTGCTCAAAGTTTGGAGGTTCTTGCGAGGATGGTAGTTGAAGGTCATCTTGTTCAAGGTGCACTTTTATGGTGCTTGGCAGTGGATATGTTAATGGTAGAGGAAACCGGAAATTGTTTCATGGACTTACCTCCGGGCCCTGAGGGAAGACTGTCATGGTTGAAATGACGTTTTGCAAAAGAGACTAAGTGATGGAGAATTTATAGTTTCATGCTTCTATTATTTTCAATTTAGACCTTTGAAACTGATTTACCATAGTTTTTCCCCCCTCTAATGAGAAGTTTTTTAGTGTTTAGGTATGTGAGCCTAACAACCTCTTGTGTACTGCTTCTATGGTTTCGGAACTGTTTGTACTACATTTTTGTACTTTTCACTACAATGAGTTTTGTAATATTTTCATTTTTCACTTTTTATTGCAGATTTTCTCTTTAGATTTCCATTTGGAATATTACTATGACACCACTTTCAATTACTAAGCGACAAAAGGCTATACTGATGAATCAAATGTGTCTCCAAAACAATCTTGCTAAGTTAGGTAGTCACTACAACAAGCACATCCACAAGGTTCCTTGTGATATATACATCTGAACTTACAGGAGCCATGTGGATGGAACAATTACCTACCTCTGAATCTAATGTGCGGTGTAAAAATGCTCTTCGTATGGAGAAACACGTTCTACTTAGATTATGTTCTGAATTGAGTGAAAATCATGGATTACAACCGTCTGCACATATGCCTGTCCTAGAGTAGGTGAGAATTTTTTTATATACACTGGTTGCGGGTGTCTCAAATCGTGGTGCTAGCGAGAGGTTTCAAAGATCAGGTGGCACCATAAGTCGAACTATCCATGAGGTGTTGAAGGTAATAAATGGACGATCACGAAACTTCCAAGGGCTTGCTAGCGATTACTACAGCCTCATGATCCTCATTTTCGAGCCATTTTGGAGAAAATATTGAAGGACAATAGATATAAGTATTTTAAGGTACTTTTATTACAATTTGTTGGTGAAACTACTATTGCATACATGTATTTAAATTCATCACTTACAAATATGAGATAATACCAGGGTGCCATTGGATGCATTGACGGAACTCACATTAATGCCACAATACCGGTTGAAGAACAAATGCCATACAGAGGGCGTAAGGGCGGAACTACCTTCAATGTTATTTCCGTTTGTGATGTCAACCGGTTGGGAAGGAAGTGCACATGATGCGAAGGTGTTCAACCATGCTTTAAGTACAAGGGCCCTAAATTTTCCTCATCCTCCAATAGGTGGTGAATGTTCTCATTAATGATGATTAAGTAAACCAAAGTGCTTTTTTTTGGTGGCATGAAATTATATGCAACTACATTTTGTTGTCATCAGGACGCTACTATTTGGTCGACAAAGGATACCCTGACAGGCAAGGGTACTTAGTGTCGTACTCAAAGGTACGATTTCAAAGGGAAACCCCTAGAAATGCAAAAGAAGGTTTTAACCGTTTACATTCCTCTGCACGTAGTCATATAGAGCGAGCATTCGGCATATGTAAGGGGAGATGGAGAATACTCAAACAACTGCCCAACTACACAATTGACAAGCAAGTTGACATAATTGTTACATGTTTTGCTCTGCATAACTTCATACTTAAGCATAAACGGAAAGATGATTTTTTTTCGATGAAGACACATTGAATGAAGATGACATGCCACAATTCGGAGATGATGTAGAGGAAGATCAAGAGAGGATGAACTACCGGGTGGAATGCGTGAAACACGGGACACAATTGTTACTCAAATCTGGAATGACAGAAGGTTGAACCATCTTTGATGTATGAACATATTCATACATTTTGTAGAGTACTTTGCTAGTCTTTCAGCTGAACATGTATGAATATGTGATCAACCATTTTGTAGAGTATGTGCTGATTTTTTGTGCGTGAGCTTTTCATTGTAACTCAGTGTAAATGGGATTATGCTTTAGAGGATTAATTTGAGATTTTCAATTTCAAAGATAATGATGTGTACAAGTGAAAAGTTAGAGGATTAATTAGAGATTTTTATGCTCAAAGAATATGCTGAGTTGAGTGCAGAAACTGAATTCCATCACATATGTGATGAGTTGAGTGCAGAAACCGGTTGAAAATCTTAAACTTGCATGTTCTGTATCAGAAAGTTCATATTGCTAGAAGAAAACCTTTGGCTTCCACGATCCTTTGAATTCTGGATTTGGTATTTTAGGTGAGTGCCTAAAT
Source organism: Fagopyrum esculentum (assembly GCA_033239045.1). NCBI lineage: Eukaryota > Viridiplantae > Streptophyta > Magnoliopsida > Caryophyllales > Polygonaceae > Fagopyrum > Fagopyrum esculentum. The sequence goes on from BSUD01000004.1 coordinate 131,583,179, forward strand.
CACATAGGATACAAATTTTATTAATTTTGGATCAGGTATCTTTATGGGAATTGAATCATATACCTACAATAACACCAGGAAAAACGAACATAGTACTATTGTTTTGATATCGACAAATCTATGAATACATTGGAAGAGCTTAATACCTTTGGCTTGTATCATTAGGATCATATATGTATTCTCTATCATCCAAATCCTTAGGTTGTTGGCCACTAGGAAGAAATACAAATTTTATTGACACAGGAAAGAGATGCAAAGTATAAGAATATATATATATATATATATATATATATATATATATATATATATATATATATATATATATATATATATATATATATATATATATATATATATATATATATATATATATAAATGAGTTAACTTGTCTGTTCACATTGCAAATCCTTCTTATTAGGATAAATCCGGTCAAATATCACATGCTAGACAAGCAAAGTATAAGAATATATATAAATGAGTTAACTTGTCTATCTCACAAGCTGCATAAATAATATAAGCAGTTAAGAGAGACATGCTTAGTGCAGACAGATTTGGTGATTTTCTGTAATGCACCCTCTGTTTCTTTAGACTAGAATGTGCTGTGTGGCTCTTTCTCTGTTTAAAGTTGTTTTCATGTTATATTCAGAACTTCATGTTATATTCATAACTTCTGCTTCTTTTCATGTTATATTCGGAACTCCTGCTTAAACTGGTTTGCTGATTTTACTGTCATTCTCACATTTGCATTTTTCAAAAGAATCCAGTGGCATTAGATGACTTTGACATGAACTGTCATTGAATCGAGCATTCGTAATATTGAGAGAAAAAAACAAAAGGATCATGAATTCTATAACAAACTAGCTGATTTGCATTGATTTATCAATGCTTTGATCCGATTAGAACTAGTCAAAACACTAACTACGCTGTGAATCAGACAAAATAATGCAAGCAGACACAATATGAATTTATCATGTGCAAAAACTGCTCAGTGTAAAAAAACTGAATTCAATCACATATGGAATTACAGATTCCAGTTCAGAATAACACAAATCAGTGTATTAGATTCATCTTCCCTGAGACAACAATCAGAGAACTGCTCAGTGAAAAAGAAACTAGTTTATCCTTGCAAAATCATGTGTAAAAACTGCTCAACATTCACATATATGTAATTTCAATTACACATCCATCAGCTGAGACATGAATTATAAATCTGAGACAACAATCATAACATTGCTTAAAACTGAACACCACATAAATATCATTGTATTACAGATGTCTAAGGTTTTTACTGCTAAAACCCAAAAGGGATGGCATGCAAGCACATCCAATATCAAAATACATATATACTAGTCAAAACACATTCAACAACCAAGCTTATGGGCAGCCACACACAGGCCAAGAGCATAACCGGTGGTCCAAACAACAAAAATTGGATCAAACGATTTGAAATGAGACACTAAGAAGAAAAAGTTATCATATCAACAAACACAACACATGTGTAGGCAGTTATTACAAAGCTTTTTATTGAAATGTGAGGTAATCAATACCACAAGCAGCACAACAAGCAAGAGTTATCATATGAAGACATATCAACAAACACAAGATGAAGAAAAAATCAGTACCACAAGCACCACAAGAACCAACACAACAATCGGTACCACAAGCAGAACATACAATGGTGGTCCAAACAAGAAAAAATCATCAAACTAACCTCATAATATATTTCAATTAAAAATCGATGACTGAAATGAGCCATTTCAGCAGACAAGAAATAATCAAGAGAAAATCGATGATTTGGAAGAAATTATCCATTTCAGCAAACTAACCTCAGAAGATCTTTCAACAAAAAAAATCAAGAGGAAATCGATGGTTGAGAAGAAATTGAGAACATTGTTCAAGAGGAAATGGGAACAAATGAGACAAGCAACTAGAGACAGAGAAGACAAGGAAGACGAATTACCTGAGTTAGGGTTCGGCTGAAAGCTCCAACGATCAATTACTAACCATAGGAGATGAGAACTAATGAAATCAATGAGCAAGAGAAGAAGAAGAAGACATATGAAAGACGGCTTACCTCTGAACTTTCCCCAGGGAACATTGTGAAAGAAATTGATCACTGAGCTAGGAGAAGAAGAAGATGCACCTCTGAAGTCTTTAGGGTTGAAGGATTGAGGGTAGAAATGTGAAAGAATTCGTTGAACCTGGATAACCAGACTCCCATCAGTTGACGATTTACAAAAAATTTCAATCATCTTCAACCCTTTTAACAACACATTCAATTCTAGAGAAGTTGTTCACGGAACAACAAAAAGCAATTTAGGGTGATAAATTTCAACTTCAACCAGTAAAAAAATGCATCCGGACGGGACCCTAGTTTAAATTGAGAAACCCAAATGTCTGAGATCTAGGAAAGCACAAAAAAATTTTCCAAACATTTTAATCAAACTTGGTTTCGGCGGTTGATTAATCAATAAAACTGATTCTCTTGCGAGATAGAGAACGAGAAGGGATAGGGGTAGGAATCGCCGCCTCACAAGAACTTTTCTTGCGAGATAGAGAATGAGAAAGGAAAGGGTAGCCGGATAGAGAGAGTGACGCCGGCGGCACAACACACAAGAAACTTCGCCTAAATAACAACAACCGTAGAGCATCGCCAGAGAAGTAGTTTTAGAGTTTTACGAGATAAAAAATGAGAAGGTAGTCAGGTAGAGAGAACACTGGAAATTAATTCTTTCTCACACATAGATAATGAGAAGGAAAAAGGAAGGGGTAGGGTTTTTGGTTTTAAACATATCCTTTTTCTTTTGTTAAACGGGCCAATGAGTTTGTTGTACCCATCCAACGGGCTCGACGGGCTGGGCTTAGCGGCCTGTACATACATAGGTCATTTGTCATATCCAACCGTTTTCTTGGACGGGCGTAGGGTTGCACAGGTTTGGACCGGACCGGAAAATACGGTCCGGTCATGGACCGTAATTGTAAAAATACGGTCCAGTCCGGTCCGGTCCGATCCACGATATTACGGTCCGGTCCCGGATAGTAATGTTCCGGTCCGGACTATTAATTTACATTTTGATTATTTTTTAACAAGAAGAGTATCTGATCCGGTCCGGGTTGGACCGGACCGGACCAGAGTAGAAGTTCATTCCATAAAATAAAATAAAAAACATATTCAGTAATTAGATATTAAAATTTACACTTACATAACAACTAACAAACATCTATTTTTTTAAAAATAGAGGGATTAATTATTTTACCTACCATTAAATGAAAGTGGTAACAAATGGAGTACACTTACTAAAACAAAACTAAAAAAGACCTATTTGGCCAAATTGTTTCAAAAAGATTTTATGCTAATTCGTTATTTAAAAAAAGATTTTACCCTACAAAAATGTGAGACGCCACGTCACCTGTCTTCAGTTTTTGTACAAATATATAGATTGGTTTGATTGGAATGCTTGAAATTTGAAATATTTATAACATCACCGTTTATCAATTTTAAACGGATCACTACTTGATGAAAAGCGCGTTAAGTTTAAATAAATAAAACGAAGTACTTTATAGTTAAAGATGAATTTTAAAAATAAATAAAATTCATACTTTCCCTTTTATGCACTTGAAAACATGCAATGCCATTAGCATTTTCATTTTCAGTTTTTTGATACGCAGGCTCCAACCATAATGAGATATGAAGAGTTAATGAGATTTTCTAATTATAATGATATAAGACGAGATTTGGATATATCAATATCGAGAGGTTTTTTTATTTATTTGTTAATATGCCTTGAATTGGAATTGTCTTCTGTTTGGCTATTTAGTGTTTGACTTAATCTTATACTTGACGCTCAAGTATAACATAAGGGTTCATTACTCTATATATTATAGTGTTTCTTCGGCCTCCATATAATCTGGCTAATCTAGTTATTATTTGTTCATATATATTTTGAAACTTTTCAATAAATCTCTCTAGAAAGTGGATGTAGCTATTATTGGGTGAACCACTATAAATTTGTGTACCGTCTTTCTTATTTGATGAATTATGTTCTTTCTCATATTTTCGCACAACAAACTGATATCAAAGCTTTGGGTTCTTTGATTTTTGTAATGTGGGAGAAAGATGTCTTCTTTCAACAAGAAAATCGACAAGTTCATAGGGAGGAACAATTTCAGTTTGTGGCAGATCAAGATGCGAGCCTTGCTGAAACAACATGGCTTATAACACCCGTTGTCAAGGCAGAAATCCAATAAGGAAAAGGGCGACACTTCTGAGATGGTCATTCATGATGATAAGGCGCATTCGACCATCATGATGTGTCTCACAAATGATGTCTTATGTGAGGTTTTGGATCAGGACACCGCAACCAAACTATGGTTGAAGTTAGGGAGCCTCTACATGGCGAAGTCTCTCACCAACAAGTTGCTTCTGAAACAACGTTTGTTCAGCATACGAATGCAAGAATGTATCCAACTTCGTGAATACTTAGATCACTTGAACACAATTCTTCTATATTTGCGCAATACTATGTTATGATTAAGGACGAGGATGTTGCGTTGATTATGTTGGTATCTTTGTTGTCATCATATGAAAACTTTGTTCAATCATTTGTTGTTGAAAAAGATGTTATGACTCTGGAATACATAAGGTTTGTCCTTCATACAAGGGAACTATGTCACAACGTGAAAGAAAGTGGTGTAGGTTAGGACAACTAGACATTTGACATGTATACAAGCGGAGACAATGGACAAGGAAAATCAAGGAAGAAGGACAATAAGTCGTCTTTTTCAAAAGGTCCTCACCTTAATGACGTCTAAGACTATTATCAAGATAAAGGACATTGGAAAAATGAATGTACTACGAAGAAGAAACCGTAGTATTTTTGTTCTATAACTATTGTAGAAGATAATTTCAAATTAGATGAGGATATAACTTTGGTTGTTGATGGACACTTATCAGATTTTTGTGTGGGTTTCTGATTCTAGAGCTTCCTATCACATATGTCCTAACAAAGAGTGGTTCAAAAGTTATAAGCAAGTAGATGGTGGTAGTATTTACATGGACAACAGTTCAGTCTACAAGGTGGTTGGAATTAGCTCGATTAAAATCAGGACACACGATGGTTGATTTTGGACATTGAACGAAGTCAAACATGTTCCGCTTATTGCTAAGAATTCTGATGTCTTGAGTATGCTGAATAGTAAGGGGTTTTGTTTCAAAGGTGAGGATGGAGTCTTGAATGTGTGTAAGGGTTTTGATGTTATTTTAAAAGGTGTCAAAAGGGACATTATATAAATCATGTAGGTTTATATTGTTATGGGTTTGTTTCTGTTGCATCTTCGAAGTTTCATAAGGATGATAAGACTAAGTTATGGCATATGAGACTTGGTAATATGAGTGAAAGGGGGATGCCGATTTTGGCAAAGGAAGATCTTCATGGTGGTCACAAGATCACAAGCCTTGACTTTTGTGAGCTTTGTGTCCTTGGGAAGCTACACCACAACAAGTTTTCAAAGGGTATTCAGAGGACAAAAGGTATACTTGATTACATCCATTTGGATTGTTGGGGTCCAGCTAGCGTTGAGTCTCTAGGATTTAAGAGGTATTTCTTAACTATCATTGATGATTATTCACGAATGACTTGGTTTTTTGTCATAAAACACAAAAGAGAAGTTTTCAAGAGTTTCAAGGAGTGAAAAACGTTAGTGGAGAATAAAATAGGGAAGAAGATCAAAAGGTTGTAAACCAATAATGGTTTGGATTTTTGTTGATTTGAGTTTAATCAAAGGGTATTCAGAGGACAAAAGGTATACCTGATTACATCTATTTGGATTGTTGGGGTCCGACTAGCGTTGAGTCTCTAGGATGTAAGAGGTATTTCTTAACTATCATTGATGATTATTCAAGAATGACTTGGTTGTTTGTCATAAAAACACAAAAGAAAAGCTTTCAAGAGTTTCAAGGAGTGAAAACGTTAGTGGAGAATAAAATAGGGGAGAAGATCAAAAGGTTACGAACTAATAATGGTTTGGATTTTTGTTAATTTGAGTTTGATCAAAGGGTATTCAGAGGACAAAAGGTATATCTGATTACATCCATTTGGATTGTTGGGGTCCGACTAGCGTTGAGTCTCTAGGAGGTAGGAGGTATTTCTTAACTATCATTGATGATTATTCAAGAATGACTTGGTTGTTTGTCATAAAACACAAAAGAGAAGCTTTCAAGAGTTTCAAGGAGTGAAAAACATTTGTGGAGAATAAAATAGGGAAGAAGATCAAAAGGCTGCAAACTAATAATGATTTGGATTTTTGTTGATTTGAGTTTGATCAATTCTGCAAGGATGTTGGAATTGTTCGTCTTCATAGAGTCAGACATACACCACAGTAGAATGATGAAGTTGAGATGATGAATCGAACTCTACTAGAGAGAGAACGAGGTGCATGCTCTCTAATGCAAAACTAGATAAGAGGTTTTGGGCAACAACAATGACTACAACATGTTACTTGATAAAGCGTGGGCCTCACATTGGCATAAACTGCAAAACACCCTATAAGGTGTGGTTTGGTAAGTCTTCCAACTATTCTGATCTTAGGATATTTGGTTGTACCTTTTACTATCATGTTAGTGATGGTAAACTAGAACCTCAATCAAAGAAAGGAGTGTTTGTATGCTATGAAGACGGTGTCAAGGGATACAGAGCTTGTTATCCATTCGAGAAAAGAGTTATTCTTAGTAGACGTGACATTTTTATGAGAGTTATATGCTTAACTCAATAATGGAGCTAGTGAAATCAAGGGAGAGTAGTAGTGTTAATAAACAAGTGGAGATTTAGCTTCTTCCTCAAGAAGAATAGGAACATCCACAGTCAAAAGTTGAGTTATCCGGATCTACAACATTAGAAAATCAACCACCAGAATCTATTCACTAGAGTTTAGATGAGGGACACTTAAGAAGAGTTGAAGTAAGACCTCCAGACAGGTACACTTTTTGAGGATATGGTTGGTTATGCTTAACAAGTTGTTGAAGAGGTGGATACTCGTGAACCAACACCTATAGAAGTTGTATTTAGGTCTGAAGTTGCATAGTGATTTGTAACAATGGAAGATAAGATGAAGGATCTGGTAGCATCTCAGAAAAATCTAGGAACGGAGATTCTTAGATATAGGGGTCATAATAAGCTTTTCTTATCACAAAAAGGCTACATTGAAAAGGTGTTGTCAAGGTTTGAAATATTATTGGCCAAGCCTATTGATACACTTAGTGTTGTTACCATCCATCTTACCACTCTATTCTCACCTTATTCGGATGAGGAAAATGAGTATATGTCGCTAATCTCTTATGCTAGTGTAGTAGAGAGTTTGGTGCATGTTATGGTTTGCACAAGACTAGATCTGGTACAAGTTGTTAGTGTCGTGAGCAGGTTTTTGGAACAACTAGGAAAAGAACGCCAATAAGCTGTGAAGAGGATATTTTGATACCTTAGAGGTACATCTGACATTTGGGTCGTTTTTGGGAATGATACGCAGTGTTTGGTCATAAGGTACTTTGATTCTTATTATGCATGAGATGTTGATACTAGAAGATTTATGACCGGTATGATTTCACTCTTGGTGGTTTTGTTGTGAGTTGGAAGGCAACCTTACAACCAACAGTCACTTTGTCTACCACAGAGGCAGAGTTCATGACATTGACAAAAGCAGCTAATGAGGGAATTTGGTTGAAGAGATTGATTAGTGATCTAGGTATACATCACGATCACGCTATTGTAGATTGTGATAGTTTGAGTGCAATCTGTTTGACCAGGATCAATTTCATCATGAGAGGACTAAGCGTATTGACGCATGTATAAAGGTAAAAGAATTCACCTTTTCCATTTTTAAAAAAATTGAATAACAAAAATACATCGTATTTTAAGGATATCTATTGTTTTTTTGTTCACAAAAGTCACAGTCTATAAAAAATGAAATTCACAATTTAACTTTTACCATAATTACAAAATAGGTTTAAAATTTACTATGTTTTATCATCCTCGTCGCCCATTTTCTCTCAAATCTCTCTCGATCTTCAACTTGAATCTAGACCACAAATCTTGATCAAATTTTTTGGGAGTTCAAATCTCTCTCGGTCAAAAACAAACTGAACTTATAAAAGCAAATCAATCCAAAAGGTATAATTCAAAGTTGGGAATAAGTCCTAATGAAACAAGACCGCCCCAAACTCAACCGACTCGAGTCACACTAGGTTATATGACCTCCATACTCTTGAACCGGTCATGTACCTAATTATGTTAAAATAACATAATCAGCCTCACCGTGGTGGGGTTAGTCTTCTACGTAGACTAAAGGGGGTGTATTCAATCGAGACTTTTAAAGATTTTGACGGATTCTTAATAATCATAGGATTTGCAAATTCTGTGGGAAATTTTAATTCTATATAGAGTCAATACAGATTTTGTGAAAATCTTATGTGTTGGGAGAAGATTTCTATGGATTTTAGGTAGTTATAAAAGTAATGAAGAATCCTACAAAATCAATGAAATAATAGATTCTTTTAAAATCCACAAACTTTTAAATACCATAGGAATTTTATGGAAAATTTTAAATCCTAATTGAATACCTACAGATTTATATGGACTTTTAAAAATCTATATTCAATACTCATAGACTTTTAAACTCCAAAAAATTCCTATAGACTCTTAATTGAATACACCCCCTTAAGTTGATACATAAGCGGGGTAATATATATATGAACTAGGCATAGAATAAGCATATATGACATCACATAATATTTTAGAAAATACTCATGCTTAAAAGATTTAGTTAAACAATATGCATCAAATCAACATAAGTCTCAAAAATCCAAATCACATATCTTGAAGTCTCAAATCAAATCCATATTCATGATCAAGTCCAAAATACTCGTAATTCAAATACTACAAAATCAAATTCAAATACTTATGACTCAATCCAAACACTCATAAATCGTTTCAAAAGGAGTTCCATCCAAAATAACCTCAATAATTTGTAAACGTCTCGAACATCTCATCAAACGTAATATCGACTCGAAAGCTCGTAATCATAATCAACAATTCGTACTTCAAATCCAATAAACCACAATGTATATCAAAACCCCTACTCCAAATCAAATATTCATAATTGATTTTAAATACTCATAATCCGAAATAATAGTCATAGTCCAAAACAAATACACATAATATCTCAAAAGAGTTTTACTTCAACCTCATTTCAATAAAATCCATAATCATCTCAAAAGATAACTCAAATCACTTCATCTTAACAACTCATTTGAAAACTCATCTCAATTAGTGAACCCGCAACAAATCATATAAAGTTGTCTCAAAAGCAACCGTATATATACATGTAATAGAATCACTTGGTCAATTGACCAAAATGGGATAAAAAGGAATAATCTTGCCCCTTCCTCAACTCATCTCAAGAATCATCAAAACTCAATACAAAAAACCTTGCTCGAGCAGTTGTCCGTTAGAAATCACATTCAAATCCCTTTGTTGTGTTTTATTTTGAAATCATGTCCAACCTATGTTGACACGAAGGTACTTTCTAAATCCAACCACAGGATGATCACAACGGACAAGGTGATTCCTCGACATCACCCAAAGTCGGCACAACCCCGGCCCCGCTCAACCCAAGACCTTAATGACTTAAGCCGAGGAGCGAATGAAAATCATGAAAACGAATGACCAGCAAAATTTGTCGTCGTGGTCAAAAGCCACATAATCAACATAAATAATCGGCAAGGATGCCGCCAGGTTCATAGGTTGTATCATCTCAATACCAATGTCCGGTTCTTTTCAAAATACAGCCAATGAAAATTTTTTAGTATAACTACAATTCCGAAAAAACAACACCGTCAATAATGACAAAACAACTCAATTATCGCAATCACAAATGCTTTCAAAAAACTTACCAAACTCATATCATAACTTAAACCAAATATATTACAAACACAAACTCCAAAAATCCTTAATATCACTTACCTTAAAATATCCCAACAAATATATGTGTGAGTGTAAATCAGGTATCAAGCTAACATATTTAAAAAATAATAAAAATATATATCGTAAATATCATGCTATCGTATTTTAAAACGTTAAAACATGCATGCAATAACATAACGACTTAAACATAATCATGCTCATATAAAAATTCTCACAAGTATTTGCCTCAAAATATCTCACAGAACGGCTCAATAACGTCTAAAGTCCAACCAACAACCTAAAATAAGCATATAATACAATATCAATATCACGATAAAATCACAAACATCATCTAATAGGTGTAATAGTGATTTACGTATTCTCAATCCGAGTTTGGGTCACACCTCTCTTGAGCTTTGCCCAAAACCCGTAATCCAAAGTACCTAGAATATTCACTAAGTATATCATTCCGATGTCCAACTTATTTATAATAATTTCAAATCAAGAGTGCAAAATATATTCACATATTAACTTCAAATCAAGAGTTCAAGATATATAACTTACGTCAACATCCAAAAAAACTCTTGATATATAACTTACGTCAACATCAAAAAAACTCTACATACTTGAAGGTACGATATCCATCCATAACGTGTCTTTATAATATCTACATTTGTATCATTGGTTATATCAGAGTGACTCGATTGTTGCTTTACTTGAGCCCTAAAAAACAATGAAATGGGTTTATTGAAGTGATGGTTTTTCAACCTCTTTATATAGAAAATGTGATATACAAATACGTCTAAAACGATCAATTTCATCGACTGAATCTCAAAGGCACCATTTTCAGGCTATTCGGATCAACCAACCATGTAAAGAGGAACTCAAAAACTCACAGTCACAGGAGTCGCCATTGTCAATATCAACACCTACAGCTTACACGGTTCAGTAAAAATGAAATTAACTTCACACGTTATAGTAGACATACAAATCCAAAAGCCAATCACACAACACTAGAGGCCATGTTCTAACACTAATCAACTCAACCCCATACACATTACAATTTACACAACACTATCACACAGCTGAAAGAGAGCATCAGCCATGAGACCACTGCGACACAACAATTACACAACTGCCAACTGTAAGACAATAATACAATAGCTGAGCATGTTAAGCCGCGAGATCGTCATCTTCCTCCTCCTCGTCGTACTCCTCTTCGTCTAACGTTGCATCCTGGTACTGCTGGTACTCAGCCACCAGATCGTTCATGTTGCTCTCGGCCTCGGTGAACTCCATCTCATCCATTCCTTCGCCCGTGTACCAATGCAAGAAAGCCTTCCTCCTGAACATTGCCGTGAACTGCTCGCTTACTCTCCTGAACATCTCTTGAATCGACGTCGAGTTCCCTATAAACGTTGATGCCATTTTTAATCCCTTTGGAGGGATGTCACACACACTCGACTTTACGTTGTTCGGGATCCACTCCACAAAGTAGGAGGAGTTCTTGTTCTGGACATTGATCATCTGCTCGTCGACCTCCTTTGTGCTCATCTTACCACGGAACATGGCTGATGCAGTTAGATACCTACCGTGCCGTGGGTCTGCAGCACACATCATGTTCTTTGCATCCCACATTTGTTGGGTCAGCTCAGGGACCGTGAGAGCCCTGTATTGTTGGGAGCCTTTAGATGTCAAGGGAGCAAACCCAACCATAAAGAAGTGGAGACGCGGGAATGGTATGAGATTCACTGCCAATTTACGGAGGTCGGAGTTAAGCTGCCCAGGAAAACGCAAACAGCATGTTATTCCACTCATGGTAGCAGAGATAAGGTGGTTGAGGTCTCCAACTGCACAATACCAAAGACAAAATTCACATCTTAGCACAATAGTTCAATCAAATCATACAAATATCTCATACATTTTGATATTTCTAAGGTAACGGGACAGCAATTGAAACCAAAGATTGATCCTGAGGTGTTAACCTACTACGGACAGTGACAAATTGAAATTACATAGATAGATTTATAATAAGATCTTGTGGAATAGAAAGGCAATCCACCTTCAACAACTCAATGCAAATAACACATATCCAACTGCATGAAATTGACATTTAACAACTAAAGAATGTGGTGCCAAAAAGAGTGAAGTAATGACAGAAGCAAATAGTGAAAAGCGATATACATACAAGATGGGGTTGTCAGCTTGAGAGTTCGGAAGCAAATATCGTAGAGAGCCTCGTTGTCCAAAACCATACACTCATCAGCATTTTCAACAAGTTGATGAACAGATAAGGTGGCATTGTAAGGCTCGACCACAGTGTCAGAAACCTTGGGCGAGGGGAAGACAGAGAATGTCAACATCATCCGATCAGGGTACTCCTCTCTGATCTTCGAAATTAGAAGGGTTCCCATTCCCGAACCTGTACCTCCACCAAGAGAATGGCAAACCTGGAATCCTGCATTAAAATACTCTCAATTAGAAGACCATCAAATCAAAGGGACACAAAATCACCATTAACTTCAATCCAAAGTAAGAATCTTCCGTCGAATTTCAGATCATAACAGAATCAAGTACGACTTAATTTTATGAGAACAAGACAAGTTTCCTACCAGCTGGGAGATAACAAATGAAGAGACAGTTAGGAAGCACAGGAACGATTTCAACGCCAGCATACAAAATAATTGAAATTCCCTAAATACACGGGTCAACCACACAGCAGTATCTAATCAATGAATAGGAAGTACAAACCAACATAATAAGCACAAATCAATAGAAACAAACTCTACAGAACATAAACTAAAAAACAAATTAGGAAGAGAGTGATAAGATGAGAACTAGTTTTTTTACCTTGCAAGCAATCACAGTTCTCAGCCTCCTTTCTGACAACATCAAGTACAGAATCAATCAACTCAGCGCCCTCAGTATAATGACCCTTGGCCCAATTGTTTCCGGCGCCGGACTGGCCGAATACGAAGTTATCAGGGCGGAAGATCTGGCCAAAGGGACTGGATCTGACAGAATCCATGGTGCCAGGCTCGAGATCCATAAGGATGGCGCGAGGGACAAACCTGCCGCCACTGGCCTCGTTGTAGTAGACATTGATCCGCTCGAGCTGAAGAGGGGAGTCGCCGCTGTACCTGCCGGTGTGGTCAATGCCGTGCTCATCACAAATGACTTCCCAGAACTTGGATCCGATCTGGTTCCCGCATTGACCGGCCTGGATGTGCAGGATTTCTCTCATCTTTGGAGGGAATCTGGATTTGAGAGGACTTTTTGCAAGAAGGGGAGATCGGGGGTTGATGAACTTTTGCAAAAGGGGAACCAGTGTTATCTACCTGTCTTGAGAGTGACTTGCTTCTTCCCTTATCTAGATTTGTCTGTTCCGGTGATGTCATATCATTCTCGTGCGAATTAAAAATTGTATAGATAAAATAAAATACATCAATAATGTAAAACTTATACATTTGAAAATACAATTGGTTATGATACAAATCGTTACCTCTTAATGACATTTTCATGTTATATAGATCTTGGGATGCTTATGACTAAACCGGCCTAACTTGATTCTTATCTAGATCCTTGCCTTGAAAATCAAGTATTTTAAGTTAGCAGCATAAGGTTCAACTAGTTCTACACAAGTCACAACAAAACGATTATGCTTTAACCAAACTTGATTTTACTAACGAAAACGCAGTGCAGTCGAAGGTATTTGATGTCAATTTGGGTTTTTGCTCATTGTAGGTCACTTGCTTGGTCCACCTACAATTTCACAGTCTCACAAATAATTAATGTTAAATTCTTAGCAACTTCTATATAATCTGCGATTAGAGCTTTGTAACAACATCATATAGCACAGAAGTTCAACCTTGGTATCTATTTTATCTAGACCCGTACAAATCCGGCTCGGTTGGAAAAAAACGATGGGCATGAGCAGCTAGTTTGGCCCGTTCGGGCTTGATCTCACCCGTATTTTGATGGGACAAGTATGAGTCAATGTTTTGACCCGCGGATCAATCCAATTCGACCCATAAAACAGGTAAAAACCTGTTTTACGGTAAGAAATGAGAACAAACATCGGTCATAAGATTAAACACAACCAACGTTCGTGATTCATTTTTAAATTTGGATAGTAATTAGTTAAATTTTTATACATGGAAAGTTATATTCAGTTACCTTGTAAGAACGCTATTTATTTAAGTTAAATGTACACGCGTCACTTACTCATTATCTCATTTCGTCTTCCTGTTTAACATATTATTACATTTTTTTCAGTTATATTCGCGTCGTTGTGATTTACCGTATTTATGGCATGCATATCCATTAAAATATGCCCTCAATATAATAGTGCACATAGCCGGTGCTTAACTTAAGTCGCACATTCAATCATTCATGGGCACATTTTGGTAGCGCTTAAGTTTAGTCGAGTTGTGCATTAGTTACGTGCATGCACAAATAAGTGCACGTCCAATGCTATACAAACACTTAAATTTAGATGAGTTGTGTACTAGTCACGTGTGTGTGCAGAAATGTGTTCATGTGTTATGATATACAAACACACGACCCTTTACAAATTATCTACAAACACACGATTGCACAAATTCTCTACCGAATTAAATGCGTATTCCTTCGTAATAATTTATATACGTAATTTTATATTGTCATTTCACTACATATTTTGTGCGTTATTTATTCATAGTTACCGTATAAAATTATGATGCATTATTTGTGTCTTAATATTTTCATATATGATCGATTAATCATACACGTTATTATTTAATCCGACGATTCATATGTTATTATTTACACTATAACTATTGTTCTTGCCGGATTATAAGTAGGCTATTATCTTTGTTTGGCGTCTTTTGTCTAGAACGCTTAGTGTTTGCATGTCTCTCTTCTAAAAGCATATCACAAATTCTTCCTTATGTCCGCGGTGTACTCTTGAAAATGAAGATAGGTCTCATGTTATTCTCCGTTGCCCAACTTCTTCTAAAGTATGGTGGAATTCATCAATCTATGCATCTCTTCAACCTTACATTTGTCAATCTATGGATAGCATTATAGCCAACATAGTTGAAAACCATGCCAAGTTTGAGATAACATAGTTTTTCTTCTGTGCGTGGAACTGCTTGGTCATGCAGTAACTTTCAGCTTTTCGGTTTAGAACAAATCAATTTAGCATGGTGAAGGAAGGTTTCCAAAAGTTCATTTTCTTTGCAGGTTGTTGTTACTTATCATCCCTCTCAGTGGCTAATGCAATTGCTACTCAATCTGTTTGGGCAAGACCTCCTCTTGGTACTATCAAATTAGGGAAGCCGACAGAAAACGAGAAGCAACGAGAGATTTAATTGCCACATCATATTGGTCAAAATAACATCAAGGACAGAGGAAGTACTGAAGCAGAAATCAAAGCACATTCAACACATACAGATAACAAAGAGAAGGGAAAGGAGCACAAGTCAAACCTCAGCACAAGCAAGCTTTTCGGACTTTGCTTATAAATTCCATGATTTCTCCAAGAAAGCTTTTTATGGTTTGCCTGCCTGAGGATTGACTGATTTGGTACCTTGCTAGAGACTAAAGATAGACAATGCAGGGAAAAGAAGGGTTTGTCTACTGATACAAACACATTATACAATTATTAGTTGCAAATGCTAGAAGACATGCTACAATCTACATCCAAGCATAAGAACAGAACTCAAATAAGTTGAGATATAATATATACAACCTAATTTTTGTGCTTCCCTGCATTTTCTCCTGTTGGATAATAGACAGTCTGTTAACTTGCCAAATGGCATTACTAAGTATGGAAGGGATGCCCAGAACATAGAACTAGTATGCAAGTTCACACGCCTTCTAATAGACCATTTAATGTACATACATATTTGAGTAACTACATGGTAGCACAAGAAGAAAAATGGATACGGAAGATCCATTAAACATATGTACATCCATTATTTATCCACGATTGCCAGTAAACTGCTCTATCTTGACAGCACACGTATGGTATGTTTAAACAAAAAGATCACATCAGCCCTAGTAGTAGCAGAAATGTCCCTGTCACTATTCTGCTTTGTCACGTTTGTTCTTCTCAATGGTTGTCATGGCATCCTCAAATGATTTCTGCCAAAAGATAACCATAAAACAGTAGCCATATTTTAGGTAAGAATTTCTCTAAACTATGACAACATCCTCAGTGCATCAATACCGCGAAACGCATCATCGATGCTATTAGCGAGAGGTCAATCAATCTCATTGAATATCATTTTGGGTGTTGTCCTCAAATGATGTGACTAAGCTTCCTTATATAGATACTCAATTCAACAGGGGGATTCTACAAGTAGACTAATTAGGTGTTTTCACTTGTAAAGAACAGAGATAGCAATGTAAATTGTTTCATTAAAAATCAATTGTATCAATAGATAATTAGCATCTCATGTAATGGCACGACGAGATATGCCTCAGTGTCCATTCAAGCAGTTCACAGAATCATAATTGTGCGAAATATATTTCCTTAGCCAATGCCTTGAGAGGACCAAACCCTAGATAACATTCCAGTTAAACTAGACTACCAAAACTGAAAAGGAGAATACAAACATACCCCAGAGTTTTGCATTTTCCAAAGCGTGCTCCCACTCCTATCAACTGCAACTGCACCACCCAGCAAAATACTGCAAGGGATATCATAATATGAATTATCCCAATTAATTTATAACAACACTCCATTTGATAAGATTTGAAACTTCAATTATCAAGAAAAGGAAATGCTGCAAGGAAATTTCAAGGAAAAACACCGCAGAACAAAGAGAAATCTAGAAACGAACCCGGCAAAGGCTACATTGAGAAGGAAAGCTCTGGTAGTTAAGAACCGAAGTGCGACATCCAGTTTTGAAACCCAACCATTATAATTGGATGAAGAAGGCGGTCTATACCGAGGCTTATGATACGAATTCTGGTAATAACTATAATAGGTGTTATTAGAGTAATAACCACCGGCACCGGGGTTTCTGGTGGCGGAACCAGTTCGATAGGCGATATTGTAAGCGGCGCGCTTTTTATCGTCGATAAGAACGTCGTAAGCGTGGGACAGTTGCTTGAATCTGCGAGTGGCTTCTTCTCGGGCATAATCGGAGGACTGCGCGTGCTTGTCCGGGTGGTATTTGACTGCCAAGCTCCGGAAAGCCTCCTTGATTTCGTGTTTCGTTGCGCTCCTTTGCAAGCCTAGGACATTATAGAGATCCTCCCCCATTAGTGAAATTGACCTCCGATGATCGCACGCTCTGGAACGCGAATTGAGTAATTACTCCGTTAAAGACCAATTGAAAGAAGAAAAATGGCAGGTCATGAAGATGCAGATTGCAGAGAAATGGATTCGGTGCTGGAGTAATAGTGGGTTGCGAGGAGATCCCAGATGTGCATCGATCGCCTTCAATTTTGATTTGATAATCGTGGCCATTTTGTAGCCGAAGGGTGTCTTCTAAATTTTTAACTGAGTGTCCTTTTACCCAAATTCATAAGATGTGAGGCTTTATCCGTGAATATTTTTTTTAGTTTAAATTTTTGATATATTATTATGGGCACATTCGGTAAATCATCAATTATCCACAATGATTTTGAAGTTAAAGATCAAAATTGAAAAAAATGAAGGGTATGGAATAAAAATTATTGGGTTGGTGTTTGGCAAAAAGAGAATTAGCGCGATAAAAATGATTAAAATGGGTATAAAATTAAAAATAAATGTTGTCGTTAGGGGTGTAAATGAGTCGGATTTGGAGAATATCCTATTCATCCCCATTTCTATTTAGTATAATGTTTTCGTCCCCATCCCCATATCCGTTCGGTTACTTAAAAGGGCAATTTTGGTAATTATGCCTTTTTTAGAAACTAGAGTAGTAATTGAGCTTTTTAATGTTTTAATTAAGTAAATGTACCCCAACCTTTTGTATTTACACACTCTTCTCTCAAGAGGTACATTTACTAAACACAAAACTTGAAAAAGCCTAGTAAACCAAATTGTTTCTACTTGAAATCGTTCTCGTCGCTTCCATCAAGGGATCCCGTTCCCATTTAATTTTTTCCATTTTAAAGTTTTATGGGTTTTTCACCGCAAAATTTCCCATCTATGTCGGATATTCGTTCTCATCGGGGAATGGGAATGGATAGGGCGGGGAGTACCCTATTCATCCTCATCCTCGTTTAGTATAATCAAGTGTATTTAGCTTTTTCGAATATTTTTAAACTAGTAAGTGTGGCTAAATAAAGTGCTTGATTATAAATTTAAATGATGACTTGACAGGGATAATCAAAAGTTGGTTATAATACATATAACCAATAGCTCTGAGATCTTCATCTCCAACATTTGATTACAACAACCCTTGATCCATCCAAAATTATAACAATTGATCCCTAGACTTGACCTTATGTTTAAGGAAAAAAGCAGAAGCAACAAAACATTGTATCAAAACGTCTACTGATTAAAAATAAAGTGAACAAAGAAGATAAGATAACATTTCCTTACTAGAGCATATTAAGGGCCCCAAGTTATACAAAAAAAGGCCCCTTTATATTAGTACGCAATATATATCTTCTGCCGCCGTTATTATAGGAAAGTATCTCATACGTTCTTCACCTGCATCTTCTTCCTCACGGATAAATCGACATCACACGGACATCAACCACAATAGCTTCATCTTCATCTTCATCTTCCAAAACAAGTTTCTATTTGGTTTCGTTATGTTTTCGTTCTACACAATTGCAACATTTCGGGAACAATAAGCCTGTTTATCTGCTTGGGTACATAATCATCGAAGTATACTGCTTTCGATCTACCATTTTTAAACATATTTCGATCTTGGTAAGTCTATGTTTCTCCTGTCTAACCTTCTTCGGACGCTCTTCTTGATAACTCCCATGGTTTGTGTATATGTATATAAATCATGATATTGAATTTATGTACATAATCGATTCTGAAGCATCGTTGTGCTAAACAAATCATCGTTGTCTTTGTGTACATAATGGATTCTGAAGCATCGTTGTCTTTGCACATGATTAAAAAAATATGTGGCGGTTTTATATTTCTATCTAAATTATGTACATTATATACTTATGTATAACCTCTTATTTTCCTTGTGTATCAGTTAGTTGTGTCACACAAATTATCGTTGTCTTTGTGTATATGTACATAAAGTATTATGAAACATCGTTGTCTTTATGCATGATTATATGTGTATTTGTGTGTTTATCATATATGTGGTTGTTTTCTGTTTCTATCTAAATTATGTACATATATATACTTATGTATGACTTCTTATTTTCCTTTTGTATCAGTCAGTTTGTGGACAATTGATGACGAGGGTTTTCATAACATTATATTGCGGGGAGAAATGGGAGTTTTTGAACGATGTATGGACCTACAGTGGAGATGTCAAAAGCAAGCCCATAGTCGTTGATTTATCTTGCACTTTTGTTGATTTGACGAATGATATTGCACGCCAATTTAGAATATCTCAATCAGAATTCGTTGTGGACCTGTCCTACAGGAATCCTTTCAATCCATGACTACAACCATTTCAACTTACAAACAGAGATGATTTGGATACATTTATCCGGATAAATGAACTACATGATTTTAAGTGGAGTATTTCTTTGTGTATAACTACTTTGGAAGTACATAAGCCTACTGGCGGGGAGTTAGTGGTTGTACCCGATGTAGATGAAGGAATCCAGTGTTACAGACAAGAGCTTAACTGCTTGAGAACAACTACGGAATATCTTGACAACGGGCTGTCACAAGTTGATTTGTGTACACATACGTCAAGTGTGTTAGACAACGATCAAGTAGATGATATGTGGAGTGAATCCATCGCAATAGTTCGCCAAAGTCAATCTTATGTGCTTGCTGTAAACGATTATGAACTTGTTGTTGGGAAAACATATCGTACAAAAACCTAGTTGAAGAACGCTTTGTGTCTGCATTCTATATATTGGAATGTTCACAGTATAAAATTGTTAAGTCAAAGAGGAAGGTTGTCACTGCAATATGTATTGATGAAGCATGCAAATGGAGAGTTCGTTTCAGCATGCTTGGTGAATCAAGTATATTTACAACAACAAAGTTCGTCTCTACACACACATGTTCGTATCAATTGAGGCGAAAGGGTAACAGGGGTGCTTCCTACCACGTCATAGCAGAGAAAGTGAAATCAATATATGTTACTTTAATTTTTCATACAATACTGTTATGTACATATCTTGTTTAATTCGTGCATCATGTAGGTACTCCAACTCCAAGAAACTACCTTCGGTAAATCAGATAGTAACAGTAATGAAAAGCTTACACCGTATTAATGCTAGTTATTAGAAGTGTTGGAAAGCCCAAGAAGAAGTGAAGGACATGATTAGAGGAACGCTTGAGAATAATTACATCTTAATCCCTTCCTATTTGTATACGCTGGAGGAAGCCAATGAAGGATCATATGTTGGACTTATAGTAGACGATGATAATCGTTTCAAGTATGTATTTGTAGCATTCGGTCAGTCAATCCGAGGGTTTAAATCGATGAGGAAGGTACATATATTTATACCATGTAATATCATCTTGTGCTCTATTGTTCATGTATGTAGATTATGTACAAGTGTAATATGTTGTAGGTTATCACTAGTAGACGAAACACGTCTTAGTGGGAAGTACGGGGGAGTGTTGCTTGTTGCAACTGCCCAAGATGCAAATCAGCAGATATATCCCATGGCATTTGGCATTGTTGATAGTGAGAATGATGCATCGTGAGAGTTTTTTTTCCAAAATCTGGAACGCATCGTACCGGACAACGACGACCTTGTGTTTGTATCAGATAGACATAATTCAATCAAGAAGGGTAAAACGTCGTACTATAAAAAAGCATTTCATGCATACTGTATTTGACACCTTAAAGGGAATCTCAAAAAGAGGACAAGTTCTAACCGAATACTGCAGTTGTTCATTGATGGAGCCATGAGATGTAAGAAATATGAGTGCATGGCAATACTTGGACAAATTTCTTCGGTATGTTATGTACATAATGCATTTTATGTTAACCTTATTCGTATACGTAATGCATTGCATGACAATATTTGATCATTTTTTGTGTACATTAATGCTAATTTTCATTCACATGAAAAGCCAACAGTTGGATCTCTGCAACATGAGATAGGGTTGTCAACATGGGCACGGTCATTATCGCCGGCAAAACAATACAATATCATGACAAGTAATAACGCCGAGTGTGTTAACGCATTGATGAAAGAGGGGAGGAAATATCCAGTTTTAGGGTTGCTTGATGAGATTAGACAATTCATGTCATGATGGTTTGCCGAGCGTCGACAAAGGTCTCAATCTTGTGTAGAGGTTTCCACACCGAAATTTGAAGCGATCATCCAGAAAAGATTCAACGAATCTACCTCTTACTTTGTGTATGTCCTTGATGCGGATAGAATGAAGTTTGAAGTGAAAAGGGGTGACGAACATGTAATCGTTTGTTTGCAAACCAAGTCTTGTGAATACAAGGAGTTTGATGTTGAAGAAATACCGTGCATACATGATGTAGTTGCATCAAAACATCTTGTTATGAGTCCTTCTTATCTCGTTAGTATGTATTATTCCACTGAAAATTGGAGGGCTGCATATTTGGAGATAATTTATCCCATGCAGAACAAGTCGGAGTGGAATATTCCGACATGCATATCGGAAATGAAATGTGATCCTCCAATAAGGCGTAAACGGTGTGGAAGGTTACCTAAAGCAAGAATACGGGTCTCGTGGGAACCAAAGAGTAAGCGAAGATGTGGCTGTTGTGGATTTAGTGGACACACGAAGAAGACTTGTCTAAAGCAACCAAAGCAGGCAATGTGAAACGGGTTTGAGTGAATTATATGCTTTATGTACGAAGAAAACTTGTGTACTTCTCAATAAATGGTTTTTGCCTTATGTACGAACATCACATTCTGGTAGCCTATTTGATGGATATTAGAACTACAAATTTCTTATTATCAACGTGCCTAAACTACCATCTTTCGTGTATTATTACATACAAAATATGTTAAACAGTTCCTTCAATATCTTGTACACACGCCCTCCTCTAACAATTGTTGGGCGTTCAACCAATAAGACATGTTTAACCCTTTATTTGGATAGTCAAACTTGTGTACTTCTCAGTAAGAAGTACACAAAATTTTGACTTATGTACGAACATCACATTCTGCTTGCCTATTTGATGGAATATTTTAACTACACATTCCCTATTATCAATATGCCTAAACAGCCATCTTTCGTGTATTGTTACATACAAAATATGTTAAACATTTTCTTCAATATCTTGTCCACACGCCCTATATTGTGTATTATTAATATTTATAAAACGTATGTACATTATATGTGTTTATGTACTAAGACATGTTATGTACATTTGTGTTTAATGACACCATAATGATAAAAATGTCTGCTTCAAGTCACACGAATACATGAGAAAACTGTCCGCCTTAATGAATATGTTTGTTATGACGACATAATAATAAAAATGTCTACTTCATGAAACAACATAACATGAAAAAACTGTCCGCATTAATGAATTTGTTACACAAGAAAACTCAAGTAAAGTGTCTTGGAATGTGTTCAACTCTCATCAACCTAATCTGGTCATCCCCTTGAGAATATAACATGAGCAATCTTCTCCCTCACAGCTTGCAACCCATCATCGCTGATGCCAGATAAATCCGTTCTCCCCGAAGCTAGGTATTGAATGTACTTGACAACAAATATTCCGCAGCTACCCCTATTTTGTGCAAAGCATATGTACATATTAGTATTTGTGCAGTCCATTGAATATTATGTAATGATGTACCCGTCAACATTGACCTTCAGACCAGATTTTCTGATAATTTTGAATGGCCTCTTCAAATTGTCGCCTAGCTTCGTGTGCTTGCCATGTAACCGTATCACCTGAGGGAACATAACTGCCAAAGGTTTGAGTAACTGCTGAACTCTTTCTTCTTTTATGTACATAACTTGTGGGTCATATACATAAATGGTCCAATCCAGTAGGTTGATCTCCAGCGTTATCCAGTGTGAATCCAGAAGGTTAAAGGGGGAATATATCTTGTCAACATCGTACAAGGGCTTCCTGAATATAGCTGGGACATCTCCAGTTATCACCTGGAACAATTTTTCGTTCAACTTGGGTTTCTCATTCTTCATAGATACATACTTAGCAAATGTGGTCCTATTGTATGCCCTTGTCCATTCAGTTGAAAGCACAACTATCCTTTCAAATATTTTTGGATCCTGAACAATACTTTTGCGCATATGCACCAATATCTCATCAATTGCCTGCAATGTCCAACATTATATTTTTCTTATGTATATATATAATTATGTACATAAACACTTAATGTACACACTGTTATTGACAGCTTACCTCGTCTTTGATCCAACCACCAAGCTTCAATATATCCTAAATTGCTGCTCTTGTAATGTTCTTGATATATCCCCTTATCGAACATTTATGGTCCTTGTTCTTCACCCAGTTATATAGACTTTGACGCTCATTCAAATCCAGAATGCTATTGGAAGGCTCCTTCGGTAGGCTCACATTTTTCCTGTACGGTGTACATACATATTTATTGTCCTTCTTAAGCCTTAACCCAATCCTGCGTGCTGGTTGGGCTTCCTCGATGCCCTGCTTAACAATTTTAATGTGTCAAGTTTGCATACATATTTTCACACATAATTTTGATATATAATATTGTTGTGATATTACAATTAGTTGACTTACATTACATAGTTTCAAGTGTCTCCTGGAATCTACATTACATATTACATAATATACATTTATGGTGGTCATACCTCACTGGATCCACCCCCTATTTCTTCGATCTTTGCATCATCTATAATGTCTTCCTTGTCAACATCAGCACGTGTAGGAGTCTGTTCGGTAGCATTTGATTTTTTCACATTTTCTGTGATAAGATTCTTGATTTTAATCTTTGTACGCTTGCAAGATTGGTAAATTGTTGTGTCCATCTTGTTGTACAGGGTGCCCAAATCCCTAGAATATGTGGTGAGTTCCTTAATCATTATCCCATGATGCTCTACCTTCTCAGCAAGTTCTTTCTGATCTCGTTGAATGGTGCCTAACTTATCCATAAGTTCAGCAACTCACGTTGGTTTATGTGTGTCCATTCTATTATGCACATAAAAGAAAATTAGTGAAAATAGTAAGTGGTTCTATAACTGTTATGCAGAGGGTATAAAAATGTACATACCTCGTAGGTACATTGCTTTTATGTTCGTCTTTCCTCACTTCTTCAACAATAACTTCATCTAGTGCCTTTTTTGGTGAAAGTGTGGGGTATGCTTCCACATTTCATTTATTTTGTGAATGAGTTAAATGGACTAACCTTGTGTGGGCATGAATTTTGTCTTCACCAGACTTGCCAATTTCGACACTAATATTTTCAATTGCAATCTTAGGTGGAGATGAAAGGGTATCTTAATTGATTGACTGTTAAATATTGTCATTTTCCTTTATTGTCATCTTTGAGGATCTACACAAAATATTTATTCTTATGAGTCTGGAGATAGTTATTAATATGTTTATGTAATTATGTAATCATAATGTTGAAACACACCTTGTTTGTTCTTGACCTTTGGCGTCAACCGATTTGCCAACTTCAACATTAGTCTTTTCCTTATCATTATTAACTGATTGTGCGTTTGATTCTTCCATAGAAAATGGAATAATGGGATCCTTTCCCTTTGATATCTGATAGCATTTATTATAGTCTATGTTTTGAGACCGGTTTAGACGTTTTATCTTCATAAATCTGCATGTATGAGCATACATTATGTAATTATATTGCTATTTCATCTACCTTTGCGGGAATCGAGGTCTACACCTAGTTTTGTTGTAATCGTAGGTAAAACGGCACATTTTGGATGAAATTAGAGCTAAAGGAGCTAAGGAGTCATTGGAGCTACATTCAAGAGCTTAAGGAAGAACTCATAAAGCATGAAAATGGATTAAAGATTTACTTTGGACCAGATTTGAGAGATTTCACATTCACTTCAGAGTCACCTCGGTCAGCTACAATACCACCTCGACCGAGGTGATTTTGAGGAGCGCCCCGACCGAGGTAGACACCCTGTCGTCGGCGAGGAGATATATTTTATGGCTGAGATCTTTTAATTATGGAAAGAAGATATCATATTTTTGGGCTGGATTTCTGGAAGGAAGAAAAGATATTTAGCTGATTTATTTGGATATATTATATGGGAAAAAGATCTTTTAAGATATTTTATCTTTGAAAGATATTTTTCCTATATAAAGGGTTGAATTTTCCACAAATTCAATCCATGCTTAGACGTGCTGAGACAGCCGCTGCATCAAAGTCCTGCGATTGCAGAAGATTTCCCTTCGGATTGAAGGAAGAAGGAAGATTTCCTTGTTGAAGATAGCCTTGAAGGAGTTTTGTGAGATTTCTCTAGGCTATTTTTGGTTACTTTTGGTTGGTTGTTCTTGCTTGATTTGTGACTTGGAAACATTGATTTGTGACATATTGGATTCAGTTATTGAAGTCTTTTCATTTAAGTCTTCTTGTTTGATAATTGATTCCTTCTTTATTAAGTTAATTATTGTTATCATGATGATTGTTGGCTAAGTTTCTTTTGCGATTCTAGGGTGATTGACTGAAGGTTGTGGGAAAGACGATGATAGAATGATCTTAATCGCATCCGGACTCTAAAAACTCGAGTCTTTATCTTAACCGATGAACATCTCGCTCAGTCGATGAACACCTCGGCCGGGGTGGATTCTATTGACCGAGGTGAACATTTTCCTGATCCCTTTTTGAGTTAAGATCCAGTTTGCCAAATCCTATCCTTGTTAATCCTTTCCTGGTTCAATGTAAGCCTAGGATGAGACTTACCCGGTGATTCCTTTGCTTGTTTACCTAAGATCATGAGCGATAGGTAATAAAGGTTTATCCTTTATTGGGGTTTGAGTGTGCTTCCATTCCAATCTTGAGAGTTAGCCTGAGACTTACCCGGTAAAGGTTGATTCTATCCACTTGGTTGGCGTGTTAGTTTGAGGTTATAGTTCTTTACCTTAGTTCCTTGCGACTTACCCGGTAATAAGAATTACGGTTTGAGATAGTGAGTAGTGAGACTTACCCGGTGATCTATTCCCATCTTAGAAACACCTTTCCTTGCAAAATCTCAGCTTTGTCCGCTATATCCTTAGATCTTGAGTTTGAACCACAACTGGATGCCTTAATCTCTAGAATCCGCATTTTCCCTTATTTGACATATATCATCTTTGATTACTTTGATTGCTTTTGTTGATTGCATTATTTGACAACCGATTCTGTGCTTGGTTTCGCCTAAGTCCATGTGTCCGACCCCTGGAATTTCTTACTTTTACTGCGATTGACCCGTACACTGCGGGTTCGCATCCTTGTTTAAGCATATTTCCTCGGTTATAAATTTAAAGCTTGCACACACCTTTTGAAGCGAACAATATCCTCTTTGAAGATCTACACAAAATACATAAATCAGAAACATAACGTCTATTATGTAATTGTGTACTTGTGTATCTAACCTTGTAAGTTCATAGACCTTGGCTTCACCGGACATGTTAACTTCAACGTCCACCTTTTCATTTTTATTTATAGGGGATGGTGTTTGCCTAGGTTCCTCATTTGATGGTTGAATTGGATCATTTCCCTTTGTTGTCCTGTTTGAAGCCCTACACAAGTTACAATATTTTAGACACATAATATATTCATATAATTGGGTACATATATCATGTGTTGATGCAAACATTTTTGTTTGGACAGTTGGAATGTTTGCATCTGGTTTTCTTTTCCTGCTTTGCTTGTCCTCCTCTGTTACATTTCAATATAAAAAAAATAGAGATATTCATACACAATAAGACTTATGTACATACATTCAATTGTGTAGAATATTACTCTTCTTCTTAGGTGGATCAACAAATGCATCATCATCTGAATCAACAACACCAATGTTTCTGATAACAACATTGGGGCTACCAACCCTATATTTGAAAAAGTAACACCTAAATGAATCGATTTTGGACAGTTTTCAATATTTTGTAAATAAAATGTATTGAGTCCAAACCTGAATGTTTCCTCTTTATCACTCACTTCACTAGGCCTTGTTATTATCACTTCTGCATCTTGAAATCCATTACCAAATAGGAAGTTAAGCCTAGCATATTCGCCCACAATTGGCCACCAATCACTGTCATCGTTCCCAATGAGTCCTTCAACAGTTTTGATGTCCTCTTTCTTTAGGGTATCCACAATAACCTTTATATCAGCGTATCCGGGGAACGGCTTTCCAGACTTCCCAGATCTTGAGACGTACCGCAGACACATTGGTTCCGCCTTCTCATCATTAATGATTGCGTAATATTGTGCAAGCTTTGGTACAGAATAAAACAGCCAAATCTATGGGAAGCATTAAATATTCAATATGGTTATATAAATATGTAATCAAACATTATTTATGTAATTTATGTATACACAATATAGTTATATAAATATGTAATCAAAAACATATGAAAGTGCAAACTTGTAATGCAAGGGGAAACCCTCCAATATTGTACCCTCCACTAGATCGTTCTTTGCCGGCATCACAGGATTAGAGGAACCTCATTTTCTAGTTAAACGACAAACGACCCCATGTCAAAGTTTAATGTTGATGAGATGAGCATTTTTGCTGATAACCATATCGGATTCTTTATATGCAAACAAGGAACCCCAATCCCTTTCTTATCTTTTGCCGATGACATGAGCATTTTCGCTTGAACAAATTCGGCCTCATGTCAAAGAACTAGAAAAATTCTGGATATATATATTGTTTCATTTCGGAACAGAAAATCAATTACCAAAAATCTGCCTTCCAAACTACCAAAAATACCAATGATAACAACATATCTCAATTAAAAATCATCTTGGATATGAATCACACCAAGACTCTTGAGAAATATCCTAGATGTCCTATTACTGACGGAAGAGTAACATAGGAACATTCGGAGACATCAACCATAAGACTAAACAACAACTGATGAAATGGAAAGCAAACACTTTTTCGCAAGAAGGCAAAAATATGCTTATTAAACAAAATCTAGTGACCAAACCTACTTTCACTATGCAAAGTTTAATGTTGTAAACCTACAACCTACATGATCTCGATAAAACATATAAAAAAATTATTTTGGAACAAAGGATACAAGCATAGGCCCATCATCAACTAGGATGTGATATGCAAATCTAAGATGGTGAACTTGGAGTCTTGGTGTGAGGAAAGTCCAAACTACAAACACAGTTTTACAAATGAAACTTTTATGGAAAATCCTTGCAGTGCCCAATAATATATGGGTAAAAATTATTAGTGAAAATATGTTAAAAAAATATTAATATCCTTAACTATCGAATGAAAGACCCATCTTCTTGGCAGTGAAATAACCTTATTAAACTCAATTCCGAGTTCAAAGATAGACTCATCTGACAAGTTGGAAATGGTAAAACAATCAATTTTTGGCATGACAACTGGATAACGAACTCACCGTTTGTAAAGATGGCACAAAATACCAATCTAATTAACACAAACATCAAAGTTAACCACTTCGTCACTGAATCGGGGCAATGGGATGTCACCAAAACTGAAAATGAACTTCAAAACATAATAAACTTGGATATCAGGAAAAAAAATAAGGGAAACAATTATTCCAAACAACGAAATTCAGGATAGACAATACTGGAAATGAAGCAAAAATGGCTGGTTCACCACAAAATCCGCATCGGAAATTATTGAATCGCAAATGTATTCTTCCCAACATGACGCATGTGAGTGAATTTGGAAACTTGACACCCAACCAATAATCAAAAATTTATTCTAGAATGCCAACAAAAGCAAAGCTTGATGAAAGAAGATTTGCAGTGACTAAGAATTGCAAACTATGCAACCACCACCTCGAGGACCTGTTTCACCTACTTATTGAATGCCCTTTTAGTAAACAAATTATAAACAAAATTGACAGAACAATGTCAACTAGATTGGAAACCATTAACTATAACAATAAAATTCACGACATCTAAATGAAATAAAAAGGAAACCAGGACATAACAAAATGGTTTGCCACACAACCATTTGGTGGAACATTTGGTTTTCCAGAAACAAAATCATTTTTTGGTAATGAACCTATTGGATTGTGTAGTAAGGTAACTAGTTTTATCAATGATCAAATCCATAACTGGAAATTCAACCCAACTGATGATGACGATTTTGACATAAAAAACATCAAAAACAAACAAATCATACTAAAAGAAAAAAAAACATAACATCAATTGGGATAAACCAAATTTTGGGTTTCATAGACTCAATTTTGATGGATCTAAACTCAAATCGGGAGTAACCTCTATTAGCTACGTGATTCGGGACCACAATGGAAAGGTTGTGAACCATGATGCAAAAAAAATAATTTCAACTCGATTATCAAAGTAGAGTATTTTTTCCTGAAACTAGGCCTTCAAGAGGCTATAAGATTACAAATTAAAAAAAATCAAAATTGAAGGTGATAACTTATGTGTCATTCAGGCACTCCAAGGTCTTTGGTGGTGCCCTTGGGAGATTGAGATGATTATTTTTGACTCCAGATTGGATCTCTATTTTTTTGACAATGTCCAAATCCGACAGGTCTTCAGAGAGATAAACAATGTTGCTGACCGATTAACCCATATGGGCTCTTCGACCCCAACACCAGTTTTCCCGATGATCCCGAACTCTGCATTCTCGTCCGAAAGGATACTTTAGGATGTAGTACATCTAGGAGATAGTACAAGCTAACCATTTCCCATTATGAAAAAAAAACATTGTATCAACTTGGATAACATCTATTCAAGAATAATTCTCAATGTAGTAGATACCACGATTCCACACACCGGTAACACCACGATTCCACACACCGGTAACAGCTGCAAAAAATTACAACACTTGAAAATCA
This sequence comes from Fagopyrum esculentum, assembly GCA_033239045.1. Taxonomy (NCBI): domain Eukaryota; kingdom Viridiplantae; phylum Streptophyta; class Magnoliopsida; order Caryophyllales; family Polygonaceae; genus Fagopyrum; species Fagopyrum esculentum. The sequence continues at coordinate 131,613,192 of BSUD01000004.1, forward strand.
ATAATAGAACTTGGTCACCCTATAGAAAAAATCACAAATCACTTAATCTAATGGTTCACTAATCTGAGTGATCATTCAATACTCACGATCAATATCTTGTGAACCACCATAACCAAATAAGGCATTATAGATTGAACATGTTGATTGTCTTTGAAAAATAAATAAATTAACATTATAAAACAAAAAATATACTTAAGCAAAACTAGAAACTTAGAGAGATAGAGTACCTTTGTCCACAAGTTCTGACAAAGCCAACTTTTCTCCAAAATATCAAGGGCAAGCTTACTACGGTGAGGATTCAAGATTCTTCCACTATCACTAAATGCATATCAGAAGCTACCGTTGTAACAGGTATGACTAAGACATCGCTAGCCATTTTAGACACAATAGGATACTTTGTTTCATTGGTATTCCACCATTCTAGTATGTTAAACTCTCCACTAATAGGATGAAGTCTCTCTTCAAAATATAGATCAAGTTCACTCTTATCAGAACTAGCCAAATCTGATGGGTGAAGGTATTGATTAAATACATCATCAAATCGAACAATGGTAGCACTAACAACACTAGAAGATGATTGATGAGCAGAAGAAGACACTACATCACATTCCGCAACACTGAGTCTTTCACTACTATATTTCTTTTCATACTCAAAAAATATATCAAAACATATGCTTTTCACTTTCTCCGTTTCTTCACCTTTACAAACATCCAAAACCATGAGTTTACATCTCGGGTCTAACATTGCAGCAACACCCATTATACCATGAATTACTAGCCAACACTTAAATTTATTCTTCATTCTCAAAGCCATATTCCTTATCGGCTCATCTATATCATTCATCCACTGAGATAAAGTTCACTTGATCTCCATCAACTTAAGAAAATAAAGATTAGCAGTAGGATATTTACGTCCAGAAAATAACTCAGACACACTATGAAACAATTGTAATTTGTCACACGTATCCTTAGCCAAGTCTCATTCATCACTACTAGGCCAACACTTGTATGAAGAATCGCGATGTTTTAAACGAAAACACATCTCTATAAATTAAAGCATGTTGAAGCAGGAAATAGGTAGAATTCCGTCTTGTCTTGCAATATAATATCAACTTTTTTGAATAAGTAATCCCTAGTTGTCGACAAGCTTCCTCAAACTTCTCATCCCTCTTTGGAGATGCCCTTCAAAAGAAAACACTATCCCGGATCATTTCCATTAGACTTCCAATTACATTCATTCCGTCTTTCACAATCAAAATTCAATGTGTGCACAACACCGCATATGAAAATATTCTTTTCTAAGAATAAGATCAATCCAAGTAACTCTTTCCAAAACAAGTCCGATCATGCAGTCAATGGTAGAACAATTATCTAATGTTAATTTAGACAACTTTCTATCCAAATTCCAATCTAAAAAGCCTCTACAATATGTGGACATGAGACATATGCAAGCCTACAAAATTATATGAAGAAAATCACATCAATATATAAAAACAAAAATTCAAAATGTGATAATAAATAATTTCACCTCAAAATTCGACTTTGAAGTTTCCAATTTGAATTAATCCAATATGCAGTGATGATCATAAATCCGTGGCATAAATATTGAGAAGTCCATATGTCTGTTGTTATTCCAACTCTACCATCGTTACTTGATAGCAACTTCAACATCTTGAGTTTTTCATGATCATAAATCTTCATAGCATCACTCCTAAGAGTTTTCCTACTGACCAAACTGAATTCGGGACGAAGACTACCCAACAATCTCTTAAAACCAGTTGCTCAACTATAGACAATGGGTGATCATGTAAAACGACAAACTGGGACAACTCTCTTCTAGATACATCTTGTTTATATTCTTTGAAAAGAAGACTATGTTTTCCCGCCGAAGCTATGCCTACAACTAACTTTTATTGTTTGTTTGATTTTGCCTCGTGACATTTACGCATCATACAACTTCCATAGTGAGAATGCAAATGTGTAGTACCATGTTTGGACCCTCCTACTAGTTTCTTTTTGCAGTAATTGCAAACAAATTTCTACTTGCCATCAACCACTTCTTTGGTGAAATGAGACCACATAGTTGAAGTTAATTTCCTTTTCTTACCCAATACCAAATCAAGTTCTTTTCCTATTTCTGTGTTATTCCATTTTAGTCTTAATGAACGGAGATTGATGAGCCGGATTTAGAGCACGAGGATGGATATAGTTGCATGTATTTGAGGGAGATGAGTAAGATGTTTCTTATGTGGCTTTTTTTTAATTATTTAGTCAATTATCTCTTTAATTATACGTATTAATACAATTTCAAAATTTACATCGAGCTAGAAGGAAGACAGGCAACAAGTTGTGCCGTCAATCCTTTCTGAATAGCGAATCCGATCCTCCTAAAAACAACATCAGAAGACCTAGGAGACATAGCTTTACCATGCAAGACCAATTGCACCCTCTTGAGAATTTCAATAGCATCGGGCGCAAGGAAACCAAAAGTGTCAAAAGCAAACGGAAAAAACACATGTTGATTTTCAATATAAGCTCTCTCATGTTTAGCCACCTTAGCAGTAGCCGCACTAAGCGCCGCCTTACCCATCACAAAAGGCCCAATACCCAAACAAACAAGTGGGAAAACTCCAGTCAAATCGATGCAAACAAGTTTTCCACCCGCCCATCCAAACACCAAGACACCCGCCGGCCTCAACGTGGACCTCCCCTCATGTGGGTCAGTCGAGAAGGACACATGCGTCTCCTTCTTAACCAAGACCCCCACCCTCTAAACACATCACACAACACATCACAAACCAAATCATGCCTTTATTTGAAGTCAAGAAGCTCTTTACAATGAACCGCATTGATGCATCCTTGGAGGTAACCAAGGATAACTCCGGATCTAGATCAAGCAAAACTCCAACTACTCCTTGATTCTTTGTGCAACGTTGTATCGTTTCGGATCCAAAGGGGCGGAAGCGATTAAGAAACAAAGGTTAATTCGATCTAGAGAGATCGAATAAGCCTTTTTGTGTGAATCGAAGGTTGATTCTTAAGAGAATATTCTTATACAGAATATCAAAACATATGCTTTTCACTTTCTCCGTTTCTTCACCTTTACAAACATCCAAAACCATGAGTTTACATCTCGGGTCTAACATTGCAGCAACACCCATTATACCATGAATTACTAGCCAACACTTAAATTTATTCTTCATTCTCAAAGCCATATTCCTTATCGGCTCATCTATATCATTCATCCACTGAGATAAAGTTCACTTGATCTCCATCAACTTAAGAAAATAAAGATTAGCAGTAGGATATTTACGTCCAGAAAATAACTCAGACACACTATGAAACAATTGTAATTTGTCACACGTATCCTTAGCCAAGTCTCATTCATCACTACTAGGCCAACACTTGTATGAAGAATCGCGATGTTTTAAACGAAAACACATCTCTATAAATTAAAGCATGTTGAAGCAGAAAATAGGTAGAATTCCGTCTTGTCTTGCAATATAATATCAACTTTTTTGAATAAGTAATCCCTAGTTGTCGACAAGCTTCCTCAAACTTCTCATCCCTCTTTGGAGATGCCCTTCAAAAGAAAACACTATCCCGGATCATTTCCATTAGACTTCCAATTACATTCATTCCGTCTTTCACAATCAAAATTCAATGTGTGCACAACACCGCATATGAAAATATTCTTTTCTAAGAATAAGATCAATCCAAGTAACTCTTTCCAAAACAAGTCCGATCATGCAGTCAATGGTAGAACAATTATCTAATGTTAATTTAGACAACTTTCTATCCAAATTCCAATCTAAAAAGCCTCTACAATATGTGGACATGAGACATATGCAAGCCTACAAAATTATATGAAGAAAATCACATCAATATATAAAAACAAAAATTCAAAATGTGATAATAAATAATTTCACCTCAAAATTCGACTTTGAAGTTTCCAATTTGAATTAATCCAATATGCAGTGATGATCATAAATCCGTGGCATAAATATTGAGAAGTCCATATGTCTGTTGTTATTCCAACTCTACCATCGTTACTTGATAGCAACTTCAACATCTTGAGTTTTTCATGATCATAAATCTTCATAGCATCACTCCTAAGAGTTTTCCTACTGACCAAACTGAATTCGGGACGAAGACTACCCAACAATCTCTTAAAACCAGTTGCTCAACTATAGACAATGGGTGATCATGTAAAACGACAAACTGGGACAACTCTCTTCTAGATACATCTTGTTTATATTCTTTGAAAAGAAGACTATGTTTTCCCGCCGAAGCTATGCCTACAACTAACTTTTATTGTTTGTTTGATTTTGCCTCGTGACATTTACGCATCATACAACTTCCATAGTGAGAATGCAAATGTGTAGTACCATGTTTGGACCCTCCTACTAGTTTCTTTTTGCAGTAATTGCAAACAAATTTCTACTTGCCATCAACCACTTCTTTGGTGAAATGAGACCACATAGTTGAAGTTAATTTCCTTTTCTTACCCAATACCAAATCAAGTTCTTTTCCTATTTCTGTGTTATTCCATTTTAGTCTTAATGAACGGAGATTGATGAGCCGGATTTAGAGCACGAGGATGGATATAGTTGCATGTATTTGAGGGAGATGAGTAAGATGTTTCTTATGTGGCTTTTTTTTAATTATTTAGTCAATTATCTCTTTAATTATACGTATTAATACAATTTCAAAATTTACATCGAGCTAGAAGGAAGACAGGCAACAAGTTGTGCCGTCAATCCTTTCTGAATAGCGAATCCGATCCTCCTAAAAACAACATCAGAAGACCTAGGAGACATAGCTTTACCATGCAAGACCAATTGCACCCTCTTGAGAATTTCAATAGCATCGGGCGCAAGGAAACCAAAAGTGTCAAAAGCAAACGGAAAAAACACATGTTGATTTTCAATATAAGCTCTCTCATGTTTAGCCACCTTAGCAGTAGCCGCACTAAGCGCCGCCTTACCCATCACAAAAGGCCCAATACCCAAACAAACAAGTGGGAAAACTCCAGTCAAATCGATGCAAACAAGTTTTCCACCCGCCCATCCAAACACCAAGACACCCGCCGGCCTCAACGTGGACCTCCCCTCATGTGGGTCAGTCGAGAAGGACACATGCGTCTCCTTCTTAACCAAGACCCCCACCCTCTAAACACATCACACAACACATCACAAACCAAATCATGCCTTTATTTGAAGTCAAGAAGCTCTTTACAATGAACCGCATTGATGCATCCTTGGAGGTAACCAAGGATAACTCCGGATCTAGATCAAGCAAAACTCCAACTACTCCTTGATTCTTTGTGCAACGTTGTATCGTTTCGGATCCAAAGGGGCGGAAGCGATTAAGAAACAAAGGTTAATTCGATCTAGAGAGATCGAATAAGCCTTTTTGTGTGAATCGAAGGTTGATTCTTAAGAAGAATCCTTGAATATGGATTTCTTGGATCAAAGACGAGATCCAAGGAAGAAATTTGAGAGATAGAAGAGAGGTTTTGATGCCCAAACTAAGTAGGAGGAAATTCTTCTCAAAACTTAGTAATATTGAACATCAAAAATAAGTGAGGCAAGATATCTCTTATATAGAGACTCTTGCCTACCTATGGGCCAACGGGCCAAACAAAAATACATAAGGAAAGCCCAAAAGGGAAAACCTAAAAGGATAAGATCAAAACCTAAAAGGATAAGATCAAAAGAGAATATTCTTATACAGAATATCTCTTTATTACATAAAAAGGAAAACATGAAAATATAGTCCGAAAATAAGCTAGCTTCATGCCATGGAGTCGGAAAGACGAGACATGCCGCTAACGGAACCGGTAGCCTATGCCATGGTGGTGTAGAGACACGACATGCCGGTAATGGACCCAAGTGAAGATGTGGTGCGGACGATGATGGACCCGGTGGCTCGGGCAATGGCCTTAGCTCGGGCTCGGGTGAGAGGTCCATCTGAGCAAACCCTTAGAGCCTCGTCTTCCTCGTCTACAGTCAACGTAGAAGGGACATCCAAGGGCGCATCGATCCCCCCATCTTGGCTGTGAAACGTCCCCGTTTCACCATCGTCAAAGAGGGGCTCAACATAAGGGGCAAGGTCCTTGACGTTGAACGTCAGGTGTACTTCGTAGGAATCCGGAAGCTCTAACTTGTATGCATTCGGGCCATGACGGGCTAAGATGCAGAATGGGCCATCACCACGGTCCGAGAGCTTGCTCATGCGGCGAGTTGGAAAACGCTCATTCCTTAGGTGGAGCCAAACAAGATCACCGGGCTCAAAAGAGACGTCGCGGCGGCCCTTGTTGCGTTGTCCGGCAAGTTGGGCGGTACGACGTTCAAGTTGTGTCCTAGACCGCTCATGAAGCTCAATGATTTGGGCGGCTCGGTTCCCGGCGATGATGTGTTCTCCGTCCTTGAGCGGGCGGGGAGTGAAGTCCAACAGTGTGTGTGGATTAAGGTCATAGACAACTTCAAATGGGGACAATTTAGTTGCCGTGTGCCTAGACCTGTTATACGAAAACTCCAGAACAGAAAGTAAATCCTCCCACCTACGTGGGTTGGTCCGAGTGGTGGCTCTAAGTAGAGCACAAGAGTCCGATTGGTCACCTCCGTTTGACCATCGGTTTGGGGGTGATAACTACTTGAAAACAACAAGTTGGTTCCAAGTTTTGCCCATAAAGTTCTCCAAAAGTGACTTACGAATTTCACGTCCCGATCACTAACGATGGAACGTGGTATCCCATGTAAACGCACCACATTGTCAAAGAACAAGGTGGCAACTTCACTAGCATTTTGGGTGCTTTTACATGCAATGAAATGAGCCATTTTAGAGAAGCGATCGACTACCACGAAAATGGAGTCTTTGCCTCGTTTGGCATAGGCAACCCGACCACAAAGTCCATGGATAGATCCTCCCAAGGTCCCATTGGTATAGGCAAAGGAGAATACATTCCATCCAGACCTTGGCGCGACTTTGCATGATGACATGTGATGCAACCCTTGCAAAACCGTGTCACATGCATACGCATATGGGGCCAAAAGAAATGCTCTTGGAGAGCGGAAAGGGTCTAGGTAGCACCGAAATGACCACGGCCCTCATATATAGAGAGTCTTGCCGACCTATGGGCCAACGGGCCAAACAAAAATACATAAGGAAAGCCCAAAAGGGAAAACCTAAAAGGATAAGATCAAAACTTAAAAGGATAAGATCAAAAGGGAATATTCTTATACGGAATATCCCTTTATTACATAAAAAGGAAAACATGAAAATATAGTCCGAAAATAAGCTAGCTTCATGCCATGGAGTCGGAAAGACGAGACATGCCGCTAACAGAACCAGTAGCCTATGCCATGGTGGTGTAGAGACACGGCATGCCGGTAATGGACCCAAGTGAAGATGTGGTGTGGGAGATGATGGACCCGGTGGCTCGGGCAATGGCTTTATCTCGGGCTCGGGTGAGCATTCCATCTGAGCGAACCCTTAGAGCCTTGTCCTCCTCGTCTACAATCAACCTAGAAGGGACATCCAAGGGCGCATCACACATGCTCCCCAAAAGTATCTAGAATTCTCCGACAGTCGGGCATAGGACAAATCTCATCAACCGGGTATAGAGGAATCATAAGGCGATACTTAAGAACCGAACGATACTCAATCGGGGACATACATTGCCCAAGTCTATCAATGGGTATGGAAAGAAGGAAATCTTGGCTATGTGTGGATTGAAGACACTTGAAAATTGCTTTTTGTCTAAGGGTCAAATTAATTATAACTTTCATCTCCTGCACGATCTTACCGAAAAGAGCACTCAAGACTGGGCCCTGGAGATTGCCAAAATCTCATCAACCGGATATAGAAGTCTGAAGATTGCCAAAAGATCGATAAAACTCAAAGCCCATTTCTACAACTCCATTGTCCCGCAAAATGTGGTCTTGGAGCTTCCAAGACTGGACCTTGGAGGCAACAAAAACAAAGAAAGACGTCTCCATAGAAGAGTATAGACCAAGCCCCCCAATTCGAATAGTCAAAGAAGCAAGTCGCCGCTGAAGATCTCCAAAAAAAGGGCCCCACGAACCACAATATCCTTGACTGATCTACAAATCCCAACATCAAAATAAGTTGTTGCACTCTCTCAATGCTTCGGATGACAAGTCCTCAGGCCAAGATACATCTTAGGAACACCCATACAAGAATGAAGCAGGAGAAATTCACTCTGCAGGTCCCTCAATTGTGAAAAAAGATGTATCAACTCAACCGTCTTAACAGCTCTCTTCATGACAACTCTCTAACAAACTCTTCATCTCTACTCAATGCCCCACCTAGCAACTTAGCACCCAACGCCGGCCTTGCAATGTCATGTGGAAATAGTCCATCTCTAAGTTTCGACCCATCACATGAAGGCCAAAAGAGCTCAATATTGAGAGCATTCAACCGGAGGCCTAAACCCGGACCAAACTCACGAATGATATCAAGAGCTCTAGCCACCTCCTCAAACTGACCAATAATGGTGCCGTCGTCAAGATACCAAGCATGTATAATAGGCTTGCAATTGTCTCTGATCCTATACAGAAGTGGGTACGTGCAAGATAAGAGAGAAGAGAAGTGACCCCAAAGGGTCCCTTGCTGCACACCAGTAGCCGACCAGATAAATCTATCTCCAATGTGCAACCGGACGGCCTGACCATACAAGAAATCAACACATAAGGAGATAGACGGGCATTTCTCTCTAACCTCCCTAAGAGAAATAGTCCTTTCAACCAGGTTGAAGGCATTGGAAAAATTCATTGTCAACCTAGCTAGAGAATCAGCGGCATAACGATCACTCAAAACTCTATTAATTCTATGTAGAATAGTCTCTGCACCACCTGAAACACCAACTCCAAACTAGAGATCTCCCAAATATCCTCCCATATCCTTGCACACGCCCTTTATAGCAACTTTAGACATCAACCATCTCCATATAGTACCCACTGCAATGGGTCGAATCCATTGCCAAGCTTCAGCAACGGCGTAAGAGGAGCCGAAGCCACAAACTCCACCAAACTCAGGGAACACTTGCCTCCCAACCATAGATTAACAACTGAGGTGATCGCTCTCAAAAGACCCGTGGCAACAGAAGACCCCTCATCACTGTTCGCTCCAAACGGTGTGTGCAAGCTTTAAATTTATAACCCTAGACTTAAGCTTAAAACAAGGATGCGAACCCGCAGTGTACGGGTCAATCGTAGTAAAAGCAAGAAAATTCCAGGGGTCGATCACAGGGACTCGGTGAAACAAAGTCAATACGGTATGCTAATGTCAATGCTAACCACAAGAGCAATTAACACAATCAAAGATGAATAAGATGTCAAATAAAGCAAACATGCAATTCTAGGGATTAAAGCGTCTAGTTGTGGTTCCAACTCAAGATCTATAGATAAGCGGACAAAGCTGAGATTTTTGCGTGGGGAAGGTGTTTCTAAAGTGGAGTAGATCACCGGGTAAGTCTCACTACACACTAATCCTAAACCGTAACTCCTATTACCGGGTAAGTCTCAAGGAATCAAGATAAAGAACTATAACCTCAAACTAACACACCATCTAAGGGAATAGAATCAACCTTTACCGGGTAAGTCTCAGGCTAACTCACAAAGATGGGATGGAAGCACACTCAAACCCCAATAAAGGATAAACCTTTATTACCTACACTTATGATCGTTGGTACACAAACTAAGGAATTACCGGGTAAGTCTCATCCTAAGCTTGCTTTAAACCAGAAAGGTGTAATAAGAATAGGATTTGGCAAACTCTAACACTTAACTCTCAGTTATAGATCAGATAAGTCACCTCGGTCAGAAGAATTCCACTTCGGCCGAAATGTTCATCGACTGAACGAGATGCTTAGGGTTAAGGTTAAAGACTCGAACTTTCAGGATCCTACTGGAATCTAAGATTATTCTATCATCGTTTTTCCCACAACCTTCAGCCAATCACCCTAGAATCACACAAGGAAATTAGCCACTCATCATCATTATGAAAGTATTAAATGTAAGGGAAGAAGGTGAATATTTGAACAAAGAAGAATTTAATGAAAAGACTTCAATAACTGAATCAAATATCACACAAAAGCGTTCCTTGGATAGCAATCCAACAAGACAAGACAACAAGGAAAGGAATTGAAGACAATCTTACAAAACCCTTCAAAAAGCTATAAAAGCTATAGTCTTCAATCTTCCTTCAACCTTCAAAAAGGTTCTTCAACTCTCTCCCAAATTGGAGTATGCGGCCGCTGCGCGAGCTCTCAACACGATGCGGGGTGTAAGCACTTCTAAGCACGATCGGATTTGTGGAAAATCCAACCCTTTTTATAGGAAAAATAACCCTCCAAAGATAAGAAATCTTAGAAAGATATTATCCCATAAATATAGGTAAAATATATGATTCTGCATATCTCCTTCCTTCCAGAAGCCAAGCCCAAAAATATAAGATCACTTTCCAATTTTAAAAGATCTCAGCCAAGAATAAAATATTCTCGCCGCGTCCTAGGTGTTCGCCTCGGTCGAGTCGGCGTCTCTGGATCGCCTCGGTCGAGATGAATCTCTGGGCAACCGAGGTGATTCATAACTGAGTGTAGAATCTCTCAAAACTGGTCCAAAGTAAATCTTTAATCCATGGCTATACTTCCTGAAGGATTCCTTTTTGCTCCTCAATGTAGCTCCAAATGACTCTTGACTCCTTTTGCTCCTTTTCGATGCAAAACGTACCATATTACCTGCAATTACAACGAAACTAGGTGTAGACCTCGATTCTCGCAAAGGTAGATGAAATGGTAGTAAAATCACATAATGTACATACAAACATGCAGATTATGAAAGATAAAACGTCCAAACAAACCCCAAAATATAGACTATAATTCATGCTATCAATCACACATAGCGTCTAAGATGTGTTGTGCCCTCAAGCCATCTCTACCGCAAGAAGTACCTTTGGGTAAGGACTTGATGCATTTAAATACCAAATCAATATCAACAACGAGGGGTGGTTCATGAAAGGTAGTGCAAGACTTAGAAAGTGAAAGTTTATGGGGATGTTTAGCCTCTAACACCTTCAAAGTCTCCTCACTATAAGAAGCAAAAAACTATAAGAAGCAACTCCAAAAGAACACAAAACCTTAACAACAGCCGTAAAATGCCCATATGAAACCTTGCAAAGACATTTCTTGATATTAGGATTTCTCTCTAAACCATCTCTATCGCCTGAGCCACCATCAACCATCTCAAAAGGCCTATTCCGTAGGGTCTAGCAAGGCCTCCACTAGACTCCAAACACCCTCAGTCTCTCCCCAAATAGACAATGCCTACAAAATCCGCTGATGTTGTATTGACTTTCTACTTCCCGATCTTTTGTCTCGCCTGCTCATAGACTCAACACCTGCAAAGTGCACCGAGGAAGTAGAAACAACATAACCCAAGCAGCTATACACCCGGGCTCAACTACCACCTTCAAGAGAGCACTCAACAACGCTTGAGAGAACCTAAGACGGGAATTTTGAGGGATGCTTTTCACGGTAAAAATAGGAACTCGCATAACCCTCTCCAACAATTCTACATCAAAAGCCATACTCGCATCGTCCACCCCAACTTGATCTCCAAGAACCGGCCTCAAAATACCCACAACCGTGCTCGAGATACCCACAATGTATACACCGTCCTCACCAAAAGAAGAAACAAAGTCATTTGGGTGACGATATTCATGACTCAAAGCATGAAGACTCATGTACCGGCCACACAACCACATCCTAAGAGCAACCAACTCCTCCACAAATGTCGTAAAAACATCAAAATCACACTCAAGTAAGCCTCGAACCTCATTCTTGCGTTCAACCGCAAAGAGATGTTGCATTTTCAAATGACTTACTAGGCAAGAGAGACCTCTACTTCCCTCCCTACCATCACCACACCCATTAAAGGATCTAAGTGGACAATGAAGGAAACCATTTCCCTCTGTCGTCATAGAAAAACTTAACTCAAAAAAAAAAAAATTTCTTTGGGACATAACAACGAAGACTTGGTAAAATCCAGAATATCTACCTCAGTAATCAAGCCAAAATCCTAATTTCAGAGTCACAGATCGAGTAAATAAAGATTGTAAAGCTCGTGGATAAGTGCAACAGCTTTCATTCTTACTTGCTCCAACCTTCGATCCAGATAAATCGCCGGTAACTATGGACGATGGGAAGTCATACCTGAGGAACAACTAAACACTGACAGTAACTATACCCTCTTGATGACTCTAAGGTTTACACTAGTGGTTGGAACTTCAACGACCGCCATTACTGGGTTGTAAGTTTCCTCCTTTCTTTGAGAGAATTGAGCCGAGAGATTTTGCTAAAACGTCATGGAATTCGAACGCCCTTCCAGTTTGTTCTAGATCCGGAAATGATGGTTCAAGTGGAAGTTGTGCAGACATTACAAAATGTAAAATCGTTGTAGTCTTGGTAGCCAACCCTAATGCATATACATTACCAAAAATAGTTTTGAGTTGAGAAATTAGCTTCAGTTGTTTACAAAACTCGCCTCCAATAACAACAGGAGAGTTGATCGAATACCAAATATGCCATTACCATCAAATCATAATCCAAGTATATACATATATCCACAAGGTTTCTAATTCTATTACAAATATAACGTAGAGGTAGTGTTGCAGCAACGCTGTTTATACACTGAATGTAAGTTAAACTCAGTTTTTACTTTGTATAAGAGGAGAAGGAGGTGGGAGTAAGGGCTTAATAATTTCCACCTTCATTCTTCATAGACTTGCCGCTTCTTTAAAGCTTTTGATTTTTATATTCATACATGCCTTTTAGACCTATACAAATTCGGACCGGCCTGGAAAAAAAACACGGGTCTGATCTGACTCAACCTGGTATTTTTGGTAGGATGGGTACGATTAAGTATTTTGTTCTGCGGGCCAACCCGGTCCGGCCCGTATATAGTTTTATACATACAACTTTTTATACATATGTATATATATTTTAGATTGTTTTAAGTGTCACATAATCTGATTTTTCATTTAGTTTTGTATGGAGTATTTTGATGAGTTATTCGTTTGTAATACAAGATTGCAGGGATAACTTGACTATAATGATAGTTGTTATTTATTCATTTTTGTGTGTTGATGGTTAAACTCATTGGTAGTGCACTATGTAGGTATAATTGGTATGAAAGTTTGTGTTAAATACATTATATCATTTGTTTTGAACAATAAATCCCGGAAAAAAATGCGCAATCAAGTACATGTAGGCTATCCGGGCCGGCCCGGCAGCCTGCCCACTTTTTATATATGTGGGTGGACATGGGTAGCGTTTATGACCCGGACAAGCCGGGCCGGCTCAGCCCAGCCTGCACCTTCCGGGTAGACTTTTTAGTGATGGCTCAATCCGACCCGACCCGACTCGATCCCGCTTTTGTAATGTCTGATGCTTTTGCTTATACAATACTCTTTTGGACAGGAAGTCATCTCTGCTCACCATTCTTAATTATCGAAACCTCAACTTGTTTGAAAACTCAAAGTCTACATTCCCAAGTTTAAACCTCAAGAAGACAATTTAAAAATTCAGCCTTTAGTAGATATGATTGTTTGTTATATGAAATCATTTTTAAATAATACAAAATAAATTTAGTTAACTTATGGTTGGATCTATTTGAATATAATAAATAAATTTTATATATATATATATATATATATATATATATATATATATGGATAAATCTCTAAGTTCACAAGCACAATATAAAAAATTTATATAGAAAATAGATGTCTTTATGTCATAATTTAATTTTCTCTGTAAATCATTTTAATACTTGAATAACACGGCAAATACATTAATTGATAGAGCCTTTTCCTCCTTGTAGGTGGGTTAGGTCGTAGGGGGTGGCTAAGGTAAACCGATATTATTTATTTTGGGCAAGTGGTGGGATATATTTAAACCATTAATTAAGTTTATTTAGTATAATCCAATTTAAAAAATACAGAACAGCTCCGTATATACAAATTAAAAAATTGGGAACTGAAGCTATACATAAGTATGTTTAACTATCAATCTAATCTCTCACGTGTGCATCCATATAGCCTTACGTCCATATGGTAAAATGAACAAATTCTTCAAAGAATCAAAAAAATAAACTATTTTAGAAAGAAGAAAAACTATTTGGATCTTCAAAGATCTGCATCAGAGTGAACAACCCGCCTTGTTCGAGTCCTTCCTTGTACCTTTACTCTATCTTCCTTCTGCTTGTTTTCCGATGGAACAATGTAGACAAAGGGAGTCAGTATGTCGTCTTTCATGTCCAGTACCGGCTCCAACGTCTTAACAACATCGCCCATCGTTGGCCTTGACTTGGCTTGGTGGCTCAAGCAATGATAGGCTACTGTGGCTGCAATCTTGGCACCTTCCGCTGAGTATTGTCCTTCGAGCCTTGGGTCCAGTATTATGTCGAGTCTTTGTGTGTCCCTCAAACGAGGCCTCGCCCATTCCACTAGATATTGTTCTTTTCGCGGCCGTGACTTGTCCATGCATCGTCTGCCTGTAAGGATCTCCAACAAAACCACTCCGAAACTGTAGACGTCGCTCATAGTCGTCAAGTGACCTGAATCATAAATGGCATATCAAGCAATGACATATTATACTACAAGCATAATATATCAGACCTAGTATATTGGGTGATATGTTAGACTTATACTTTATTTGTTAGTTTATCTTTTTATGTTATTCCTTTTTAGTTTATTTTTTTATCTCATTATATTTGTTAGTTTATCTTTTTTTATTTATTTTTTTCTAGTTTATTTTTTTATCTCTTTATATTTATCTGATCAATAAAATAAACAAGTTTTCAATTAACAAATCTCCGCCACTTTAGAATGAAATGTACCTGTCATGATATACTCCGGGGCAGCGTAGCCTTTGGTTCCTAGGATGTTTTGTGTCGAAACATGTGACTCGTCGGCCCCTGGCCCGTCTTTTGCAAACCCGAAATCCGATAGCTTTGCAGTATAATCCTGAAGAGAAGCAAAGAACATGCATGTTTAGTAAATGACAGAAAATCAAACAATCTGAATGAAGAGCAGAAGATTGAGAGTAGCTTACTGGACTCAATAGGATGTTTGCCGCCTTGAAGTCGCGAACGATCACCGGCTTGTCTTCTTCGTGGAGGAAAGCAAGACCCCTTGCAGCTTCCAAAGCTATCTTCATTCTTATCATCCATGGCAATGGAAGAGAGTAAGCTGCTGCATTAACAGAAAACCACGGTTAGCATATTTATATACACAAAGAGATTATAATTGAAATTAAATGCAATTAGAAAG
Source organism: Fagopyrum esculentum (assembly GCA_033239045.1). Taxonomy (NCBI): domain Eukaryota; kingdom Viridiplantae; phylum Streptophyta; class Magnoliopsida; order Caryophyllales; family Polygonaceae; genus Fagopyrum; species Fagopyrum esculentum. Next base: position 131,628,549 of record BSUD01000004.1, read on the forward strand.
AACTTACGTTTGAACAATAGGGCATCCAAATTCCCCCTCTCAATGTACTCATAAACAAGTGATCTCTGATCATTCTCACAGCAATACCCAATGAGCTTCACCAAATGAGGATGCCTCAATTGCCCAAGAAAGATAACTTCAGCCTGCAAAGCAATTACAGTCAACAATGGAAATCACAAGAAAATTGTCGTAATAAGACAATAAATCTAGGTAAACTTATACGATGAAATACGTTTTCGGACGGCGATGTTATCCGTGTTTTCGGCTAGAAGGACCCGGTAAGCGGAGCTTGCGCCTTGCCCATTTTGAAGATATTTAATAATAGACTTTTTATATTTGGAATTTAAGTAATGGAAGATTCCGAAATGAAAAGTCTAAAACATACAAAAGGTCGAAATTTAAGTCACGAAAATAAGTTCCAGAATTAAAGTTTCGAATATAAAAAATCGATTATTAAATAGCCGAAATATCAAATATATCTTCAAAATGGGTAAGTTCCGCTTGCCGGTCCTTTTAGCCGGAAACACGAACGACATCGCCATTTAGGGCGAGCTCTTTCTGGACGGGATGCCCAAAAAGAAACAAGCGAGAGGTTTTAAGGCTGTAAGTTTCATGCAGCAAAAACAAAAACGTTTCCTCTTCTCCCGCTATCCTCTAATTAACTCGTTCGAATCAAAAAAAAAAAAAAAAGTACATGAATTGAATAAGAGGTAGCTATGTATGTAGGTGAATGAACATACCAACCACTCCTTGTGACCTTGAGAGCCTTCCAAGTCCAAGATTTTGACAGCAACCAACTGAGCATCCAAACCAGGCTTAAGCTTATCATCAACAAACCCTTTATAGACAGCACCAAACCCACCTCCACCAAGATGATTAGTGGAGGCGAAATCATCGGTAATCATCCTCAACTCATCGTGGGTAAAGGCGAAAAGGTTAGATCCGACAAGTGAATTCGAAAGATCGCTCATGGAGATCTCAGATCCATCTGGGCAACTCAAATCACAGAGTGAAATCCTTTGAGGAGCGGTGCTCAGCGGCTTCTGTGCAGTAATCTTCTTGATTTCTTGTGTTTTAGGTTTGAAGCAGCTGGTGGGAAGAAAAGAGCTTAAGCCCATGCTTAATTATGATCTAATCAAGCTTATGAGCTAATGAGTTTTTTTTGGATGATGTGAATTGTTCACCCTTTGGGGTTTAAATAAAAGTGAATGTGACAGTGGGGTGACTTTTTGGAAGGTCTAAAGAATTGGTGATGGAAGCTTCATAAAAATAGTCCAAAACGCGGAGGTAAAGACGAAGCTTTGGTTCATACATAGCTGCTGTCATAGTTTTACTTCTCAAATGTTGACTTTGACTCTTATGAAAACTAAATTGCGTATACATTTCCATCCTTTTTCGCCACCTACTTTTAACCAAATCCACATTAATAATCCAAGTTTACCATTTTAATCCTTATATTATGATTAGTGGTGAAAAAATAGTTGTTAAATGATTTGAGATTATCCATGTAACGATTGATGCATAATCTCTCTATATATATTTGTTTGTTTTAGAGATGAACCAATTAGAAACATTTAAGTAACAGTTTAGATTTTTAAGTTATTAATCATGCATGTTGGGATAGATAAACTTATATAGTATTAGTATCGGTTCACTTAGTGATGCTCAATTGTCCGAGAATTCTAAATACTTTTAGGGAGCATGCGGTTTAATGTAAATAGTTTCCTTACTTCAAATATTTGAGAGTTATTTGTGATTAAAGGCAATAAAACTAAAAGCTATTAGATTATTGAAGAGTTTTGGAGAGATTTTTGTGAAAATTAGTATTTTAGTAGATTTTTGGTAGTATTTTCATGAAATTTTTGAAAATTTTACGAGAAAACTTTTACATTAGCTTTCAATAACTTTAGTTAAAAAACATCATTCTAATCTATAATTTATTGATTTTTTTTAACTTCTTTTTTTTGATAAATTCACCATAAAAAATATATCCATAAATCTAACCTCACAATTTTTCGTTAAATTTAAATGTTCTAAAAAAAAAAGTAAAGGAACAAAAGTTGGTGGAAAAAACCACATATGTCTAGTTGGATAATAATAATAATAATAATAATAATAATAATAATAATAATAATAATAATAATAATAATAATAATAATAATAATAATAATAATAACGTGTCCCAACGGAAGAATAAATGAGGTAATAAATAGCCAACACATAATAAGTTAAATAAACATAGTTGATAAAGAGGAATTATTTATGATCCATAATGCGCAAGAAGAAGACGAACAGGGTGGGGTGGCTATGCAACAAATTCTTTACGATAACAATAAAGAATGGATTTGTTTATTTAATTAATTCAAACATTACAAACACGAGCTCCATAATCATTACTTGCCACTCTTTTTCGTTAATAACTTTCTACAATCTTCAGTTTTTTTAATTAAGTTCCATACAAAAAAAAAATAAGAGCATTCACAATCACATTCACATTCGGTTTCTCATGAGATGGTCTTATCGTACAAACATGTAGATAAATATTTATTTCCATTTTTATTGCTTTTTCAATCATTATTACTATTATCCTGTTACAATAAAAGTGAATATATATATATATATACACACATATGTGGTCTTATTCCACCGTATGTCAAAGCAGTTTGATCTCTCGGGTTTTAGTTTCTCAGGTTTGTTGATCCTAAGACACTAATTGCAATAATAGTCTGTCCAATTAGGCTAGCCGGCCTTAAAGCATGTTGTCAATCTATCGGCATCTATTTTCACTATTCGTGTGGTCTTCTCCACCAAATTCTATCATTGTTTCAAAGCAAGTTCGATTCAAGACCGCAACCTACCAAGCTCTATTGCCGTCAATCTATCGGCGTTTAAATCTACTGTAGAATTTCTTATTATGCTTTCATATGATTTAATACCAATAAGAAAGATCAACACACGATATGATTACGCAGTTCGGGTGTTAAAACCCTACGTTTGCGGAACCTCAAGAGGGGAGGTCCGATCCCGTATTTCACTAGGCATTCAAGATCGATTACAATATAGGTTTGATTACAAAGGTGCACGCAAGATCAACAAGCAATAACCCTAAACCTAGAAACAAGTCAGAATCAAGAGATACGAAGAACAAGGTTCAGAAATAGCCCCTGTGTGGCTACGCAAAGCTTTCTGTCAAAGCTTTGCAATCTTCTATGTGAAGATCTTCTTCAGGAGAGGAGCAGGTGAGGATGAGTGTCTCAAACCCTAGCGAACCACCTCCTTTCTTCTTCTCCGATCGCGCTCTCTCTCTTTTACTCTGAGGAGCTCTCTTTCTCTCACAGCGGCAAAGGGCTGCAACTCGCTTAGGGTTTAGAGGAGGCCAAGCTTTGCTTTTATACCTCCACCTGATAGCTCAAACGCAACGTTTCATTTAAGCTGTTCTGAACCGATCCAAAAACACGTCTCAAAACATATCCTCACGCCACGAACCCGGTCCAATAAAACACAACAACCTGTTGCCCATCAGACACCATTTCATGCCACGAAGCCACCACAACATGCACAAGATAAGTATACAACACATGCATCAGCTTCCTAATATGTACAAGCCGCCAAGGTCCAATGAACCGGCAACGAGTACATCATGAGTCAGCTATAACACACGTCGATACCCTTATCCCAACTAAGCTAGTTCTAGGGACATTACGAGTCAATACTATCGCATGCACACACGTAATCTAACCTATACAAACATGGATCATAAAGTTTACAAATGCCCTCTTGATTCATGTTAACATATCGTCTCGATCACCAGTAGTGAATTGGGGAGGCACTCCTGTCCGTCATCAGTTCATTGCTAATTATCTTTAGGGAACATCCCACAAGTGAAGGGAATTCCTGCAAAAGATAAATTTGTCAGCAGGGACAATTTTAGTTCCAAAATCAGCAGGATTAACATCACCTCTAATTTTCTTAACTTCAAAATGCTTCTTTTCTATCTCATCCCTAACAAAATGATATCTAACATCAATGTGCTTAGATCTTTCATGATATACAGGATCTTTACAGAGATATAAAGCACTTTGGCTATCAATATTCAAAACAGGGGTACAGGTTTTATGTTGTATTTATGAGATTAGTCCTTTTAACCAAATGGCCTCCTTCGATGCTTCAACAGCAGCTATATACTCAGCTTCAGTAGATGACAATGCTACAATAGATTGTTGTTGTGATTTCCATGAAACACAGTTATTGGTCCAAGTGTAGTAGTAAGCAGTGGTAGATTTTCTAGTGTCTTTGTTTCTAGCATAATCTGAATCTACATATCCTACAACATCATGATTCACAGAATGTTCAGCAAAACACAGACTCAGTTTCTTAGTTCCAACTAAGTATCTTAAGCAATATTTCATAGCAGTCCAGTGTTCTAATCCAGGATTAGACATGAACCTACTCAAAACACTTATAGCAAAAGAAAGATCAGGTCTAGTGCACAACATAGCATACATCACAGAGCCAACAGCCACATCATAAGGAATATTAGACATCTTTTTCAGCTCACTGGGGGAATCAGGGCAGTGTTTCTTGGTCAGATCTAAGTGCCCTCCTAAGGGCATAGGTGTAGGTTTAGAATTTATCATATTAAACCTATCTATGACTTTCTGTATATAATCAAATTGAGAAAGCCACATTTTCTTTTTAACCCTATTTCTTATGATCTGTATACCAAGAATTTTCTGTGCAGCACCTAAATCTTTCATGTCAAAATGCATTTTAAGTTCTCTTTTCACATTATTAATGATGACTTTAGATTTGCACATAATCAAAATATCATCAACATATAACAGAATGTAAAGAACATTAGGGGTAGAAAGATTTTTAAAGTACAAACATTAATCATATTTACTTCTCATAAAGCCTAGATTCTTCATGCAAATGTCAAACTTAATGTTCTATTGCCTAGGAGATTGTTTCAAACCATACAGAGATTTCTTAAGCAAGCATACATGTTCAGGTTTATCATTATTAACAAATCCTTTAGGTTGACTCATGTAAATAGTTTCATTCAAATCACCATGCAAGAAAGCAGTTTTAACATCCATTTGTTCAATGTCCCAGTCATACACAGTAGCCATAGCAAGCAATAATCTCAAGGTCTTATACTTAACTACATGAGCAAAGATATCTGTGTAGTCTATACCCTCTCTTTGGGTAAAGCCTTTGGCAACCAACCTGGCTTTGTACCTAGGGGGATCACTAGGTTTTATACCTTCTTTTAGTTTATACAGCCACCTACATTGAACTAGTTTCACATTTTCTGGCCTAGGTACCAGATTCCAAGTGTTATTAGATTTCATGGATTCAATCTCATCATTCATAGCTTGGTTCCAGTGTTTAGCATTAGGACATTTTATGGCTTGTTCATATGTGTCAGGGGTGTAGAAATTATTTATCACATCAGCTGTTAGAAAGGCATAATCAACTATGTTCAATTCATTAGTTAACATGATATACTCAACATTATTAGCATATTTTTTATTAGGAATTTTTAACCTAGGTGCCCTGTCCCTGGTTAACTGGTAGTGACCATGAAAATCCCAACGACGCAGGTCTTCATGGTTGTCACTCGACTTGAGTTGGTTTGAACTTTCCCCCTCATTATCAGCAGTGTCAGCATTGCTACCTGAGTCGTCGGAATTCTCATGGTCACAGCCATAATCAGATTCAGGATTTATGAGGTTTTTATTGGGATTTTCAACACTTTCTTCATTATTTTCCCCCCCTAATTGTTGAGTATTATCATCATTGTTATTTTCATCCTCATTAATGTCTAATTGAGGGGTGTTGGGGTTGCTGGAGCTTTCAGTTTGATAATGACCTATATCAAATTCTTCTTCATCATTATGATTTATGTGAGGTTCTTCATTATGATTATAGAAAGTTCTGGATGAGTTAGCAATCTCTATACCATCATTCTCCTCTGAACTATGGGTTACAACATTCTCAGTTTTATTTTTAAAATGAAATTCTTCTTCATTAAAAGTTACACTTCTAGAAGTGATGACCTTATAACCGTGGGGTTGAATTATTAGGAGTTTATATCCCTTAACACCTTCTGGATATCCTAGCATTACAGCTTTTATGGCTCTAGGATTTAATTTTCCTTGGGAAATTTGGGAATAGGCAGTACAACCAAAAGGCTTTAGGTGACTTAAATTTGGTTTCTTACCAGTCCACATTTCCTGAGGAGTTTTAAAGTCAATTACTGAGGAAGGGGATCTATTTATGAGGTATGTAGCAGTTACTATGGCTTCCCCCCACATTGAGTGTTTCATCCCTGAACTAATGAGCATACACCTAGTTTTTTCAAGGAGTGTTCTGTTCATTCTTTCGGCTGTCCCATTTTGTTGTGGAGTTCCAGGTACAGTTAAGTGTCTTTTAATTCCTTTGTCTTTACAATAGTTATTAAATTCAGTATTGCAAAATTCTAGTCCATTATCTGTTCTAAGGCATTTTAAGGTATCTCCAGTTTGATTTTCTACAGCTTGTTTCCATTCATTAAAATACTCAAAAGCTTCATTTTTGTTTTTAAGGAGATAAGTCCAAACTTTCCTAGAATAATGATCTATAAAAGAGATAAAGTATCTCTTTCCTCCTATGGTGTCAACCTGTGCTGGTCCCCATAGGTCAGAATGTACATATTCTAAGGGTTTTTGAGTTTTATAAGATGAATTATTATAGCTGTGTCTATTCTTTTTACCTAAGATACAATTTTCACAAAGAGTAATATCTACAGGTTCTTTATCTAACATGCCTTGTTTGTACAGATTTTTAAGGCCAGTGTTACCAATGTGTCCAAGTCTATTATGCCAGATTTTAGTATGATTTAACGTCATTTTATTATTAGCAGTGGTAAGAATCAAATTAGGTGAAGTTATAACATGGTATAATCCACCCTTTTTTATACCTTTATAAGAGTTATCCCATTTCTTATGACTTCCCTTATCCCATTACTCGTATTAATTTGACAGTTTAAGTCATCTAAAGCTGATTCACTCATTAGATTTCTCCTAAGTTGTGGAACCCATCTAACATTCTGTAAAACCCTAATTTTACCATCAAACATGCATATAGGTACATTTCCTACCCCTCTAATACTCAGGGCAGTGTTATCTCCTAACATAACTTCTCCACCATCAAATTCATGCAAAGAACTAAACAGTGATTTATTAAAGGAAGCATGCATAGTACAACCAGAATCCAAGATCCAGACATTAGGATTTACAGAATCATGCTCAGAACACATAAGCAGTTCACAAGGATATTCAATTTGAATTTTTTCAAATAGAGACACTTTTCCATCAGAGTTTTTACTATTCTTAGCATCATCTCTCTTTTTCTTCCTACATTCATTAGCATAATGTCCAGGTTTCTCACAATAATAACATTTCTTGTTATTTTTATCAAAGTCAGAAGGTCCAGATTTATCCTTTTCATATTTATCCTTCTTCTTGTTCTTAAAGTTTTTAGAATTTCCTTTGGCCATAAGAACTTCATGTTTCACATCTGATTTCTTTTCAGTTTTACTCTTAAAGATTTTTAAAGTGTCATTCTTTCCTGTTATAGCCTCTATTATCTTTTCTTGAGTGATATTATCTGAGCTATACTGAATAACATCTCTTAAGGTATCAAACTGAGAGGGCAAGGATCCTAGTAACAAGACAGCAAGGTGAGTTTCTTTTATTTCATCATCACATCTAGCTAAGTCCTGATTCATTCTTAAGAACTTATCTAAGTTATCATTAAGAGTCAGGTTAGTGTCCATTTTAAAGGTAAACAGTCTATGCAGTAAAGAGATTCTAGAAGGTAACGATTTCTTTAAGTACAACTTTTCTAAAGCATCCCAAAGGGTTTTAGCAGAAGTGTAACTTACAACCTGACGAGTCACGTCGTCAGTTAACCTAATCATGATCTCAGCATGTGTCTGCTCACTCATTTCCTTCTTCTTTTCGTCGGACGTCATAGCCAGGTAGTCTCCAGTGATGGCTTTGAGGCATTTCTCCTTGGTGAGAATAGCCCTCATCTTCACCTGCCATATGGTGAAGTCACCACTCCCATCGAATGGCTTCATCCTCACTGTGGAGTCTGTCATGTTTTACCCCTGCAAGAGCCACAAACAAACAAGTCAGTGCTTATGCAGAAAAGCAGGGAAAAATACAAAGTAAACAGATCTCACACAAACAAGGGGATAACAGAATACACTAGTAAGGGGAAACAAAAAACCAAAAACGTGTAGAAACAGATCTTTTACCACAAGAAAAACAATACAGCGGAAGACAGGATCATATGCGCATAACAATCAAGTATGAAACTGTTTTTCACAGAAAAGAATATGACAGATGCTCTGATACCAATCTGTAGAATTTCTTATAATGCTTTCATATGATTTAATACCAATAAGAAAGATCAACACACGATATGATTACGCAGTTTGGGTGTTAAAACCCTACGTCTGCGGAACCTCAAGAGGGGAGGTCCGATCCCGTATTTCACTAGGCATTCAAGATCGATTACAATATAGGTTTGATTACAAAGGTGCACGCAAGATCAACAAGCAATAACCCTAAACCTAGAAACAAGTCAGAATCAAGAAATACGAAGAACAAGGTTCAGAAATAGCCCCTGTGTGGCTACGCAAAGCTTTTTGTCAAAGCTTTGCAATCTTCTATGTGAAGATCTTCTTCAGGAGAGGAGCAGGTGAGGATGAGCGTCTCAAACCCTAGCGAACCACCTCCTTTCTTCTTCTCCGATTGCGCTCTCTCTCTTTTACTCTGAGGAGCTCTCTTTCTCTCACAGCGGCAAAGGGCTGCAACTCGCTTAGGGTTTAGAGGAGGCCAAGCTTTGCTTTTATACCTCCACCTGATAGCTCAAACGCAGCGTTTCATTTAAGCTGTTCTGAACCGATCCAAAAACACGTCTCAGAACATATCCTCATGCCGCGAACCCGGTCCAATAAAACACAACAACCTGTTGCCCATCAGACACCATTTCATGCCACGAAGCCACCACAACATGCACAAGATAAGTATACAACACATGCATCAGCTTCCTAATATGTACAAGCCGCCAAGGTCCAATGAACCGGCAACCAGTACATCATGAGTCAGCTATAACACACGTCGATACCCTTATCCCAACTAAGCTAGTTCTAGGGACATTACGAGTCAATACTATCGCGTGCACACACGTAATCTAACCTATACAAACATGGATCATAAAGTTTACATCTACCCTTATCACCGATTTTCGGCGATCTTGTCGATTAAATGTTACTATCAATCTACTGGTGGTTATATTAATTAGCATGTGGTGTCACCGATTTGATCCCCTTTCGCTTGTTGTCAATGGAGGTATTCTAGTCTTCAATTCGTTTGCATTTTCACGCTTTGACTGCGGGGACATATTGGAAGATATATGTGGTCAAATTTTTAGATGCGTGTTGGTTAGAATAATAAAGATATTATATGTTTATTTTAGGCTAGTTTATAATATTTAGCGAGCCAATCCAAGCGGGGAGAGGTCGACCACAAGGAGCTGCAGTTTGGCACACTACCAAAACTAGCGTATTCTTGTGATCTTATTAATCCATTTCTATTCGTTGTAACCCCTATATAAAGGGTTGTAATAACTTAATACATTTGTGTTTCAATCTCCTACCATAAACACACTTTTGCTTAAACAAACTCTAAAACATAACTCATAGTTGTGCCACCGCCATCGGCGGCAGTGATGGCGGCAACGACTATCATTCCAATCTACAACCTATAACCGCTCTAGATCTACATGTGATGTCATCATTGATCTACTGGTGTGTTGCTTTGTCTCTTATGCTCATTGTTGGTGAAGATATTTCTTACTCATTGTCAATGGAGAGTTCTAGTCTTCAGCGCTCATTACTTTACCCATACTTTGGTTGCAGGGCGTGTGAGAATATGAAAAATATCCCTCTATTATTGAATAATAGATGATAGATGGAAAAATGAGGTATTTCTATCACCAATCTAACAACCATTGGTCCTTACTTTTGCTTCCAAATAAACTCTTCTTAAAGTAACACATGATCTAAATCTAGGTGTAATTTTTCATTTCAAGTTATAAGATCGCCAGATGAAGCGAATTGTGGATGGCTTTGGATAGCACTTACAAAATACACGCCTATTCCAAGTAAATAATTTAGATATAGATTAGAGAGAGATATACTTACCTCTTCATGCAAAGCCCAAACTTGTTCCACCACATATTGAAGGTCCTTATGTGTGAACCAAGTAGCCTCTAACTCAAATGGCCTTTGTAGAATTGCATGCAATATTTGGAGAAAGGCGTAACAAGATAGAAGAATGATCCGAAGAATATCTTGCCAAGTGTTGGATCGACGTCGTAGGTCATCCCATACGAGCTCCCTCGTTCATGAGAATTCTATCAAGCCTCTTAGAAATAATTTGGCTAGGCAAATAACCTCTCCTCCAAATGTAAGGTTATCCACTCCGCTATCAGACCCTAGCATGCCCACAAGAGCGTTCTTATCCTGGTCTTGTGATTGACCACCTTGATCCATATTATTACCCACTTTCAAGGGCTGAAATGTTGGAACTTTTGATAGCTCCTCAAAACCAAGCATGTGAACATCAGAATTAGGTGAAATGTTCTCCGCAACACGTTTCTCAACGGAATCACTTTCATGTCTTTGTCTCTTCCCAACAACTACATTTGTAGCGCCTTCCGATGATGTTGTTACAGAAGATGTTACCATGAAAACCTTCTTAGATTATGTTTATCAATGAAAAAATGGAGTTCTTGAGTACTTTTGGGCAACTTTTGTAATTTATTAAATTTATGCCTCAAGATTTTACATTGGAGATGCTCCATGGAGAACCTCAAAGTGGAGACTTTAAGGCATATTCACATACTATTTTTGCTTCTAAATATTATTTATAGATTTGTATATTAAATAAATATTAAAAAAATTATAGGATATTCTTGTTTTATTTTTATCTATCTATAGATATCCATATTAATTATATTTAGTCAACAATTTTTAAAATGTATATTTTGAGTTAATTTCAAGAAAAAAAATATGGATAACATACTTCAACAATAAAATTCATTGATAAAAGGGTAAAATTTACTATAGGATCTCGCTAAACTAATTTATAAAAATAGCCCAGGATCTCGTGTTTGAGATGCTTTGATAAACATGCCCATAAGCACATGAACTTATTGCGCTTTCTATTCACAAACCCTTGCTTCACTTCTTTCCCTTTCTTACTGTTGGAATAATTAAATTCTCTAAACCATAAATGCAAGGATCAACCATGCTAGAGTTATTAAGGAATCTAAAATTACATACTTGGTTCCATAGTAGCAATTGGATCAAGCCTTAGTGCGGAATCTACGATCCGAATAAGCGCCGTAAGTATATAATCTTCCTCAGTCAAACCTCATTAGGGTTTCTTTAGGTTTTTTCTCTGATGGGAAGAGAATGGAAAATTGTTGATCAATTTGACGTATTGAGGACCATAATCTCTTAACGTTTATATAATGACCTAATAGAATCTCATTAAGCCTATTGGGCCAAAATCTGGTATCCACCCATTAAGCTTAGGCATGTCCACGGGTCGGACCCGCCGGGTCAAGGGTCCGGGAAGGGTGACCCGGACCCGGACCCGTGTAAAAGGTCAACCCGTTGGGTTGGCGACCCGCCGGGTCACGGGTCAGACCCGACGGGTCGGCAGGTTGGCCATTTTTTTGAAAGACAACTTAAAAAAAAAAGAATTGGGCTTGAACCGGGATCCCGGTTGCCTACGTGTCCTCTCGGGGAGGAGGAATCAAAGCCCACATAGTTCTCTTACCTTTGTGTATATCCCCGATTGGCCCTTACCTTAGTCGTCGGACTCTCCCGCCGATACATCTGATGGCGTTTGTTGTCGTTCGTCGTCATCTTCGTCGCCTTCCTCTGCCGATGGGTTGTTTCTTTGTTTTCGCATTTCCGCTCTCCTTCAATCGGCTAGTAGGACTTGTGCCTCCAACGTCTCGGGCAGCATGTTTGATCTCGTCGGATCGAGCACCTTTCCACTCCGGCTAAAGGTTTGCTCAACCGCTACCGTTGAAGCGGGAACGGTGAGAATTTGTGTCGCGATCCTTGAGAGGGTAGGAAACCTCATTCTCTCCGGTCGGCTCCACCATTCTAATATGTTGAAATCCTCTTCTTCTTCTTCATTGGCAAACTTACAAGAAATGGTTAGATATTCGTCGAGTTCCGAATGGGAACTCGACGTGGTTTTTGCCCTTTTCGGGCCAAACAAATCTCTAGCAATTGATTTAAATTTAGAAGTAGTTGAAGATGAAGGACGAGGAGGGGGTTGAGAAGATTGACCTTGATCTGAAACACGATATCGAACCAATAAATCATCAAATAATTTTCTAACTCTAGCATTATGGTAGAAACCCGACAATCGGGATTTTGTTTTAAATCTAAAAATTCATAATAGCTTTCTAAAAATTGTTTTAAACCATCCATTTTACGTCTAGGATCTAACACAAACGCAACAAGAAAAACATCGCGAATAGTTGTATAATAATCTAACCATTTACTTTGCATTGTATAAATAGCTTGTGAAATAGAATCAATTAAAAGACCTTGTTGAAGTGCAAATGCAATATTAATTGCTACATAACAAAATATGTTTGAAGTTGGTGTATAAACATAACTAAAAGTATAAGTAGCATCATAAAAATATTTAAAAACCGCTATTACATCTCTTGCTAAAACCCAAGATTTCCCGAAAACAAAATCACCGTCAATATGTTGTGCGGCAAAACCACTTATAAGATCTCGATATTCATATGATTCGAAAATCATTTTGTAAGTAGAGTTTGTACAAACATGTTTTGGAAATTTTTTAGGATAAACCACATTTTGTTTACAATATGCATACCATTTAGTACATATACTTTTTTTAGATCAAAGTTCATTAAGAATTTTTCGCATAGGTTGTACTAAATCTCCAACATATGTTAAACCGTCTTGAACACACAAGTTTCAAATATGAGCGGCACACCTAATGTGAAAAAATTTACCTCCAATCGCCGGCTTACAATAGTTGGTTAAATCTCTAATGGAAGCCGTGTGAGCGGAGGCGTTGTCAAAACCGATTGAAAAGCTCGTGAAAGTAATGTATATACTTCCAAAACATTTGCAATCAAACGGGCAATGTTTTGGGCGGTGTGTTGTTTCTTGAAAACTCGTAATGCTAAAACTCTTTTTTTTTAAATCCAAAATTTATCAACAAAATGACAAGTAATACCCATATATGAATTTTTTTGAAAACCGTCGGTCCAAATATCACTACATATAGAAACTTGAATATCACCATTTTCCATAAAAATATTTAATCAATTCTTTTATATTTAAGCATCATTTTTTTCAGCGGTTTGGCGAGAAATCGGTTTATATGCGGGTTGAGCATGATGTTGCATCCAATCATTAAAACCAACATTTTGTGCAAAACTAAATGCCAAAGAATCTACGGCTAACATTTCTGAAAATGCATCCATAGACGAAGCATGATCATATGTAAATAAAGAAGGAAGTTGGTTAGAGATAGATGCGTACCCGGTTAGTTGTGTTTGTCCTTGTGCCATTTCCATTTTTTCGGTATGCTTGTTGCGAATATGTCTCTTGTAGTTCCCGTAGCCTTCTCCCTTTTTCTGCTTGTATTATGTCGAACAAAATTTGCATTTGGCATAGTAAATCCGGTTAGCATTGGGAGCACCTTTTGTGAACCGATATCGGAAAACCGCCGGCGATAGTTGAGTGTTGTTCATCGGCTCCTCCGGCTCCGGGTATTGGGTCTCGGATTCTTGGATGTTGAGGAAAGGAGGTAATTTCATGTTGATATCCTCCTCCTCGTGGATCTCGTGATCTCCACTTAAGCCCCGTCTTATATCAGAACCGGTTGGAGGACCGCTAACGAAATGACGTCCTCGGCAAACACCTCCGCCGGATGAAGGACCGCTAACGGAACGTCTTCCTCGGCTAGCCATTTTCGTTTGAATGTAGTAAGAGTTGTAAAATGAATAATTAAAAAGAAAATAAGAGAATGAGATTAAGAGAGTAATTGATTGTAAGAGTTGGAAATTATGGAGAGATTGAGAGAGTGAATAGATGATTGTATGAGAATTGGTGTGAGATGAAATGAATTGGGTTTGGGGTATTTATAGAAATGTTTTTGTGTTAAATATTATAGTTTTTTTTTTAATATGACCGTTGGCCGGGTCGGCGGGTAAGGATCACTCGACCCTTACCCGTAACCTGGCGGAATCCGGACCCGTGGTGACCCAGACCCGCCGGGTCAAAACTCGCAGGGTCACGGGACATGTTTAATTAAGCTCATACTGCTTAATTAAAGTCTACGGATTTTACTTGATTGAATCACTGTTATTAGCCCGCTGATATTTAGTCATATAATATAATTGGTTTTTATAATATGTAAGCCCACTAATAATAATAAGATTAATAAAAAATCTTGCACTTACTACCTTTAACACTACAGCTCGCAGAATGCACAACATTCATTACCGTTCCCTCCAACACATCTTTTCCGCGAATAACCACCACCTTAACTATGGCCGGATGAGCAACTACATTTGATCCTGCACCCTTACTACTCTCTCACGGTCCTTCCCTCAACGTATAGGTAATTAGGTAGTAAGAACACTAGCATTATGAACTTGATAGGCTATGACTCTGATGTTTATATTTATCCGTATTCGATCCAGTCCGTACATACCTAGCACACACACCACCTTCTTGAGTGATGCATGACCATGCATCAGACCTTCCACTACCTTACCTTTGCCCTTAATATTTCTTTGCTTCTTCGTCGCCAGCATCCTCGGACCGTAACCTGGTAACCCAACATCCTCATTGTCGTTACATCCCCAATTGAATGCTCTTTAGAGGAAGATTGTGTGGTAGGACTTGTAGTAGAAATCTATGTTTGTTGTTGTCTTCCTTGGAACGAACATGTGGATGCCAAGTGCCCATATCTTTCACAATGAATATCTTTCACAATGAAACAAGACCCTTATTCGGACCCATATAAACTTGATACCCACACCCATAAATTTTAAGTCTCTCACACCCTATGTGCGAAAGGGGAAAGAATGCCAAAAAAAAATGTAGAGAACACATTTAAAAATAGACAAATCAATCATTTCACGGGTAAAAAAAGCAAAAAGTTCTCGCACATAGGGTGCGTGAGGCCAAATGAGAAAAAAAATTGTGGGGGCTACTATCAATGTAAGTGGGGTGTTATTATCATCTCTTCAATGAAAGTAGATAGATTGCATTTTCTCATACTCTAACGGGCACTTATTTCCATTTATCGAGACAAACTTCTTCAACGGCTTACCTAATCGATTTCAACACAAACCCTCGCAAAATTTCTTCTATTCGAATAAAGAGTTTTGGGATCAACCGCAATATGTACCCCCACCCGAAAAGCCATACACCATAACATAGTCTCCTCATAATATTGGATTTGTAGATCAAGGATTCTCATCTATGTCAATGCATTATTGATTTCCATTGATGGTCTAAATAAAGGTGACCATCTTTGCATCATCAGACACTAGTACAAAAACACCTCTAGACCTCGCTTATGTTGGAGCGGTTTGGAAGAATCGTGATCAAGGATATTTTTGGACCACGGTTACATGTATAACCGTGGACAATCAAATTTTTTTAAAAAAAAATCGGACCACGGTTATATGAACAAACCTGGGTATAATATTAATTTTTTGAATAATATCACGGTTATCATAAAAAACTGTGGTGATAAAAGATTCTCGGACCCTGGTTATTTGAATAACTATGGTACAATAGGCAAAATAAAAATTAACCTCACTTTCTCTCTCCACGAAACCCTACCCGTCCCCTTTGTCGATCTTCTCCTTCAACAACCTCGTCCAGGAGGGTCTTCCGGCGCCATCACACTAGTTCGGCCACCACCTTTCGACTGTCTATACCGTCGCGCCACCTGGAATCCGTTGTAACCAGCGCCGCTCCAACAAATTTCGTTTGTGCTAGCCTATAGTCGTGAATTATTTGTCAACTTGCAGTCTCCGTGCCATTGTTGTGCGAGCCTAGTCCGGTTGTTCCGCCACCGTCAGTGACCTCTAGCGTCGGCCTCCACCCCAAGAACATCAGCCACCCCTCCTCCCTTCCTTGTGTGTTTGTTAGATCGAATATTTTGGGTGAGATTCTTGTGCTCCATTAATTAAATCCTAGTTTGTGAAATTGAGATTTGTGGAATTGGGTATTTGTGGAATTGAGTCTTGATTAGTGTAAATTTGAATGTAATTATATGATTACTTGTTTGATTTATTTTGATTTGATTTCACGATGTTATGACATTGTTTGATGAGCTTACACAAGATGGTAACTAATCTCACACTTAGCTTTGTCATATTTAAAATACTGAGTGTCTTTTATTTAGTTTGTTGATATGATTTCTATTTTTTGATTTGTTATTTCTAGATTCTTGCAAATGATATATTTAGAACTGGGTGTTTTTTTTTTATAAATACATACTCTTGTTAAGTCTTAAACATACAAAATTGTACACCAAAGAGGATAATATTGTCTAGACCTATCCACCTACAAAATCCAATGGCATCACCATAAATCAACTGCTTGCAAATCAGCAGATCATGAATCTCCACAAAATTTGATTAGATCCACACTAAAAATGCCCTCTAATGATGTTTCCACAAAGTTTGATAAGATATGAAGTTTGCAAATAAGCAAGTAGAAAAGGAAGAATTGTTTCAAAATTCATCACATTTTACAGGTCAAATCAGGATTTTGCAGGTTTTCATATCATGTGTATTTTTTTGGTTTGGGGTGCATTTTAAAGGCTAATTGCATATCTTCGTATTCTTCTTGGCAATTTTCATGTCATTTCTATTGCATTAGTAATGATGCTGGGAAGATTGAAGGTGACTTTGAACTTTATTTTCTTGTCATGTTCAACCTATGTAGTTGAACATTCTTAGGTTCAATTGATTAGTGTATTTTGTACTTTAGTATCCTTCCATATATACATATATGCTTATTGTGTTTATCATCTATGCAGACTCGTGGAAGGAAATATTGGGAACAAGAGGCACAAGAAATTGAAGAAGCTTCTTTTCATGGTGACAATATATTCTTGAACCCAAATTGAACTTGCTGAATGATTCATTCTTAGTTGGCTAAGCAGCAACATATATTCTAAATGTGCAGCTGAAAATCCAACATTCAGGCTTATTCATGAGACATCGTTCATGAGAAAGTTACAAGTTTCTGGACTAAAACACCCTTTCTCTTCGTGTTTGTGCAATTTGTTTCACTATTCTCATCCATTTATGTATTTATAATTCATAGTTCAAGGTGGATTCAAAATTTATGTAAATGAAGTTGTAGAATTGCTCCATGATCACGTTCTTAATACAAGTTTGCTGCCACAATTTTGTTGATATGATTTGTAAGCTCATCAATGTTTGATAAGCTTACACAAGATTCTTGCAGTCACGGTTCTTTAAAAAACCGTGGTGTTTTTTTTATAAAAAATTTAGAACTGGGACCAAGGTTATTTAAAATAAACGTGGTCAGACAACTGTAATTTTTTTAAAAAAATTGCTTTGGGACCACGGTTTTTAGATAAAACCGTGGTGCGAATTTTTTTTTACCTCGGTGACAATTAGCGAGGTCCGAGTAGATTTACCTCACTTCCGTTAACCACACTTTGAAAACCGGGGTCTCATGTACAAAAGAACCGAGGTTTACAACCCCTCTTTATACTAGTGAGACAACGTCCAAAGACGGATCATGGCACATCCGTAAGAATGGCCATGAGATCCACCTCATTAACAAATCTTACCATAAAATATGCATTCGAAAGATCAATGATATGCATTCGGCTCATAAAGTTTCACATCAAACGCATCTTTTGTTCCATTACATGAAAGACAATTGGAAAACCTAAAGCCTTAAAAACAATGGAATTTTTCCACACTTTATTAAGTGCGTTTTCAGCCTCATTACCCAGCATAACCGACGGATCTCCATCCTCCCCTTCTAGGAATGAGGAATTAATTTTCTCAATCAGAAAATCCTTATCCAGAATATGATACGCCCCCGGATGGCATCGCCATCCGTGTTTCCGGCTAGAAGTACCCGCACATTTTGAAGACATTTATTATTATTTCGGCTATTTAATAATAAGTCTTTTTACATTCGGAACTTTAATTCCGGAACTTAATTCCATGAATTAAATTCCGACCTTTCATATTTTAGGCTTTTCATATTCGGAACTTAATTCTGACTTTAATTCAGTCATTTATGTTTGAACATTTGGTTAGCCCCCATCCACTATATAAGGATGGCTTGGCTCATTTTTACATCATGTCTAAGTTGAATACTAAGTGTTGAGAAGGAAAACCCTCTTACTTGGTTTAGGCATCACTTCCTCTTCCATCATCTTAAAGTTCTTATCTTGGATCTAGTCTTTGA
Source organism: Fagopyrum esculentum (assembly GCA_033239045.1). Classification (NCBI taxonomy): domain Eukaryota; kingdom Viridiplantae; phylum Streptophyta; class Magnoliopsida; order Caryophyllales; family Polygonaceae; genus Fagopyrum; species Fagopyrum esculentum. Next base: position 131,647,162 of record BSUD01000004.1, read on the forward strand.
TTCAAGCCTATCATACTCGAGGATCCTTTTGAAGGATCAACTATACGTTTCCGCCACCCAAACTCATAGTTTGATCCAACTCGAACGATCAAGAAGAAGTAGTTGAAGTTTCTCCTCGATTTAGATCGCCCGTATTTCTATCATTGGTATCAGAGCTCGGAATCGAGGTCAAGTTCTTTACTTGTGTTCTTGATTGTTCATCAAATTTTTTGAAGATAGTTATTATTATTTCGGCTATGATGAACAATTAAGAACACAGTAAAGAAAAAGTAGTTTGCTTGGCCTTCGGGATCGAGGTCCTTCAAAAATTTGATGAACAATCGAGGTCCTTCAAAAAAATCGGTATGAACTTCCAGTACGAAAAACTTCGTTATGAACTTCCGGTATGAACTTTCGGTATGAACTTCCGATATGAACTTTCGGTATAAAAAATTTCGGTATGAACTTCCGGTATGAAAAACTTCGTTATGAACTTCCGGTATGAACTTTCGGTATGAACTTCTGGTATGAACGGTATGAACTTCCAGTATGAACTTGCGGTATAAAAAATTTCGGTATGAACTTCCGATATAAAAAATTTTGGTATGAACTTCCGGTATAAACTTTCGATATGAACTTTCGGTATAAAAAATTTCGGTATGAACTTCCGGTATGAAAAACTTCGTTATGAACTTCCGGTATGAACTTTCGGTATGAACTTCCGGTATGAAAATTTCCGGTATGAACTTCCGGTATGAAAATTTTCGTTATGAACTTCCGGTATGAAAATATTCGTTATGAACTTCCGGTATGAACTTTCGGTATGAACATCCGGTATGAACATTTTCGGTATGAACTTCCGGTATGAAAAATTTCGTTATGAACTGTATGAACTTCCGGTATGTAAAATGTCCTTTATGTAAATGTTCGGTATGTAAATGTCCTAAAATGTACGGTATGTAAATGTCCGGTATGTAAATGTTCGGTATGTTAAATGTCCGGTTTGAAAACAAAAAATAAAAAGGAAAATAAAATAAAAAACAAATTTATTAATTAAAATCAAAATTTACATAACAAACATCAAATATTCTTTCTTTTTTTAATAGAAGGTTTAATTAGTTTTACCTACCATTAAATGAAAATGGTAAAAAAATCATGGGGTATATTTACTAAATAGAAAACTAGAAAAGGCATAGTTAGTATACAATAAAATAAAATAGTCTATTTACCTAATTAGCCCAACAAATTTTAATTGTACAAATATATGTTATATCTGAACAATTGTTACTCAATTCAATAGTTGTGGATTCTTTCTACTTTTAACTCTAATACATATATATATATATATATATATATATATATATATATATATATATATATATATATATATATATATATATATATATA
>BSUD01000004.1:131648557-131794844 GCA_033239045.1 Fagopyrum esculentum
GGTATGAACTTTCGGTATGAACTTCCGGTATGAAAATTTCCGGTATGAACTTCCGGTATGAAAATTTTCGTTATGAACTTCCGGTATGAAAATATTCGTTATGAACTTCCGGTATGAACTTTCGGTATGAACATCCGGTATGAACATTTTCGGTATGAACTTCCGGTATGAAAAATTTCGTTATGAACTGTATGAACTTCCGGTATGTAAAATGTCCTTTATGTAAATGTTCGGTATGTAAATGTCCTAAAATGTACGGTATGTAAATGTCCGGTATGTAAATGTTCGGTATGTTAAATGTCCGGTTTGAAAACAAAAAATAAAAAGGAAAATAAAATAAAAAACAAATTTATTAATTAAAATCAAAATTTACATAACAAACATCAAATATTCTTTCTTTTTTTAATAGAAGGTTTAATTAGTTTTACCTACCATTAAATGAAAATGGTAAAAAAATCATGGGGTATATTTACTAAATAGAAAACTAGAAAAGGCATAGTTAGTATACAATAAAATAAAATAGTCTATTTACCTAATTAGCCCAACAAATTTTAATTGTACAAATATATGTTATATCTGAACAATTGTTACTCAATTCAATAGTTGTGGATTCTTTCTACTTTTAACTCTAATACATATATATATATATATATATATATATATATATATATATATATATATATATATATATATATATATATATATATATATTAGAAATGAATACTATGAATAATAATACTAAAAAAAAAAAAAGTGATTAAGGTCAATTATCATCTTCAGGTTAAGTCGCCTCTTCTTTGCCATCTTCAGGTTAATTCTCTACATGGGATGTATCTTATTATATGCACTTGTAACAGGAGAGCGCAGAGGCTAAACTGATTCATTTTTTAAGCCATTAGGATTGAGTGACGTGATAGGATGGGCCCAATTAAGGCCCAACTCTATGATGTCGATTCTACTGCAGACTTAATAAAAAGCCCATTATGCCTATGTGGATCATTCAAATTTCAAAATAACCAAAACGCAATGCATTGTCCATACAATTGTGCATACTCCTTAGCTCGCACTCTTGTCCTCTGTTTTTTCGTATTGTAATATTTTGTTGTGTATTCTTATTTGCATACTCCTTAGCTTGCACTCTTATCGTATATTTGCTTTGGTTCGTATATAATCCTACATATCGATTTAGGGTTTCCATCTTGAAATCGATACGTAGGATTATATATGAACCCCGTGAACATGTGTCTTTGTAATTACTTTAACATCTATCGTATATGTGCTTTGGTTCTTGCGATTAAAGATCATTGGAACTCGGCTGAATATGTTATTTTTAGATTAGTTTTTGAATAACACCTTCATTACAAATTACAATATGCAACATTTTTATCATCAATGATATTTGTTTTGTATTACGACAATAAATAAATTATTGTAGCCAAATATTATATATTATAACAAATTCATATTTTATAATTATAATTGTTCCAAACATTACAGTCTTTAGTTATAATTATTAATATTACATTCAAAACTTTTTAAACAATATCATTTTTGTTATAGAAAAAAATATATTTACGTAGTCTTACTATGATTTTATTTTGAATTCTAAGTTTTGGTTGTGTTTATTCCTTATATCACTATAAAAAAAGTTGTATTAAAATCAATATAGTATTTACGTTAATAAAAAATAAAATTGTCCTCGTTGAAGCGAGATTGCTATGCGTACCACCTGAAACATGTTATTCATACCCCGACTAAACGTACGCAATGCGTAGCCGTAACAACAAGCTCATTTCGTTCAAAAATAAAGGAAAATGGTTACGACTACGCTTTGTGGAAGCGTATACGTCATGCATAGTCGTAGAGCGTATGTTTAGTAGTCATAACATACATTTGATTCGAAAAATTAAGGAAAACTAATGCGTATGGGTAGACGTACGGGTACCTATAGCATTTTTAAGGGGGTACGAAGCATGAACCTCGTTGAAGACAGGAATGCTCGAATGAAAAGGAAGTTGTTTGTACCATCTCATATTTACACGTGGTCGGTGGGCCAGCTAAGCAGTAGAATAGTCTCAGCCGTCAGATTGATCATCCGTCCACAAATCGTGGAGGTACGTGAAAATTCCAGAACCAAATCAAAGGCTGAAAAATGAAGGACAGAGGGGCCCATGAGTTGGTGTGATGACAACCGCATCTGATTGCGGCTCTGAGTGACAGTCTGACCACGGGTTCATGTCCATCCACCCAAGTCGTCAAAGCTGACCTTCCACGGCATGCTCACACCCTCAACGAGTCAGCACGTGTCAAATAGTGGCATGCCGAGTCTGCTGACAATAACTTACAGTGCCACGTGTCAAGGGTAAAGCTGGAATTTGAGCGTCTAGATTAGAATGAAGTTAAAGGTAGGCGGCGCGGAAGTTGTCCTTGTGTCTTCTAGTCTACTCTACATGTAGCATAGTCGACTAGTCAGAAGATTCTTTCTTAATGTAATTGGATTGTCAATATTATCCTTGTGGTATCACTCAAATTACTAAATATGAAGGGTAAGCGTTTCGTGCAAGTTTGAAGTAGTAATTGTAGAGTGTAGGTGTTGTATTGTTACCTTATTTGGTTGAAGGTACGATTACTCATTTGTCTTACATTTGTGTTTTTATTATTAGGCTTGCACAAAATATCTCCAATTTTAGATAATTGACATCCGCTATTTAGCTATGGCCAATCGCTGTTGTACACCATAAGGAGATGTAAATGTTACGCATATTCACATGCATTTAGTTGGTTAGATTTTTGCCCTACTCTTTAAACAATATTAAAATAAAATTCTATTTATAGATATGTTGTAGTTTTATTTATTTAGCATATTTTCGCCATAACTCTTCCATTTACCAATTTATATCTACGTTTAAAATTCTATTTATAGATTTTTGCTCTTGTGATATTTGTTAGAGAAGATTGGTGAAAGAAGGTATTTTTTGTACAGGGCTACTATTCGGGCGGACTCGCGCCTTCATAGAGGCGGAGTCCGCCCATGCGCGTCCTCTTGCGCGTTATACTTTCGAATAGAGCCGTTGGGGGAATATAGCCGTTGGGGATTTTTGGAGCCTATATAATAACATATGAGACTCATTCACCTTCATCCACAAGTTAGAAAACGTAAAGAAAAAAGTCGTTAAAATGTCGTCGTATTCCGATGAAGTTGATGTAGAATCCGATGGTGAAAGCTCGATGATGCCGTTCGATATTGAAAAATATAGTGATCCGGAAGAAATTCTCGCAAAACTTGAAGTAAGTGTACAAACTCATTTTTATACTTTACTGTTATGTCGTTTTATTTTGTCGGAATTATAGAATTTGCAATGTTAGAATATAGAATCGAAATTATAGAATTTGCAATGTTAGAATAGAGAATCGGAATTATAGAATTAGCAATGTTAGAATAGAGAATCGAAATCATAGAATTAGCAATCTTAGAATAGAGAATCGGAATCATAAAATTAGCAATGCAAGAATAGAGAATTGGAATTATAGAATTAGCAATGTTAGAATAGAGAATCGAAATCATAGAATTAGCAATGCAAGAATAAAATGATGTGTATTTTTAAAATAATACTCTATGTTATTTTTATTTAGGATCTTATGGATTACTCTCGTGCTCTCGGTACCAATTATTCGTCAAAATTTGAGCTTCATGAATATTTTGCGGATAGAGAGAACTTATTGGGATGGGCTCGGTATGTGGCCAACGCTATGAATATGGTCTTGGTCATTAAAAAATCATGGTTGGATAGAAGGGGTTTTCGTATCCTACAATTGGGTTGTGATAGACACGGAGGACCGAGAAAAGAAAAAGACGTAGATCCCGATCATGTTCCAAGTTCTAGCCGGAAAAAAAACTCGAAGAAGTGTATGTGTTTGTTTGAGCTTGTAGGAACCCAAATTGAAGAGGAAAAGTGGACGGTGAGGGTTGTATGTGGAATCCACAACCATATCATTCCTTCGGTGTTAAGAGGTCATGCATATGTTGGACGTATGACTCCGAAGCAGACCCGAAAGGTGGAGCGTGAATTGAATTCTGGCTTAAAACCGAGACATATATTAAAATCCGTACAATTAGAGGATCCCGACAATGTCACCTCCATCCGTCAAGTTTACAACACCGGTTTGAAGATTAGAATGGAACAAGCCGAAGGAAGATCTCCATTACAACAAGCACTTCACACGTTGACGGAACGTGGATACTATATAAACACTCGGAGAAGTCAAGATTCCGATGAAGTGATTGATTTCTTTATCTCACATCCCAACTCGAGGCATTTGCTCAACATGTTTCCCTATGTTATTGTGATGGACTCGACATATAAGACCAACAAGTAAGCTTCAATTCAAGCCACATTTTTACTTTATTTCATACACTCATTCTTATTTTCCTTAGAAATTGTAACTCAGTCGTTGTTTCGTATTACTTTTAGGTACAATATCCCATTGTTGGAGATCGTAGGCACCACTAGCACCAAGAAAACATTCGCAATTGCTTTTGTGTTCATGGCACAGGAGAATAGAGATCATTACGAGTGGGCTTTGAGGAGGGTCCGGCATTTGTTATACGGAAAGACGCTGGAGGTGATTGCCACTGATCGTGAGCTTGGTCTTATAAGCGCATTGGGTGTAGTATTTCCCGAGGTGAAGCATATATTGTGCACGTTTCACATAAAGTGCAATATAGTTAACAGAGCGGCACTTGTTTTGCGCAATAAGGAAGCATAAGCACTCTTCATATCCCATTGTCATGCCTTGTTCGAGTCAAGATCCCCTGGAAGCTACCAACGCCGTTTGTTGAAAATGAGAGACTATTGGCAATCATCTCCGAGGTTAATGACCTATCTAGAGACGACTTGGCTTGACCCGTACAAGGAGGCAATCGTTCGAGCATGGACTGACCTACATCATCATTTCGGCACACGAACGACAAATGCGTAAGTTATTTAAACATTCACTACATTGTTAAACATTTCTTCGTTTTTTGTAATAAAATTTTCTTCTTAGGTGTGAGTCTGCGCACAAGTTGTTGAAGCAAACACTAGATTCTAGCGTTGGAGGATTTCAGCTGGTTTGTGATAGCATACATTTGATTGTCACGGACCAAGTCCAAAAGCTACAAGCTTCTCTAGAGATGTCACGGGAGAGGATTCCACGAGAGGTTAGTAAATCAATAGTTTAATTGATGAAAATAATGTTAAATATGATATGTAATAAACCTTTTTTTGCAGGTGCGTATACCAATATTTGACTTGCTCCGTGACTACGTAACAAATGAGTGTTTCACGCTCTTGTGGAATAATTACACCAAGGCTCGACATACAAGAGATGATGAAGGATGTCGGAATAGTTATTGGAGAGAGGTTTATGGAGTGCCGTGTGTGCATGACTTTAGACTAGCGATCCGGGCTCGTAGACCTATCTATTTGTCACAGATACACCCTTATTGGAAGCAAGTTCATTGGAATCCGGTTGATTTTTTGAATGGTGATATTAGTGATGATGATGATGATGATGATCGTTCGAACCCGAATCAAGCGGCGCTGAACAGGTTTAGAGAAAGAATGGACTCAAATATGTTAAGCCCGGATGAGCAAGATAAGATTGCATCTTTTGTGGATGACATGGAAAACCCCGGGGGTACGACAATGAAGGAGCCGGCACAGAAGGCCAATGCAAAGGGACGACCTCCAATCCCGAGATCAACTAGAAGAGAGCCTAGCTCTTTTGAGCATTCTGCTACACGTGATCCTGGGCGTCCGAAAGGGAAGAAAGCTAAAGATGTAGATTCTACACCGGAGTTGACTCCTACGAGTAGAGCACGACGTAAAGGAAAGCAACCCGCGAAGACCGGATTTTGTTTGAGGGAAGAAGATTTTCCAAAGTTCATGGAGCCTTATGTATTGAGAGTAAGGGATGTACCAGGAGACGGCCATTGTGGATATAGAGCAATTTCCGCGGTGTTGGGATTCTCGGATGAGGATTATTTGATAATACGGCAAGATATGGTTATGGAGTTAAATGCGAGAAGGGAATTTTATTCCAAGGTAACTAAGTCTTCCGGTTACATCAAAGTTTTAATTATAATCCATGATTTTACATAATCTTACTTGTTGATCATTGCAGTGTAGAATCCTCAATCATGTTGACGAAGTCATTCAAAACGTTTACTGGACGAGTAAGTCTCCGTGTCTAGAACCAAATTGGATGGAAATACCGATGATCGCATGTGCAGCCGCCACCTACTATAAGATTGCATTGGTTGTCCTAGGGAACATTCCAGCGACATTCCTGCCTATGATTACCACCGTTCCCGACCAAGAGGCCCCTACGGTCATTTGTTCGTTAGCCTATATATATAACAACACACACTTTGTGCCGGTAGGTTGACGATTTACTTTCATTCAATGGACGTCTATTTAGACCTAATATTTACTAACCGTTTTCTGTAATTTCATTTTTGTAGGTATGGTTAAAAGATGATGCTCCGTTACCGTTGTTGAGCGACGCTTGGAAAAATAACCATGATCCAAGTGTGGATGGATGGGATGCGCCGTTCATTGAAAGGATAGCTCGCTATGAGGATCTCCGTCGAGCATGGGGAGTTGAACACAATAGTGCAGGATATCTTTAGCCGTTTTGAGAAACCTTACTTGAAATCGTGTTTTAGACATTTTTATTGTACTTGTTGACATCATGTTTTAGTCGTTTTGATATATTGGATGTCATCATGTTTTAATGGTTTTGATATATTGTAGTCATAATATTTAAGTGGTACTTGATATTTTAATTTTTTTTACCAAGATAAAAAAACGATTAAGAAACAAAATAACACATAAAAGCAAAAAAAAAACAACAAAAAAAACAAAAAATGCAGGCGGACTCCGCCTCCGCCGGCGTCGTTGCCGGGGGCCATTAACATCACTTTTTTTGTATCTTAGATACAAACTAGGCACCCTAATTTTAACAATAAAAAATAAAGATAAATGAGTTGGATAATCATTAAAAGAGGAAAGATTTGAAGATTCTTATCTCTCCTATTAATAATCAATTAAATTTTATACTTTGTTATATCGGGTAACTAAATATTATTCTCCTCTCTTCTATTAATAATCAATTAAATTTTATAATTTGTTATATCGGGTAACTAAATATTCTTATTTCTCCTATTAATTATAATAAGTAAAAGATTGTATAGAAGGTAGGATTCGAATTTGGACGAGTTGCCCCTCCCTCCTACTCTTATACTAGTTGGACTAATTAAACTTTGTGTATTATTTTGATGATACACAATATTAATACACAATTTCAATTACACAATATTTATACATAATTTTAAATACACAATATTAATAAATAAAAGACTTGTGTAACCAAAACCTTGTGTACGAAATACCTTTCACTGAATTTCTTTCTTGAATAATATGTAGGTACATTATGTATACTCGAGTCATTTTATATCGCTCGAGTATTTCGTACACAAGGTTTTTGGTTACACAAGTCTTTTATTTGTTAACATTATGTATTTGAAATTATGTATCACTATTGTGTAATTGAAATTGTGTATGCTCGAGTATTTCGTACACAAGGTTTTTGTTACACAAGTCTTTCATTTATTAACATTATGTATTTGAAATTATGTATCACTATTGAGTAATTGAAATTGTGTATTAATATTGTGTATCATCAAAAGAATATACAAAGTTTAATTAGTCCAATTGGTATAAGGGTGGGAGGGAGGGGCAACTCGTTCAGAGTTCGAATCCTACCTTTTACACAATCTTTTATTTAATATAGGAGAGAGAATATCTCCAACTCACTCTATTTGTTATCATCTTCCAAAAAATACTTTAGTGTAAATTTTGCTTAGTTCAGATGGGTGTAATTCAATGTTTTTTTTTTTGCTTGTTGATAACTACTTTTTTTTAAAGGATTTTTGCTTTCAAGTTCTATTTATTAATATTAACCACTAGAGGATTTTTGAGGGAAGTTATTTTCACGGTCCATGTCACTCTAACTTAGAGAAGTTGCAACACAATTTCAATTTATAAAGGACTTGATTTTGTAAAATTGTCAACAAGGGCTTGTTTAATAGGTCAAAAAATAATTCAAAACTTTTGTTATCAAATTGTCAACAAGCCTTGTTGATAAGCATGTACACGGGTCATGGGTCACCCGTGACCCGCCGGGTCACGGGTACTTTTTTTTAAAGGATTTTTGCTTTCAAGTTCTATTTATTAATATTAACCACTAGAGGATTTTTGAGGGAAGTTATTTTCACGGTCCATGTCACTCTAACTTAGAGAAGTTGCAACACAATTTCAATTTATAAAGGACTTGATTTTGTAAAATTGTCAACAAGGGCTTGTTTAATAGGTCAAAAAATAATTCAAAACTTTTGTTATCAAATTGTCAACAAGCCTTGTTGATAAGCATGTACACGGGTCATGGGTCACCCGTGACCCGCCGGGTCACGGGTACTTTTTTTTAAAGGATTTTTGCTTTCAAGTTCTATTTATTAATATTAACCACTAGAGGATTTTTGAGGGAAGTTATTTTCACGGTCCATGTCACTCTAACTTAGAGAAGTTGCAACACAATTTCAATTTATAAAGGACTTGATTTTGTAAAATTGTCAACAAGGGCTTGTTTAATAGGTCAAAAAATAATTCAAAACTTTTGTTATCAAATTGTCAACAAGCCTTGTTGATAAGCATGTACACGGGTCATGGGTCACCCGTGACCCGCCGGGTCACGGGTACGGGTAAGGGTCGAGGTGATCCTTACCCATGACCTGGCGGGTCGACCCGCCAAACCTCAATTTTTTTAAAAAAATTTTTTTAAAAAATGTAATTCAGTGCCTAAGAGGGTCGACCCGGCGGGTCATTATTTTTTTTTTTTTTAAATGGCTTTAAAAATAAAAGGGCCGACCCACCGGGTCTGACCCGTGACCCGGCGGGTTGCCAACCCGGCGGGTCGGCTATTTATACGGGTCCGGGTCACCCTTCCCGGACCCTTGACCCGTGGACATGCTTACTTGTTGATAGTCTGTGTACTTTTAACAAGCCTTGTTTACCGCTTGTGGACTATCAACAAGTCTTATTCATAACGTGTGAATCGTCAACCTGTCTTGTTGACAGTTTGTGGACTGTCAACAAACCTTGTTGGCAATAAAATTTTTTTTAATATTTTTAATTAAGTTATTTAAACTTAAATGCTTACTATTTTTAATAAGTTGCTTTAGATTGATTATCCAATTAAGATTTTTCGTGGAAAAAGTACGGGTTGAACCAATTCAATCACAATTAAAATAATAAAGTCTTTTTGACAATACTTCTCTTATAGTATTTAAAATTGTAATTGATTTGTTGAATATATTTTTTTTCATGTAATTCAAATGTTCCCTTCGTTATATTGAAATAACCGAATATAATTTAACTACCATTTGAATCTTTATATTAAGAACAATAGTTTCTTACTACTTAATCGGTTATGATATTTTTGTCATCCCAATATCATCGCATCATCCCTATGATTTGATTTGATTTGATTTAATTTTAAAGCGAAAGTATAGGGAGAGCATATAGGATTAAGTATCCATCATATGCTTACAATGGATGCATCTATTCCAGTTAATGATTGAGGGACAACAAGTGGGTCCACTTGATTATGTAATCTTATATCTATTAAAGTATAAGCCTCTATTTTCACGTGTCAACGTTAGGTTTATCGAAGTCTAAAAAATTATTTTAAAAAGTAATTTCTAAATATTAATATAAATTAATAATTAATTTCTAAATATTTTAAAAAAATATGTAAAAAAATAGTTTTATAAAAATAGTTTTTAAACTTTTACGAATTTTTTTTACCAACAAGCATATCATAACAAATAAAAAAAAATATAATTAATTAGAAGAGATAAATACTTAAAAGAGAATTAAAAATCATAGGATTATAATTTCATTTTTGAAATTTTTATTTTAAAAAATATACATATAATGTCTAAGTATTAAATATTTATTAAAACAGAACCCGCACAAAGTGCGGATAATACACTAGTACGGAGTAAGCAAGAGTTGTGCTTAATGCTTCTTGTGGAAGCCACTTACTTTTCTTCTTTAGGCATTTTGTCTATCGAGTTTCAAGTAAAGTGATTTAACATTGGGTTGTATTGTAAGTAAAGGTAAATGTGTACACTTTAGATTTATAGTGTTTAAAAATACGATATATCAAATACCTCTTATTACAATTCACGTTATTTAAATCAAAATAAAATTCAGATCCAAAAAAATTGAAACCCCCTCCATCACCGTTGCCATTCTTCCATCCAATTTTCACTACTCAAAACACAACAAGGAGGATCTAGGAGGATTTAGGAGAATTTAGAGTATTCTTTTCCGACGTCTGCGGCACATTAGATCTTACAATCATTCAACACCGGTCTTCATCCTCTTCCTTTCGATTTAGAATTTTCAAAAATCATCAAATTAGGCGACAAGGGGAGTGAATGATCTTTACACAACCCTAGATAAATCACCTAAATCGACAACATGGAGAACGAAGGAACAAAAAGAAACGAGGAGAGAATGAAGGAAGTTCAGGAATACATACCTCTTTTTGATTATACTGTTCGGTTCAATTTTGTTGTTCGAGCGAGAACCATTAAGAGAGGGTTTAAGACAAATGTGTCAAGATGAAGGGAAACGATGACTAATATCTTCTTCCTTTTGATTTAAGGGTAAATGATTATGGAGTGAAGAAGAATGTATAAGTAGCAAACACGGTGATGTTGCATGAAGCGAAGTGAAGGGTAAAAATGTCTTAAATTTTAAAGTCAATATCCAAACTTTCTAAAATCTTCAAATATAAATTCATGAATAAAAGTCGTAACATAACCTTTATCATAATTAAAAATAAGGTATACAATTTTATACAATCTCATTGAATTTTCAAATTGAACTTTAGTGTTTATATATTGGTATAATCTAACATTCAGGGTTTCGAAATACATCATTTACATTTTTAAGCACAATTTATAAAAAAAACAATCAAAATATAACTTTACATGGTTGTGTACGAACGTACTTTCATTAAATGCGTTACAATTCAAAGTGAAAAAGAAAAAAAAAATAGTGTGGGCCGCACATAAGACTAAAATACATCTTAATGTTGTAGTTTAAGTTATTTTAATGTAAATTTACGAAAAATTTGTAATTTATGATAAATTTGTACTGCGACTTTCGTTTTCACAATTTTTTTTATGATGTCGATTTCTAAAAGCTTCTTTCCAAACATCCTAAAATATAATAAAATTACAAATCTATAACTAAATGAACACAATTTTTTTTAGTATATTTTATTTTTTATGATGAGTTTCGTTTGGAGTGTAACACCCCGAATTCTCAGAACTCGGGACGTTACTGGTTAGGACCTCACAATGGGTCCCGACCTCAGTTTGACAACTATATTACTAGGATCTTGCAACAAGACACAAACAAGAAAAACCGAAATTCATGAAATAGTATTTTTAAAGGAATGAATGCAGCAAGGTCTAGCAGCCTATAGTTCTTAAACAAAGGAAAAGACCAATTGTCTTAGCAAAAGGAAAGAACGACAAGATAACAACCCAAACCCCCACTCTAAGGAGTACGGAGACCCGGCTGACCACTACTTCCGGATCACTCAGCTGATGCTCTAACCTGCAGTAAATCTAAAAAACACAACAAAACAACCATTAGCTAGTTATCTAAACATTAGAAGAATAATAACAGCACACACACACATAAAATAATAAACACTCAACATACTTTCAAACAATCCATTTATTATCTTCATTTAAGTCATTCACTCTAATGATACTTATTTTGTGACACGAGGAATTCCCAAACCTCGCCTCCGTCCCCGTGTACCCATCAGGAGTGGATCCGATGCATCTCACCGTGTACCTGTATGGTCTGGGTGTAGAGAACCTCCCAGTCTCCTGGCAAAGCTGGGCAGTGATGTCACGGCCCGTTATACATACACTTGGGCCTTAACACATAATAACCACGGTCGTCCTAACAAGTTATTTTATTATAACACACATTGCACACACACAACCATTATCATCCAACTAATATCCACAAACCGGCTAAGTAAGTCGCAAGGACTTACCTTGATCAAAATCGCTTTCTGAAATCTCAACTCGGTCCGAACCGTGGTAATTCAAACGCCTGTCAAATAAGGCATGTGGATCAAAAATCACATCCAGATGTCCAACCTCATGCGAAGGAATTACGGAAAAAGCTCCCTTACGGTAAAAGACCATTTTACCCTTAGTGCCGAAAATTCTCAAAGTTTATCATTAAAATATAACATTCATTTTTAGAACTTGTTTCCAAAATTTGGTTCTCACGGATAGTTTACCTAGAGGTTAAAAGATCAATTTCAAACCATCGTCAAAGAGAACTACATTATTCTTTCTCCGGTTATTCCACTCTAATACTTATGTGTGTGTACGTATATTATACGTTACTCTTACTCATCTATATATATATACTTATGTGTATATATATACACTCTACCTATTAATATATATGCACTTTTATATATATATATATATATATATATATATATATATATATATATATATATATATATATATATATATATATATACATGTTCCGATACACTGCACTGGGGTATAATATATACTTGATCTTCCCATTTTGCAAATCTATATAGCATACATATGTACTCCGGAATGAGAAGGAACCACTCACTGTTGGTTCAGTTTTGTATAGGGGTGGTCGTTGCGGATGATGTTCGACACCGGCTCGCCTGCGCTCCCTCTGTTGCACCACGTCTCCTGACTAGCGACTGCATGACTCGGAAATTACCCGACTTCCGGTTAGCACCGGAAAGCCGAAGAAAGCAGGGGAAAGGGATGGACGACTCGCCTACGCAGCAGTTGAAGACTCCCGTTGCTGTGTCAATCGGCACCGCTGCAACACTCCGTCGAGACTGGCGGTGCAAGGACAAGCCGGTCGGAGGCGTCTCACGTTGGCTGTGCACCACAATGTCTCAGCAAATGTTCGACTCAGGAGAAAGAAGGGAGCAGCCGTACTCACCGGTTCGGGACGCTGCAGGCGGCTCTAGCGCAAGGCGGTCGTCTTCCCCTCTCGGCGTGTAGTCCCGGTGGAGGCGAGCGGCGTTCTCCAACAACTTGCCTGTCCCGGCGGTGGTGGCGGCTTCGTCTTCTACGGGAGTGAGAGGTAATGTGCGGCGGTAAGTGAAGGGGGCGAGGTGCTTCACGTAGCAGCTAGGATTAGGATTAATTAGGTTTAGCTGATTAGGTTTATGGAGTGGATTAAGAAGGAGCTTGGGCTGAAGAGTTGAATTGGGCCAGCTCCTCTTCTCATGTACTGGGCCGGCCGAAATACTGGGCCCATGAATTGGGTTGCTCATCATATTCAAAGGTGAGCTGAAAGAGTAAACTAACATTGTCCGAAACCGTTAAAAAAAATGGAATTATTGACGGAATTATTTATGGGTTACAAGTTATAATTTTATGTGAATTGAAGTCACATAAAATTATAAAATTTAATATCGTGTTCTTTTATTTAAAGGAATAAAGATTGGCGGATCGGAATCCGATTTGATCCTGTATTTATACAAAGTTTATTATTTATTTATTTATTATTATTATTATTATTATTATTATTTTTTTCCGGGTATTACATCAGTGCCCTCTTAAAAGAAGTTTCGTCCCGAAACTTAGAACAATGTAACTAATCATTCGACTTCCCGAAACTTAGAACAATGTAACTAATCATTCGACTTCCCGACTATCGATTCTGAAATAATGATCTTAAACTTCTGTCGGCACTTTACTAAGTGTCTAATGCTCTTTGTAATGCAAACCGCTTGACCCGTTTTCCTCAATGTGACCTAATCGGATCGTTCATATTTAATGGGTTTTCACCTACTTCTTGTCAAGCTTTCAAATTTATATAACTCAAAACAAAACACACACCCAAGTGGACATTTTCATATAGATTTCTAATTCCTTAACATTGATTTTCTTCATAGTTCACCTAACACCCATTAGTCACAATGGCGTCTTTCTGAGGGTCAACATGATTTACCCAACTCCCGCTTATACTTCCCTCCTACTACTAGCAAGATCCTCTCCAAACAGACCCTTACTCTCTTACTCAACCGTAGTCTGTTCTTAACCAACCAGAAAACAACCTCTAACCCGATTCGCTCCATATCCTTAGATCATCCTAGAAGGTTGTCGTTGCCTACTTGGGAAATCCTCCAAGGCATCGGTAAAGTTACCTCTTAAATCCGCAATCACTAATGTCTCTTCTTAACGGTACCTACTCGTCAATACCAATCAACCCTTACACGTCTTCAATTGACGTCGATTAGTCTATAATTGACTTATCTCCATATCCCGGACTTACTCTTCTCACACCTATAATGACGTCAAATTTCTTGGTGAACATCATTTGTTCGATTAATCCTTTCATACTTCAATTCGTTTTATCTTCCACACTTTTGTTTCCTTAGGCTAACTCTACTTCTCGAGCCCAACCGGGTCATTCATCTTGACATAAATAGTCATTCCAAGTCTTCGACGATAGCTGGTAAGTGTCTTTGTAGTTCTGATAACTTTAGTTATCATCCCCTTGCAATTCCCCTTGCATGGACCATCAGCGTTGACGACTTAGGTCCCGTGATAATTGGGGTTATATGAACTTTCAAGTCCACCAAGACCGTTCTCATATATACATTCCTTCGTTGGTGTTACCGGCAATATTGCCTTCATGAAACTCCGTTGTTTCCGTCACAGGGCTTCAACTCTTTGATACCGGCAGTGTGATTTCTTTCAAATTCTTATATCTTTGAGGAGGTCAAAACCTCTCCACACTTGTAAAGTCTACATTTTGCTTCTACACTCCATTGTAGGTATCTCTTCCATGCACCTTAGACCCTCATATCCGGGTCGACATTTTATCTCTTTTGGTCTCTCCAGCTTGTCTTGTGAACTCTTCTACTAGGTGACTCGTCTTATAACAATTTCCTCCCCTGAATCGGTCTCAAGT
The DNA here is from genome assembly GCA_033239045.1 of Fagopyrum esculentum. Taxonomy (NCBI): domain Eukaryota; kingdom Viridiplantae; phylum Streptophyta; class Magnoliopsida; order Caryophyllales; family Polygonaceae; genus Fagopyrum; species Fagopyrum esculentum. The sequence goes on from BSUD01000004.1 coordinate 131,663,689, forward strand.
TTCAATTGATCATTACTGCCCATTTCATTTTGGAACCTCAGTTACGTAGTACTCTTGCATAGATTCTACAAAGGCATTCTCATCTTAACACTTTATTCTAATTTAGCAAGCCCCAGCTTTTGATAATGACTCTTCTTCTTACTGGTTAAGATATTCTTTTGGTTTACCCCTTATCCATCCTAGCGTTATCGGTCTGATGTGCATGACTTTTATCAAACACCTATCAGTACCATTTGTATAAGAAACCTCAGTTGTATATAATTTCCTCAAAAATCAAAGTTCTTGACTCGCATTCTATAAATCTTTACCCCCCAGTAGGTTAGTTACCCCTTTGAGTTTTCTCGTACTCGCTTTACGAACCACGTTGGTTGGTCTTATTACTTTATCAACTCTTATGTCATCAGTCGAGCTTGAATTTTCATCGAAGTACCACCATTTCTCATTACTCTTATATAGACACATTACGGTAATTATCTTATTGGAATAATACCGGATCTATTTAGCAACCTTTAGTCATTCAACTTTACTCCTTCTCATGTCTATTCTAACCAACATGCAGATTCCATCTTCAATCACCTCACAACTCGATGAGACATATTATCAAGACACTAAGGTCATAATCTCTATGTTTGTTGTGTCTCTATAACTGTAGTTATTCTGTGTGACATCTTTAGTCACAAAGGCTTCCTCTGTAACTCTCGGGAGAGCACCATCAGTCTCATATGTGTAGCATGTTAAGCACCTTCTGTCTTGATTGACGTTGGACATGATTAAAATCATCTTCTTCTTCTTACTCCTCTAGTTCTCCTTATGCAATCCATTAGTACTATTGTGAACTGTACCTTTTTCTTAGCTAGAAGGTAAGAAACTGCTCACAACCATTTTCTTAATCTCTTTAAAGACCTATAGGGTCATTCCCGGCCGTCAAAATCTTCTCCTTAATTTCCTAATTAGAGATATTGGCTCGAACTCATTCCATGTTACTATTAAGGGTATTGGTACTTGTATCGGTTTACCTTTACACTTGTCGTCGTTGATCTTTTGTAGAGATTCCCCATATGTCAGTAACATTCTTTAGTAAATCTGATGTTATTCTTCTTATCTACCAACCGGTCATCATTGGTCAACTCAGACGTGTGAATTCTCCGTTATTACTAGTTAGTTTGTAGTTGGTCTTCTACCAGATCGTAGACTTACTTTTCTTCTATCTCTTTTGATGCGGATATACAAGGTGAAAACTTATCCCTTATAGGTTATCCGTTTATACACATTTAACTCCTTCCACAATTTCCACAATTTACACTTATAGGTTATCCGTTTATACACATTAAGATCACTTTATCCGAGTCTAGTTGCATTATTCACCTGCCATCTATGGGTTTATCAAACCTTCCGTGATAGCTTACAAACCCATCTTTGCGGTTCCTTTTTCCTAAGTTATCGTCTATCTGCAGCTCTTTGTAGTGAACCACTAGTATGGTTAACTTAAGTCTCTTGGTGATTGAGTAGTTATTATGATCCCTCAAGTCCATCATGATCATTCCCGCACATGCTTCTTCCTCGGTGGATGTTGTTTTGTAACATTACCTTCATGGAAATCCATTCGATTGCAGACTTCTACCATCTTCGATACTTGTGTCGTGCTTTCCTTCAACATTCTCGTGTCTCTAAAGGAGTCAACCCATCTCCATGGTTATGAAATTTATAAATTTTTGTCTTTTAAACTCGATCGTAAATCTCTGTCTTGGTACTCCTTTAATCTTTTACATCTAGGTCAACACTCTATTTTCTCTGTACCCTCCTGCTCATACTTGTCTATGGTAGCATCCACCTTGGTTGTAGTGTCCTTTAACCCGCCAAGTGTAGTTGTACTATACTTTGTTTGAATGGTGTTTTGATGTTGTCCTCTTAATCCGCGCTCTTATTAGTCCTTACATGCATCTTGAGTTTCACCTCTCGTTGTCATACCGCTAAAATCCTTGTACGGTTTTCTATTACTTCTATTTGAATTACTTGATATTCTTTTCTCGCCCGATTGTTCTTGTTGTTAACATCCTCTAGTAATCCTTTACTCCTTAACCACTCGTTCTTCGGACAATTGTAGCAACCACCAGGGCGTCCGCCATAATGTAATGTTCCAAACTGGGATATGAGTCCACTATCTTCTTACAGATATCCTTTAAGATCTCCAAACGTTTTATCATGAGGCGATGATCGCATCATGATAACTCAACTAAAAGATATTCCATATCCTCTAGGGTAACAACATGCTACATATATAGATATTTATATAACATATATAATTGTACAATACTATAAGTCTAAACTAAGCATACTGAGATCCGCGGTAGTAGTGGTGGTCAGCCGTACTTTTCTATCCCCAACCCGACTATGCATGCATTTGAAAACCAAAAGTCCTTTTTTAAAACTCAGATTCCCTTTTCGGGTTCTGCTTAAGTACTTATTCGGTCTTTCAGAAGATTTCAAGTGCCATTGTTGCCAACCTAGAGCTCTGATACCATGTTGTAACACCCCGAATTCTCAAAACTCGGGACGTTACTGGTTAGGACCTCACAATGGGTCCCGACCTCAGTTTGACAACTATATTACTAGGATCTTGCAACAAGACACAAACAAGAAAAACCGAAATTCATGAAATAGTATTTTTAAAGGAATGAATGCAGCAAGGTCTAGCAGCCTATAGTTCTTAAACAAAGGAAAAGACCAACTGTCTTAACAAAAGGAAAGAACGACAAGATAACAACCCAAACCCCCACTCTAAGGAGTACGGAGACCCGGCTGACCACTACTTTCGGATCACTCAGTTGATGCTCTAACCTGCAGTAAATCTAAAAAACACAACAAAACAACCATTAGCTAGTTATCTAAACATTAGAAGAATAATAACAGCACACACACACATAAAATAATAAACACTCAACATACTTTCAAACAATCCATTTATTATCTTCATTTAAGTCATTCACTCTAATGATACTTATTTTGTGACACGAGGAATTCCCAAACCTCGCCTCCATCCCCGTGTACCCATCAGGAGTACGTGGATCCGATGCATCTCACCGTGTACGTGTATGGTCTGGGTATAGAGAACCTCCCAGTCTCCTGGCAGAGCTGGGCAGTGATGTCACGACCCGTTATACATACACTTGGGCCTTAACACATAATAACCACGGTCGTCCTAACAAGTTATTTTTATTATAACACACATTGCACACACACAACCATTATCATCCAACTAATATCCAGAAACCGGCTAAGTAAGTCGCAAGGACTTACCTTGATCAAAATCGCTTTCTGAAATCTCAACTCGGTCCGAACCGTGGTAATTCAAACGCCTGTCAAATAAGGCATGTGGATCAAAAATCACATCCAGATGTCCAACCTCATGCGAAGGAATTACGGAAAAAGCTCCCTTACGGTAAAAGACCATTTTACCCTTAGTGCCGAAAATTCTCAAAGTTTATCATTAAAATATAACATTCATTTTTAGAACTTGTTTCCAAAATTTGGTTCTCACGGATAGCTTACCTAGAGGTTAAAAGATCAATTTCAAACCATCGTCAAAGAGAACTACATTATTCTTTCTCCGGTTATTCCACTCTAATACTTATGTGTGTGTACGTATATTATACGTTACTCTTACTCATCTATATATATATACACTCTACCTATTAATATATATGCACTTATATATATATATATATATATATATATATATATATATATATATATATATATATATATATATATATATATATATATATATCTTACACTTATACTTATACCCATATATACCTACATATATATTTATATATACCATACTTATATCTTATATCCGTACATGTATATACTTATATACGTTTATACATATCCATCCATGTAAACTACCCGGGTGCATGTGTATATATATATATTCATATGTCCCAACCCGTTAATCTATATGTACATATACACGTAGATGTATTCTTAAATACATATACTTATTATCTCAAATTTCTATCTCCTACATATATATATATATATATATATATATATATATATATATATATATATATATATATATATGTTCCGATACACTGCACTGGGGTATAATATATACTTGATCTTCCCATTTTGCAAATCTATATAGCATACATACGTACTCCGGAATGAGAAGGAACCACTCACTGTTGGTTCAGTTTTGTATAGGGGTGGTCGTAGCGGATGATGTTCGACACCGGCTCGCCTGCGCTCCCTTTGTTGCACCACGTCTCCTGACTAGCGACTGCATGACTCGGAAATTACCCGACTTCCGGTTAGCACCGGAAAGCCGAAGAAAGCAGGGGAAAGGGATGGACGACTCGCCTACGCAGCAGTTGAAGACTCCCGTTGTTGTGTCAATCGGCACCGCTGCAACACTCCGTCGAGACTGGCGGTGCAAGGACAAGCCGGTCGGAGGCGTCTCACGCTGGCTGTGCACCACGATGTCTCAGCAAATGTTCGACTCAGGAGAAAGAAGGGAGCAGCCGTACTCACCGGTTCGGGACGCTGTAGGCGGCTCTAGCGCAAGGCGGTCATCTTCCCCTCTCGGCGTGTAGTCCCGGTGGAGGCGAGCGGCGTTCTCCAACAACTTGCCTGTCCCGGCGGTGGTGGTGGCTTCGTAATCTACGGGAGTGGGAGGTAATGTGCGGCGGTAAGTGAAGGGGGCGAGGTGCTTCACGTAGCAGCTAGGATTAGGATTAATTAGGTTTAGCTGATTAGGTTTATGGAGTGGATTAAGAAGGAGCTTGGGCTGAAGAGTTGAATTGGGCCAGCTCCTCTTCTCATGTACTGGGCCGGCCGAAATACTGGGCCCATGAATTGGGTTGCTCATCATATTCAAAGGTGAGCTGAAAGAATAAACTAACATTGTCCGAAACCGTTAAAAAAAATATGGAATTATTGACGGAATTATTTATGGGTTACAAGTTATAATTTTATGTGAATCGAAGTCACATAAAATTATAAAATTTAATATCGTGTTCTTTTTATTTAAAGGAATAAAGATTGGCGGATCGGAATCCGATTTGATCCTGTATTTATACAAAGTTTATTATTTATTTATTTATTTATTTATTATTATTATTTTTTTTCCGGGTATTACATGGAGGTTAGCTATTTGTGTGTTTTTATATATATGAATAGGGTTGGACAACTCCGAACCAACACCCTATCCGCCTTGGGGTGTGGATTAAAATTCAACTTCCATGAGATCTCATGAAATTCAATCTAATGTATAAAGAAAGTAAAACAAGAATAAAGAAATAAATCAACAAATTTTAAAAATTTTGGAAAGTGCAAACACTAGACAATATAAAGCAAGGAACAAAGATACTATGATTTCCTAACACCATATTGAAGTGCTAAACTCTTTTGTATTTTCATACCATGTAAAATCGAATATTTTTTAGAACTAAACAAAGTAGCAACAAAACTCTACTCGTTTCTTACAGTTTGTGAGCTCTCAACACTATATTTGAGTCGCTAACAAAATTTTATACCAAAATGTCGTCATCTAACTAAGTGATAGATAATGACTCAAGGTCGATTCAAATGCAAAATATAGTAACCAGACCATATCAAATGAGGTCCTATGGTAATGACTCTAAGCCTGTTCAACCCAAATAACCCGTTCATATTGGATTTTTTTTTAAAATAAATCGGATCACAATTATATACAAAATTTACATGAACATGATATAATCTACCGTTACAGAATAATGTAATTGAAGTGTCATCTCCCTTTTAAATGACACTTCTTAATGTTGATTTTCAGCACTACTCTATAATATAAACTATTATCACAAAGAAAGGCATTTGGGCAAGAAATGGTAACACATCTACCTTATTATAAAAAATAAATGGCAAACAATTTAAATATTGACTTTTTCTGGTCAGAATTTAAATATTTATTATTATAGTTTGAATTAGTATTTTTCTGATAAAAAAATTCAATTTGATTCATTCTATCCTAATCCAACCCATTTTAGTCGCACTAATCATTCACTAGATCAGCAAATTACATATAAATAATAAATTGGTATGGAACTAGTACTGTAAAACTAATCAAATATGTATGAGAAAAAAACATAAATAATATAAATAATAAATTGGTATGGAACTAGTACTGTAAAACTAATCAAATATGTAAGAGAAAAAAACATAAATAATATTTGTCGGCCAAAAAAAATGGGATAAGGATTCGCGTGATTTCGGGTAATTAGCGAGGGCAATCCTGTCTTTTCAGTCATTCCTTTCCCTGGCCGCAAACCCAATAGAAAAACGAGGACAGAGAAAGGGGAAGAACCAGAGGAAGAAGCAATCAAATACGCCAAAAGGGATTCTTCAATTTCTCTGCATAGAGCGTGAGATCGTTGTTCATCTGCGAAATTCGTATCCCTACCCACTAAATTCTACCCCTTCACCTGTTTTTTCAATTGAATTCCAAAGAAGGAGCAAGCAAAATTGGGTTAGGGTTTGTTCTTGTTTGGTGTTGGTTTATGTGTCCTCCCCGTTGATTTTCAACGCATTTCGCTTTCTTTCCTAATCTCGTCCAGTTTCTTCCCCCGAATTCAGATTTTTAGCTCCAAGTCAAAACTTTTCTGTATAGAATTGCACCTCCGCTTCCTCCAATTTCTATTCTTACACGCGAATCATTTCCAATTATATACGCTAGATCTGCTTGTATATGCTCTAATTGAGTTAATTAATCTCTCTATCTGATACAAAAAATACCAGAAACCGTTTCAATTTGTCTCTCTCTTTGGCAAGTAGCTTGGTTGTGGTCGGAGATGGCAGTTCCAACGATAGCTCTATACGCCAGCCCACCGAGCAGTGTGTGTTCGACGCCGTATCCATCGACCATCAATTCCCACTCTTCCTCTCATGAATTTGATCTCAATAGTCGATCTTCCTCCCAAGCATCTACCTCCCCTTCTACGCAGGGGAGGCAGATAATGGGTGGGCTGTCGTGCCTGTTCTCTTCGTCGCCGTCATCGCGCTCTCCGAAGCATTACGCTGAAGAATTGGGGTCTCTACGACAAGAGAGAAGCGAAGAATTCAACGGATTAAGCAGTTCATTTCGGTATTCCAATTGTTCTCCGTTGAGCTCCTCGTTGAAGAGAGATCAGAGCCCTGTTTCGGTGTTTCAGGCCCCAGTTTCGAGTGGTAATGGCGTTATTGGGTCGTCTAGGAGCCCTCCCGTTAGAATTTCCCGAGAGAAGGGAGATGGATCATCGAGGATTAACAGTACTCATGGATTGTTTAAGGGATTTCTGGCGGGAAACACTTTGGGTTCGTGCTTAGATTATGATTCTCCAAGCTTTCGAATGCATAGTATTGCCCTTGACATGGACTCATCCTCTGTTTTGGCTGAGGAGCTGACATTCTCCATGGAGGACAACTTTGTGTCCATGGAGAAGGGTTTAGAGCCATGCGTCAAGGAATTGCTTGTGGGTGCTCAGCTAAGGCACAGGATCTTTTGCGATGACTTTGTTGTCAAAGCTTTTTATGAAGCTGAGAAGGCTCACAGAGGGCAGGTATTGCGTTTTGCTTTTCTTGGTTTGATTTATCTTTGTAATGTGATTGTACTGTCTACTGTTTGGCTGTATTGGTTGAATTATGCTGTTTGTTAATTGTTGTAGATGCGAGCAAGCGGGGATCCTTATTTGCAACATTGCGTCGAAACTGCAGTGATGCTTGCAATGATTGGTGCAAATGCCACTGTTGTTGCAGCTGGTCTCTTGCATGACACTATTGATGATTGTTCTGTGAGCTACGAGTATATATGTAGGATGTTTGGCTCAGGAGTTGCAGATCTAGTTCAAGGGGTAAGGAAGCTAATAAATTTGAACTTCTGGTTTCCATTTTTGGCTATTGACAGCTTTGATATTTGTGAAGTTGACACTCTGTAGTGCTGCTTCAAGAAATGTATTTATTATTTTTTTGGTTTTGAACTTCCCGTGGAATTTTGGTGTTATGTAGTGTGCAATAATTTTTTTTGCAAAAGGTGCTTAACTATCCCATTAAAGGGTTCATTTGCAAAATAACACCACGTTAACTCTCAGCTTGGTGAATTACATGTTGCCGTTACATGTCACCTTTAACTAAAGGGTTATGGATTCTAAATAGCGGGTTAGTTTAGCTGGACATCTTTGTTCTGGCTTGTAAATCTGTTATAAACCACAACTACTCCAGACCATCATGTTGTGATATCTATAGGCTTCTTTCTTCTCAGTGTTTAAATTTGCCAAGTTTTAAGACTAAGAAATTTGATTGTTTGATGCAGGTTTCTAAGCTGAGTCACTTGAGCAAGCTTGCACGTGACAATGGCACAGCATGTAAGACGGCTGAAGCAGACCGTCTGCACACCATGTTTCTTGCAATGGCTGATGCTCGAGCTGTGCTCGTGAAGTTGGCCGATAGATTGCACAATATGATGACTTTAGAAGCCTTACCTTTGGCCAAGCAACAAAGATTTGCCAAGGAAACCCTGGAAATATTTGTACCATTAGCTAACCGATTAGGTATTTCTAACTGGAAGGAACAGCTTGAAAATTTATGTTTTAAGCATCTATACCCAAATGAGCATCAAGAATTGTCATCAAAGCTTGTCAAGTCCTTTGATGAAGCTATGATTACATCCGCTACTGACAAACTGGAGCATGCTTTGAGAGAAGAAGGAATTTCCTACCATGTCTTGTCGGGTCGTCACAAGAGCTTGTATAGTATCTATTGCAAAATGTTGAAGTAAGCCCTTCCTCTCTTTATGACTGGTATTACTTCTAAGATTGAAAGAGTCTCTTTCATTTGAGGTGTCAGTTGTCATTATCATTGAGCCACTATTAATGCTTTGATTGTAGTGTAAAATATTTTTGATGATGTAGTTTTTGTTTTTGCATATGTCATACTCTAGTACTGATTCACTACATATGATCTGCAGGAAGAAGCTGACTATGGATGAGATTCATGATATTCATGGGTTGCGGTTGATAGTTAAGAATGAGGAAGACTGTTTCAGAGCACTGAAAGTGGTTCATCAATTGTGGTCTGAAGTTCCTGGGAAGTCGAAGGATTATATTCATCATCCCAAATTTAACGGGTACGTGAAGAACCCCTTGGAAATCCAAACTAGTTTTCTTACTGTTGTTTTTTCATGTAGCTTTAAATCCCTTCTTCCTTTTCCAGATACCAGTCTCTGCACACTGTGGTGATGGGTGAAGGCATGGTGCCACTTGAGGTCCAGATTCGTACAAAAGAAATGCATTTGCAAGCGGAGTTTGGATTTGCAGCACACTGGAGGTACAAGGAAGGTGATTGTGAGCATTCCTCTTTTGTGCTTCAAATGGTTGAGTGGGCCAGGTGGGTTGTTACCTGGCAGTGTGAGGCAATGAGTAAGGACTCGACTTCCATTGGTGATCCTGACTGTATTAGGCCGCCTTGCACATTCCCTTTCCATTCCAAGGATTGCCCTTACTCCTACCAGCCACACTGTATGCAGGATGGTCCAGTATTTGTCATCCTCATAGAGAATGATAAGGTTAGTTCATTCTCCTGTTATTTTGTTGTTTCCTGTATCATCTTTCTCTTCTATAATACAAAAGCTTTTTCCTCTTCAATCCGAAGATTTTTTAAAAAAAAATCCATGTTATGTTGATTGATATTGGGTCTTGATGAATTGCGGACTTGTGGTTTGATTGCCTGCAATTATGCTTCTGTAACATTGCTTGCTGTGCTGAACCTATTCCAAATGATCGAGCATTTCAATTGTGTTTTTGATGTTGTCATGTGGCAAATTAGGGCCAAATATTTTGAGGTTGGTTTTAGAGCACTTGTAAATATCATTCTCGAAACATTTGCAGATGTCTGTCCAGGAGTTCCCTGCAAAGTCAACGGTGATGGACCTGTATGAAAGAGTAGGACAAGGCAGCCCGCGATGGACTCCATATGGGTTTCCAGTAAAAGAAGATTTGAGGCCGAGGCTGAACCACAAGCCAGTAATTGATCCAACAAGCAAGTTGAAGATGGGAGACGTAGTGGAGCTCTTCCCAGCCATACCAGACAAGTCATTAACAGAGTACAGGGAAGAGATAAAACGCATGTACGACAGAGGGCTTGCGGTATCCGGCATTGGCTCTACCCCTAGTAATGTGGTTGCCTGGAGAAGTTGACGAACGGTGTGTGTGAAATCACAGCTAAAATGACACCAACCCACAAAGTCATTTCTTGTATATAGTCATGTTTCTTTCTTGTACATAAAGCAAGTGTATGGCTCAGAGCACCTGGGTTGAAAACTGGCCAACTTATGGAAGTGCAGAACAGATTGATCATGTATTTCATCAATCAGTTTGAGCCAAGTTCCTCTTTGTTTCCTTGTTGTACAATTCTGCCCTTTTTTTTTACGGGGTTTTTAGAGGTAGAGGCGAAAACCTATGGCTTATTGGGGATTATTGGGGTGATGGGATTATTGGGGATTATTGGGGGTGATGGGATTATTGGAGATGAAAATTGAAAAAATTTTCATCCACTTCAATGGGAATGATGGGATTATTGGGGATGAAAATTCTCAAAATAATTTCCTATCATATGGGATTTCAAAATAATCTCTATCATATGAGATTATTGGGCATGAAAATTCTCAAAATAATCTCCATCAAGTTCACCGAACGGACCCTATAACTATGCAAAAACTATGCAAATTTGGGTGAGCAGTTCGGTTTTCACCTCCAAATTTAAACTACGCATGACGTACGTAGTTAGAGCCGATCGGAGGAGCCGACCAACTACGTATTTTCTATGTTTAGTTGGAATGTATTTTTTTTTTAAAAAAAGAACACTCTAACTATGCTTATCGGCTACGCAGTGAATTAAATCTTTTTTTTTTAAGAAACAATTTGGTTTATTAGGTTTTTTTCAGTTTTAGTTTTAGTAAATATAATCCTTGAGAGTGAGAGAGAGGAGTGTCTAGAGTTTGAGAGAAAATACAAAAGGTTGGAGTATATTTAAATAATTAAAAAAGGGCTAATTAGCTAACTAGGCTGTTTTTTTTAATTGTACACTAAGTGGGCTTTTTTCAGTTTTCCAATTAGTAAATGTACTCCACTAATATTTTTACCGCTCACACAACCCTAAAATACACAGTCCTCCCTCTCTTCTCTCCTCTTCCGGCCGCTTTCCTCTGGCTGACTCTTCCCCGTTGGAGTACCTGCTGCCGCCTCGCCTGTCGGACATCGCCGGAACAGGGCGCCGCCGCAAGCCCTCGGCCGACCATAGTTTACCCTCTGTTATCTGTTTCTCTAGTGGCGAGAGCTTGAGGTCTGGATCACATGTTACTAGCGGCGGATTTGGTGGTGGTGAAATTGTTGGTTCTATGGCAACTCCGTGGTCATTTTTACATTGCTATGAGGTCCAGTCTCCTTCATATTACTCTTTCTGCATCAATGAATTTGGTTCTTACTATTCTCTCTTTTCAATTGTACCTTCAGTTTCATACCACCCAACTCAAAACCATTCATCACACTGATTGCATTTTGTGCCGATACAGGTGATACTCTTCCTCCTTTCCCTATGTCTCACCTCTCGCCGGAGAAAGCTCCCCGCCGGAGATTCCGGCGACCCTACACCTATTGTTTCAAAGGAAATACAGGAGATCGTCTCCGCTGACCACCACCGGACGACGACTCTTCCGGAGATCCAGATCGATATGGGAAAGTAGAGCATAGGGGGCTAAAGCTGAGGGGGCTAAAGCTGCTGGTGCTAAAGCATTGATATAAAAATCTAAAATTGTTCCTTAGGTTGCTGAGGGGGCTAAAGCTGCTGGTGCTTCACGCGTCATTGGCATAGATATTGACAGCAAAAAGTTTGAAACAGGTAGGTTATCATATTATTTGTCTGGTACAAATTTCTTCAATACAGGCAGATGTAGGCTATATGTATGCCGCATTATGAATTCTATGCAAATAAAACTAAGAGAAAGTTCACATTTGAAGTTTAAGGGGTCAAATATGGACAATCTATGGACCATATCAATGCTTTTGCAGCAAGAATGAAAATGACCTTGTGATACAACCGCATCGCGACAATTATTTTTCAGAAGGGTGTGCTTATTCCACCACATAATTTACTGACTTGTTGATACTATGTGTGTGTTTAGTGGATATGTAGAACTCTCTTTTGAACACTTGCTCTTTCTCTCTGTTGGTTGAGGATTATGATAAGAAGAAGAATAGAGAGCCAAATATTTGATATACATTCATGGAAAACATAGCAATATGTAGTATCCAGGCACAATTTAAGCATGGGACTGAAATTATCCCTTGCTAATATACTGGACCTTTCTTTGGCATTATAATTTTTTATGTAATCTCAGCCAGTCGTCTCATAGTGCATACTTATTTTTCTCATGGTAATTTGCTTGTTTCTGGTATGAAAATCATACCAGAAAATTCATACCAGAAAACTCATACCAGTATTTTCTGGTATGTAAAATTCTTACCAGAAAATTTTGTTATGAGTTTTCTGGTACGAGTTTTTAGGTATAAATTTCATACCAGAATTTCTAGTATGAATTTCTGGTATGAAATTCATACCAGAAAACTCATACCAGAATTTTCTGCTATGTAAAATTCTTACCAGAAAATTTTGTTATGAGTTTTCTGGTATAAAAAAGTTCTGGTATGAGAAATTCTGGTATGACAAAATTCTGGTATGACAAATTCTGGTATGAAATTTCTAGTATGAAAATTTCTGGTATGAAATTTCTGGTAAGAGAAATTCCGGTATGATAAATTCAGTCCAGAAAATAAAAAATAAATTAAAAAAGGCAAAAAAAAATAATAAAAGAAAACGAATTCAGTAGTTAAAATTTAAAACTTATACTTATATAACAAATAACAAACATCATTTATTCTTTCTTTCTAAATAGAAGGGTTAATAATTTTTACCTACTATTAAATGAAAGTGGTAAAAAATTTGGGGTACACTTTCTTAAACAAAAACTCAAAAAAGCCTAGTATATCAAATTCTACCATTAAAAAACTAAATGACCTAGTTACTAAAAATAGAACTTAAAAAAGCTATTATCCAAATTAACCCTTTTTTTAATACATCTAGTTGGAGTGGATTAAATTTTGTTTTTTAATTCACTCTAACTACGCAAACTATAAACAAGTTGACGCGTTCTTTAAAAAACAGTTTTTTAATGTACCCCAGCAACCTATAAACAAGTTGAAGTGTTCTTTAAAAAACAATTTTTTAATGTACCCCAACTATGATGTAATACTCAAAAATTCCATTCTCACGAGTTGGTATATTCTCAATAATTTCATTTCCGCGAATTTAATACGAGACGATCCGGTTTAACCCAACCCTTGTTTTTTTAATGTGCATTTTTAGCCAAATTTCCCCCATCTCTCCTCACTTATACTTTTATGGGTAAAGATATCTTGTTTAGAGCACCCACATCAAAGAACACCCAAGATTAATCTTAACTCACCTTTTTTCACATTTCAGCTTTTCTCTCTCTGCCACATCAGCTTAAGAACACAACCCACATTTATACCCACATCAATAAGAATATACCACTTGTTCTTAACATACATATTATATATTATCTACTTGAATTTATATAGGCAAATCATAATAATAAAATAATTAAAAAGAAAGTTAGTTCACATAAAAAAATTAGTTGAAGTAGAAAGTTAGTTGAAATAGTAAGTTAGTTCAAATAAAAAGTTAGTTCGGGTAAGAAGTAAAAAATTTAAAAATAAATATAAACTAACATTTATGCGATATAGATAAAATTACAAAAGTCATATTACACATTAAGTTTAGAAGAAATTACTTAACGAACACAACTAATTTAAATACTATAACACTTTATGTTGTATCCATAAGCTTATATGAAATAATTTGAATATATATATATATATATATATATATATATATATATATATATATATATAAAGTTTATAATACATAAAATAATTTTATACTACATAAAATATTTTTTAATTTCATAGTTTAGTGTTATTTATAAAAAATTTATATCACATATATTACTAATATTTTTTTATAAATATTTTAATTAAAACATAAATAAATATAACAAAAAATAAATATTAAATTATGCTAAACATCTCAAAAATAAAAAAAAAGATAAAAAATAAGCAGAAAGTGAAAATACTAACTAAAAAATTAAAAAACAAAACGTAAGTTAAAAAGAAATCGCACTCCCTATCTTTGAAAGAAACAAAATAAATTTACCCGTACCCTTACCTCCTTACTCTTACCTTACTCCTCCATGGCTGCTGCAAACTTCCTTCCTAGATGAATGCCTACATACCAACGTGGAGCTGAGAGCAAGCCAAACGACTTCTTCCTCTCTTCCAGAAAAACGAGCCCCTCTCTCCAACACAACAATAATTCGAGCTTTCTCTTCTCTTTCAAGAGCAACACCAACCTTCTTCTTCTTCTTCTCTTCCAAGAGCAGCGTCAACCTCCTCCTCCTCCTCCTTCTTCTTCTTCTTCTTCTTCTTCTTCTTCTTCTTCTAAGAACAACAACAACGTTCTTCTCGTCCAAGAGCAGTAACGGTCGAGCATCTTTCATTCTCCAATAACTGCAACCTCTTCTCCTTCCACTCTCGTTTTGGATCTAGGCAACAAGCAACACACCGAAAACAAACATAACAACATTTTACACTCCATTTATGTATGAATCCCACATTTGATAAGGATGAAATCTTGTTATGTTGTTCCTGGACATGTATAGTCCATTCTGTATCAATTTATCAATTCATGTCTATCCATCATTTAGATCTTTAGAAATGAACTTTACAAGTTTGTCTCATAAATATGTTTTTTATTGTCAAGTTGTGGAACATAAGTTGTGAGTTCGTTTTTGTTAGGTTACACTGATATTTAATAGTTTAAATTTGGATAAGTTGGAGAAGGTACTTTGTAGTTTGTTATGGAGAAAGAACCAAAGAGATCCAACGGTGAAATTAAAAATTACACGCATGTGAAGTTGTGTAAAATCCCGAAGTTTGAGAGAATGTTGGCCAGTGGAGTTTAGGTTCCATTTTGGTTAGTTTAACTCATCCTTTGCGATAGATTTTCATATATGTTGTGGTTATTATATCCAGGTTAAAGATATCAACTTTAGGATTAGATCCAACGGTTATATTACAATCTACGAATGAAGCAAGTTGAGTTCAATTTTTGGAGTTTTTTGGGCTAACATTGTTGCCAACTTTGGGACAAGTTTTAAATAGGTTAGACTAACTTTAACGATTACTTTTTGGATAAGATACAAAGGGTTTATGCTAGTTTGTTTTAGAGTTGGAATCATTGAGATCCAATGGTTGGATTGCAAGATATAAGCTAATTAGGTTTGATTACTTATCCAGTTTTATGCCCAAATTTTATATGAATAGGCTAAGTATAGGATATGTTGGTTGTGAAGACAACTTTAACGATTTTTATAGAATTATTGGGAATGATTTTGGATGTTCCGTTTTGACTAGACAAGATGTTGGAGATTTGGGATAACTCTCCATTTTAACCATTGAGCTTGTCTTAAGACAAGGTGCAATGAGGTGCTCACATGTGTGACACTATACCGAATTGCGGGAGGCAAACCAAGTGACCGGCACTAAGAGCAACTAGTATTGTAAGGGGAGTCAAATCAAAGCAAGGTGATTCACGACAAGGTCCATATGCCATATTTTAGAAGGCCGATATTTGGGGATTTTTAGACATACTTTCTTGGCACACCTTTGGTTTTAAGGCCTTATTTTGGCTAAAGAATATGTGGTTAAAAATTGGGAGGAATCCATGCTCAAATGCTTAGTGAATGTCAATGAAACAACTAGTGGGCTTCTGTAGGAGCTACACTAGCATGAGCTAAGACATTGAGTATTTGTGGATCTTGGAGCTTACCTTAGGTATGCTAAAGTGAATAAAGCTCACCGGAACTGTTTGTACCAAGAAAAATGAGCTAGCTATAAGCTAGCTTCGGGGAGCATTTTTGGGCTCCTTGTGTGGGCCTTGAGCCTTTCTAGGGTTTCAAGGCCCATCTTCCATGTAACTTCCATAACCACTTTATCCGTTTTTTGGGGGTTATAACTCCACAAAACCGTGCCCCCTATGCCTATAAAAGGGAGAGCCATTTGCACTTGCTTTCACATTCGTTTTTGCAACAATAAGGTTTTAGTTTCATTGTATTGATATTGGATAGGCCTTCTTGTATCTTGTTTGCAAAACTCGAAAGACCATTATAGTTCCTTTGTATTAACAACGGATATGCATTCATGTAGCTTGTTTGCAAAACTCGAAAGACCAGTATAGTTCCTTTGTATTGACAAAGGATATGCATCCATCTTAGTTTGGTTTTGTATTGACGAATCCTAGGAATACCCATTCTTACAAAGACAAGTAAGTCACTTACTTAGTCTTTGTAACATGTAACGTTTTATCCCACTAAGATATTTGGATATTCCCGGTGTAGGGGAGAATACACTTAGAAGAAAAATTCATTTATGAATGACTCATTACATAATCAAAGTCAATGATTTTAACATATAACAATCGGTTTGTAAGACTTGCAATTGAACTAAATTTCTATTAAAGTTTTGTCTACTCCTTTTCGGATATTACAACTCTTGGTTGAGTTTTGTCTACTCCTTTGTGGAGATTACAAATCCTTAGTTAATAATTTGTTTTCTAGTTAAGAGAATTATATTAATTTGATTGGCAATTAGGGCAACCGTCTACTCACTTAAGTGAGAATATGACCCTTTGGTCTAAAACCGGACACCGATTTTTCAACACAAGAAAGGGCATACTATAGTATTTTTAGGAAGTTTTTCATTGATTTTTTTATGAGATGATTAAGAGTAAAATGGAAAGTCAAACTACGGTGTTTGGTTAGTTTTCCATTATGAGCATAATGACCTCTTGGTATATTTTTGAAAGTCAGGAAGCTTTTCAAAACTCTTGATATTTCGATTATCGCTTATATCATGCTAATATACTATATTTTAAGAAAGAAAGGAAGAAATTAAATTAAAAAAACTTTACACACCAATGAAGACGTGTAAAGTTAAAGGGCACCATTCGACTACAAAAAACCCTTGGTAAAAATTCGAAAAACTCCCAACCACAAAGGTACCATCCAAAATTTTCCATTTTATAGACGACACTTCACTCCTTGCCATGTAGAATCTAAAGCAAGCTTTAGATGTTGCCTTGACTATTGTAATGACATATTGAATGAAGGCTTGTTGTGTATCTATTCACTTAATGATGTTTAAATATACATGAGGAGAGAATCAAATCAGCATATTTGTAAGAAAGGAAGTAGATAGATTAACATCTTAACTAATCAAAAGATCTTCATTGATTAGGTCTTATCATCCCCCACGAGTTGAAGACTAGTGGGAGTTGACTCCAACCTTGACTAATAGCTCTTGAAAATGGGAAGAGGCAAAGCTTTGGTCATCAAATCAACAACATATGGCAAAGCAACCCATGTACGCATAGAACACCATGGATGGGATTTACCGAATTCAGCATTGTGCCATTGGTCGT
Organism: Fagopyrum esculentum; assembly: GCA_033239045.1. Taxonomy (NCBI): domain Eukaryota; kingdom Viridiplantae; phylum Streptophyta; class Magnoliopsida; order Caryophyllales; family Polygonaceae; genus Fagopyrum; species Fagopyrum esculentum. The sequence continues at coordinate 131,681,314 of BSUD01000004.1, forward strand.
TGTCCAGACGATTTCACCATTAGGTATTTTTTATTGTTTGCGCTGGAATGGGTTTGATAATGGTTAAAATATCTCGAGAGCAAGTCATATGGAAGGAGACTGCTCAAAGCTTCATCTGTTTGAAGTAGGCGGAAACGCGTTGCCCATCTTGCATACACTTCGACAGATTTTCCCTTAACTGCATTAATCTGGGACCATTCCCTTGAACAAAAGGGGTCAAATCATCCCATAGTTCTTTTATTATGGACATTAACGAAACCGATTTGTGTAGGGATGAATCAATGATGGCGAGTATCCACCAAAGAGCATGGAGTTGACGCTATTCCAGTGAGGATAGTTTAGGACTGTATATAGAAATAATAAAGTGTATAGGACATATTATGCAAATACATGTATGAGTTTGTTACAACCACCAATGCATATATATATATATATATATATATATATATATATATATAGGGTGTTGTTCAGGTAAGACACATTATTCCGGTATGGTGTCCCGAATTTTTTTTTTCCAGAAACGAGTGAAAGTAATAGTTCAAAATTTATTAAGGAATAGTTCATAACTTATAATAAGATAGTTCATGAATTATAATAGAATAGTTCATAGTGCAAAATTTATAAAGGAGTGAAAGTAATAGTTCAAAACTTATTATGGGGTAGTTTATGAATTATAATAGAATAGTTCATGAATTATAATAGAATAGTTCAAAGTGCAAAATTTATAAAGGAGTGAAAGTAATAGTTCAAAACTTATTATGGGATAGTTCATGAATTATAATAGAATAGTTCATGAATTATAATAGAATAGTTCAAAGTGCAAAATTTATAAAGGAGTGAAAGTAATAGTTCAAAACTTATTATGAGATAGTTCATGAATTATAATAGAATAATTCAAAGTGCAAAATTTATAAAGGATAGTGCATAACTTATAAAATTATAGTTCATAACATATAAACGATTAAGTTATGAATAATTTGATAAAATATATTAAAAAGTAATAGTTCATGGATTATATGAGAATAATTCAAAGTTTATAGGAGAATAGTGCATATATTATAACATGGTAGTTCAAAAAAAAAAGCCTATAATATATATATATATATAGGCTTTTGTTTATGTACGGTTCAATTAATGCGGTACGGCCGTGCGGCCGCCTGTACGGCCGACACGTATCCCGAAAAACAAAACAAAAGCCTATATATATATATATATATAAAGAATCTGTAACAGAATCAATGAGTAATTCAGTTTACACATTTCCTCTCCATCTTTTACTTCATACTCTTCATATGGTATCAAAGTGAATGAAGAGCATTGTATTGTAGTTTGTCTTTCCTTAAAATTTTTTTTCATGGATGATCAAGGAGATATTGATCATCGAGATCCGAATTCTACATCGAATAATCCAAGGAATGTTGCTGGTGTTGGAGGATCAAATGTTGTTGATCCAGTTCCTGGTGTTGTTGAGCGTACCATGCCAGGGAATTCGATTGATCCTTTGTATCTTGCTCCTTCGGATAATCCAGGAATGCAACTCATTTCCACACTTTTTGATAGATCTAATTTCTCTTCTTGGAAACGAGGGATTCACAAGGCTCTTGGTGCGAAACTCAAGCTAGGTTTCATAACAAGATCGTGTGTTAAGAAGGATGATGATGCTGCGACTTCTGCTCGATGGATCTGAGCAGATTATATGATCCGGTGATGGATTATTCACTCTATGAAGATATACATTGTTGAGCAGTTCTCATATGTTGAATCGGATAAGGAGTTGTGGGATGAAATCTTAGAGAGATATCTAGTATCCAATGCACCTTTGGTTTATCAGATTCACAAGAATCTTTGATCTATGAAACGGGAAAATGCAACTCTCTCTGTCTATTATGGAAGCTCAAGAAACTCTAGGATGAACTTCAGGTACATGATGCACTACCTGTATGTACATGTGCTGGCATTGTGCACTGTAAGTGTGATATTCCTAAAAATTTAGTTGAACGAGAAGCAAAGACACGTTTAATACAATTTCTGATGGGGCTAGGTGATCAATTTGATCATATCCGATCTAACATACTATCTCTTGAAGTTTTACTTCATTAAATCGTGTTTTTCATATGATTTTGCAAGTTTAAAAACAAAGGGAAATTACTTCTACCATGATTGTACCTCATGAGGCTTTAGCTGCTAATAGATTTGTGCCATATAGACAATCTGGAGGGAGTAGACATGATTTTCGCAAGGATAAATGGGAGCAAAAATGTGATTATTGCAAAGAGAAGAGCCATTACAAGGAATCATGTTTCAAACTCCATGGATTTCTAGATTGGTACAAAGGACCGAACGGTTCTAACCTTGACAAGACACATTATTCATCCAAATCTTCACAATCTTTTGCTGGTAATGCTTTTGAAAATCCAGTAGGCAATACACCTCTTGATGAGACAGGAGGTTGATCATAGTACAATTTATGTATTACTTCAAGAAATGCTTCGAATGATGAACAATAAATATGGGGTTGACAACACAAGTTCAACAGATGTTAACTTTGAAGGTACCACATTCTTCTATGGCTCATGTATCTTCCACTTCGCATCTATGGATTATTGATCCTGGTGCTACAAATTATTAACGGGCACATAATGTTCAACCCATGAGCCTTCTTATATACCCTATATATACTTACTTATTGCACAAGCTTTGTATGTATTATAAATATCAAACCCTTGAGGTTAATACAAGCGTGGAAAGTCATCTCTTAATATGGTATCAAGAGCCAACTAGGGTAACGCCAATTTTTTTTCCGCCTCACCTTCTGCTTGTCTATCACTGCTGCCTGCTTCCATGGCAAACACCACAAATTTTCTTGCTACCACCAGCTCCACCACCCTCCACTTTCAACTACCCAACAATACGGTAAAACTCGACAGTCACAATTACTCGTTATGGAAGAATACCGCTCAGTCCACTCTCGAGGCCTTCCGATCTCGAAAGCTTTCTCTTACCCACAACCACAGTTCCGGACTCTACTCTTCCACTTACGGATGGTGACATCGATCCCAAGTTAAACCCCGCCTTCATTGAATGGTGCCGGAAAGACCGACTAGTGCTTCTCTGGCTCCGACTCAATCTCACTGAGCGCGCCCTCGCACTCGTCTATCGCTTAAAAATGGTTGTTGAGGCTTGGACTACTCTTGAGCGCTCGTATCAGTTTTAGATGAGAGCTCGAAGAATGGCCTTGAAACAACAACTTCAATCTCTGCGCAAGGACTCCTTGTCCATGATGGAGTACATTGAAAAGAAGAGATTCATCTCTGATTCGCTTGTCGATAGTCTTTATGTCGTCTCTACTAAAGACCTTATTAGTTACATCTTGAATGGTCTCGACTCATCTTATGGTCCGTTCATCACGGCTTTCATGATGCGGGTCGATGATCCCACCATTTTGATGATCTCGAAGGGCTCCTACTTCAAGAAGAAGAACGTTTGCTCCAGGATACTTCTGACGCTGCACCACCTGTCTTGTTTGTGGGCCTACTGACCACACCCTCGCCTACCTCCAATTATTCCAGCAACTCTTTGAATTCCCGTGGCTCTAACCACTCGTCTTCAGGTCCATGAAACCGACAACCATATTCTCAACAGTCAGGTAACTCTTCGAATTCTCGTGGCTCCAATACCTCTCAACGATCCCAATCTCGCTTCCCCAATAACTCGGATGATAGTAGACCAAGAAAACCGTGTCAGATTTGTGGCGAAACTAACCATCGGGCCCTAAACTGTTGGAACCGTCTCAACGAAACAAACTTCCCACTGACCCGTCGTCATTCAAACTACACTGGGACGCCCTCCTCGAGTCGGTTTGCTAACAGTGCGCACACAGCGTCACCTTCATCGGTTGTTGACCCAACCTAGTATTTCGACACTGGAGCATCGGATCATGTGATGTCTCAACTGGACAATCTGCATGTCTCGGACCAATACCAAGGTTCTGATCGTCTTCAAGTCGCAAATGGTAATAAGTTAATTATTTTGCACATTGGTTTTGCTACTTTACATGCGTTGATTGATTATGTCAAACTATCATCTATCTTACATGTTCCTACCATAGCCAAAAATCTATTGAGCTTCTCTAAACTAACCCGAGATAATAATGATGTTATGATTTTCTCTCCGACCCATTGCCTTGTTAAGACTTTGCAGGGTCAAACCATTCTTTGCGGCACTCTTGAACGTGGCCTCTATCGTCTATAACAACCCACCACCAACGCCCCACCTTCCGCTCTCCTCGGTTCCCGCACATCTCTAGATGGTTGGCATCGTCGTCTTGGTCATCCCCATGAGTCCGTTCTTAAGTCTTTAGTTTCAATTCATGAACTCCCGTTATCATCTAATTAGCTTCCCCCTATTTGTGAAGCATGTCAGTTAGGTAAAAGTCGTCGCTTACACCTTCCTATAAGTCATATGTCGGCATTGAACGCCTTTGATCTTGTGTACTCGGATGTTTGGGGTCCCTTCCCGGTTTTGTCATTGAATGGTTCTCGTTATTTTTTCTTCTTTATCGATGATGCAACTAAGTTCACTTGGATATATTTTATGTCTCATAAATCTCAGGTTCGCGAAATCTTCACTACATTCCATGCTATGATTCTCACTCAATTCAACTTACGAATAAAAGCTTTCCAAACCGATGGGGGAGGGGAATTTCAAAGCTTAACCACTTTTTTCACCGCTAACGGTATCGATCATAGGATCTCATGTCCTCACACCCAAGAACAAAATGGTGCGGTTGAACGCCGAGATTGGGTTATAATCGAAAAAGATCTATCTGTTCTTGCCCATGGCTCACTCCCACAATTGTTTTGGGATCATGCTTTTCGTACCGCCATCTATCTCCACAATCGGACTCTCACACCTCTTATCCACAATAAATCTCCTTTCGAACTGCTCTACAATAGACAGCCCGACTATGCGTTCCTTAAAATTTTCGGTTGTCTTTGCTACCCTTCCTTCGTCTATACAATTCCCACAAAATCGATTTTCGCTCTCTTTCGTGTCTCTTCTTGGGTTATAGCTCCAAACATAAGGGATATATTTGCTACCATATGCCAACATCTAGAATGTATATGGCCCGTCACGTTGCCTTCGATGAAACCTCATTTCCTTACATCACCATGCACAAACAAAGGCCATTGTCTAATCCCGTTACTGAGCCCCCAAACACATCATCTATTCTCCATTTAGCCTCACATCCTCCACACCCAAACAGTCCCCTGCACACTCCTATTCCCCTTCCTCCTTCTACCAACCCATCACCACACAACTCGCCCTCTACAACCTCCTCTCCCAAGCGGTCTCCGACCCCGCCACCCCCTCCGCCACCTCCTTCTCCCCATCCGACTCGCCACAATCATCACCGCACATACCCCAACTCTCGGCTTCGTAACTATGTTTGTCACACCTCCATATTATCCTCCGAACCCATAACTTTCAAACAAGCCTCATCCCTACCCGAATGACAACAAGCAATGCAGGAAGAGTATTGGGCCCTTATGCAAAATAATAATTGGGAACTCGTTCCCCGTACTTGTAATTCTAATCTTGTTGGTTGCAAATAGGTTTATAGGATTAAGCAGAATGCCGATGGCACGATACAACGCAGCAAAGCTCGCTTTGTTGCAAAAGGATTCCATCATGAAGAAGGACTTGACCACTATGACACCTTTAGCCCCGTTCTCAAGCCAACCACAATTCGTCTTGTCCTCACCATTGCTTTGTCTCGTCAATGGCCCATACGTCAACTAGACGTCAACAACATCTTTCTTAAATGGCGATCTTGCAGAAACTGTTTACATGGAACAACCACCCGGATTTGTTGATCTCTCTCATCCAACTCATGTATGCCGTCTCCGAAAAGCTCTCTACGGCCTCAAACAGGCACCCCGTGCCTGGTTCACCAAGCTCAAGTCATTCTTCGTCGCTCACAAATTCAAGGCTTGCCAATTTGACACATCTCTTTTCGTCTTTGATAATGGCAAACTAACCCTCTATGTTCTCTCCTATGTGGATGATCTGATTGTAACAGGTTCTGATGAAAAGGCTCTCATCAAATTAATCCATGCACTTCATCGGGCCTTCTCTGTCCGTGATCTCGGCCCCCTCAATTTTTTTCTCGGTATTGAAGTCTTGCAGCACCAAAACAACATCTTCTTGTCTCAAATAAAGTATATTCGGGATGTTATAGCCCGGGCACATATGACCTAAAGCAAACCGAGCCGGTCCCTGGCTGATTCATCATCTCGCCTCCTCCCTGCTGACAGTGATCCTATGGAAGACCCGCGCATATATCGACAAATTGTTGGAGCCTTACATTACATTACTATCACATGGCCAGAACTCGCCTTTGCGGTAAACCGAGTTTGTTAATTTATGCATGTTCCTTGTGTAGCTCATTGGCAGGCGGTTAAACGAATTCTTCAGTACTTAAACGGCTCGTCCAAACTTAGTTTACACCTACGCCCCTCTGATATTTCGCGGCTCACAACTTACTCTGATGCCGGATGGGCCTCCGACAAGTCCGATTTCAGGTCTCAATATGGTTTCGCTATTTTTATCGGCTCTAATCTAATCAGTTGGACGTCTCGAAAACAAAAGGTTGTTGCGCGTTCCAGCACGGAAGCGGAGTACCGTGCTCTTGCCTATACCACATCCGAGCTTATGTGGATTCAACAACTTATGCTTGAGCTTCGGATCCCCATCACCATACCTCTAGTTCTCCTTTGCGACAATCTGGGTGCTCAATTCATGACGTCGAACCCGGTTGTTGGTCCATGATCTAAACACATTCAACTTGATTACTTTTTCCTCCGAGAACAAGTCGAGGCACAACGTCTCACTGTCCTAAATGTATCTTCTCTTGCGCATATCGCTGATATCTTCACCAAACGCCTTGGTACAAGCCGCTTTTGTGATCTACGTTCCAAGCTGCAAGTTCGGGATCGACCTTCAACTTATCGGGGGGGGGGGGGGGGGGATATTAACGGGCACATAATGTTCAGCCCATGGGCCTTCTTGTATACCCTGTATATACTTACTTATTTCACAAGCTTTGTATGTATTATAAATATCAAACCCTTGAGGTTAATACAAGTGTGGAAAGTTATCTCTTAATACAGATCATATTTGCTATTGTCATGATCTATTTTCTACATTGTTCTTATTATCCAAGCCTATACAGATCAGACTTCCTGATGGATCTGTCAAGAGAGTGACTTGCTCAGGAATTGTCTATATCTCTCATACTCTTACACTACAAGGATTCTTGATTGGAGGGTTATACAAGCTGCATTCGCTACCTTCTGTTGTGAATTCTATTACACATTCAGATAAAATTTTGTGTAATAATGTAGAAAAACATGCTCTACATGTTTTACATGCTCGTTTAGGCCATTCATCTGTCACTAAACTGCAACACACTGTTAATTCTCCTTACACACCTAAGTCTTCCTCTCAGTGTGACACTTGTGTTCTTGCTAAGCAACATAAACTCCCTTTCCCATGCAACTCTTCTTATGCTTCTTATGCATTTGCTTTACTACATGTTGATATATGGGGTCCATATCACACTAGAGCACATTGTGGTGCTAGATATTTTCTTATCATTGTGATGATTTTACCAGGTGTATTTAGAGATTTCTTATGGGAGATAAATTGCAGGTTTCTAGAGTTTTGACTGGTTTGATTACTTATGTGAAAACTCAGTTCAATACAATGGTGAAGATCATTCAAAAATCCTTGAAGGATTTCTTTCATGATCATGACATTCTTCATCACAAAGCCATCCCATATTCCCTTTGTTCTTCATCAAAAGACAGTTTCTTATAGTCATCTTCGTATTATTGGTTGACGTCTATGCTACTCTTTGGTTCCCTTCAAAGACAAATTTGAAGCAGTATCTTGACCTTGTGTATTGCTTGGATATCCTCCAGGTCAAAATGGTTACAAGGTTTATGATCTTATCAGTCACAAAATTTCTGTTTCTCGACATGTTACTTTTGGAGAATATGTTCTTCCAAGCTTCATCATCTATACCTACCTCTTCCCATACACAACATCCTTTACCATTGGTATCACCTTATTCTGATATTTTGATAGCATGAATTATTGTCTATATTTTGGGGTTTGTTTAGACGTTTTATCTTCAATAATCTGCATGTTTGTATGTACATTATGTGATTATATTACCATTTCATCTACCTTTACGGGAATCGAGGTCTACACCTAGTTTTGTTGTAATCGTAGGTAAAATGGCACGTTTTGCATCAAAAAGGAGCAAAAGGAGCTATGGAGTCATTGAAGCTACATTCAAGAACATAAGGAAACATCCAGGAAGCATAGCCATGGATTAGAGATTCACTTTGGACCAGATTTGAGAGATTTCACATTCAGTTGTGACTCACCTCGGTTGACTACAGAGTCACCTCGACCGAGGTGATCCAAAGAAGTCGACTCGACCGAGGCGAACACCTGGGACGCGGTGAGAATATTTTATTCTTGGTTGAGATCTTTTATCTTTGGAAAGAGGATCTTATATTTTTGGGCTTGGTTCCTGGAAGGAAGAAGATAAGATAAACCATATATTTTACCTATTTTTATGGGAAGAGATCTTTCTAAGATATCTTATCTTTGGAGAGTAATTTTCCTATAAAAAGGGTTGGATTTTCAACAAATCCAGATCATGCTATACATCCGCTTACATCCTAATACACTGTTGCAGCCATACTCCAGTTGGGAGATTTGAAGAACCTTTGTGAAGGTTGAAGGAAGAAAGTCTAACTTTTTATAGCTTTTGAAGGGTTTTTGTAAGATCATCTTAGATTCTCTTCCTCTTTGTTGTCTTGTTAGATTTCTATCCAAGGAACGCTTGTTGGTTATATAATTGATTCAGTTATTGAAGCCTTTCTCTTAAGGTTTTTTTGTTCAATTATTCTCTTTCTTCCCATATATTTGATTAATACTTTCATGATGATGAGTGACTAATCTCTTTGTGTGATTCTAGGGTGATTGGCTGAAGGTTGTGGGAAAAACAATGATAGAATAATCTTAATCACAGTAGGACCCTGAAAGTTCGAGTCTTTACCTTAACCCTAAGCATCTCGCTCAGTCGATGAACATCTCGGCCGGGGTGGAATTTGGCTGACCGAGGTGACTTATCTGATCCGAAACTGAGAGTTAAGTGTTAGAGTTTGCCAAATCCTATTCTTATTACACCTTTCCTGGTTCAATGCAAGCCTAGGATGAGACTTACCCGGTAATTCCTTAGTTTGTTTACCTAAGATCATAAGCGTAGGTAATAAAGGTTTATCCTTTATTGGGGTTTGAGTGTGCTTTCATCCCATCTTTGTGAGTTAGCCTGAGACTTACCCGGTAAAGGTTAATTCTATTCCCTTAGATGGTGAGTTAGTTTGAGGTTATAGTTCTTTATCTTAATTCCTTGAGACTTACCCGGTAATAGGAGTTACGGTTTGGGATTAGTGAGTAGTGAGACTTACCCGGTGATATATTCCACTTTAGTAACACCTTCCCTGTGCAAAAACCTCAGCTTTGTCCGCTTATCTTTAGATCTTGAGTTGGAACCACAACTAGATGCTTTAATTCCTAGAATTGCATATTTCCTTTATTGACTTTTATCATCTTTGATTGTTTTAATTGCTTTGTGGTTAGTAATTGCTAAAGCTTACTTATTCCGACTTTGTTTCACTAAGTCCCTGTGATCGACCCCTGAAATTCCTTACTTTTTACTACGATTGAACCGTACACTACGGGTTCGCATCCTTGTTTTAAGCTTACGTCTAGGGTTATAAATTTAAAGCTTGCACACACCGTTTGGAGCGAACAAGTTTTTGGCGCCGTTGCCGGGGACTTGGTCTAGACCGAGCCGGTTTCGGTTGTCTTTCGGGGCTATTGCCCTTGTTGCTATTAACCACTCTTTCTATGAGTTTTGTTGTTTTCAGGATATCCGATGACTACATTTGATCCAGCCTGGATAGCAAGACAAAGTACTAGGGTGGACCATTATGAATACTTGGAAGAGAAATACTCCTTCTATTGGTTCAACAATGAAAGAGAAAGAGAAGAGGCCATTAAGGAGGAACTGGCTATATGGGATGAGCTGAATATCCCTAGAAAGATTTATGAGCAACCTCTTGAAGATTCACTTGAATCAAAATTGGAGAAGATAATGAAGAAGTTTGAGGAGCTCAAAGAAAGCACCCTATCCTATGCTGAGCCGAAAGAGGAGCATGAGGAAGTGCTGCAAGTTTCAAGCATTCCCCCAATCGAACCAGAAGTTTCTCCTGAAGCTTTTGAGGAAGTGGAAGATGTAGAGAACCTTGGCCAAATTACTGAGACTGTGGCCAAGGTGGAAGAAAGATCAGCTGAGTTGGAAAAGATTTCATGTGTGGATTATCAACTAACATGAAACTTGTCCCAAGCTTTGGAGAACTTTATAAGGTGCCTTGTCTTACTCCCTTTGAAATTCCCTTTAAAATTCTAGATTTCTTCAGGGATGCACCGAAGAGTTGGAGGTCTCTTCCGAAAGAACCTCCTAAGATCAAGATGAAACCTCCCTTGAATTTGCTGAAAGTAAATGCTCCTTGGACTGAAAGGAGTGGAGTTAATAAGCGCTTCACCACTAAGGCAACGAAGTGTCATTTGTTCAAGTATGGGGTCATTCACATGACAAAGACCTTGTACTATCCCCAAAATGGAGATGGGGAAGCTACTAGAATTCTCGAGAAGCTGTTTTCTCGATCAAGGAAAGGATGGGACGCAAGGCTAGATTATGTCCCATTGAAGTGCAGGAAAGCTAGAAGGATTCCGGTGAGAATCAAACCGTACAAGCCTGTACGTGGGAGATCTTACCATTTGTCGGTGAAATTAGGAACCGGAACCTTTTTGGAAGAGTTTTATGATGGATGTGATGAGCACTCCACGGTGTTCGAGGTACATTGAGTAATCCTATGGAGAATGGTCCAGCTAGCGACCTTAAATCAAGCGCTTCTTGGGAGGCAACCCAAGGTATTGCTTTCTTTTCCCTTTTTCAAGTCTAACTTAGATAGTTTGCTTTTGCTTTGCTTTGTTTTGTTTTTGGCGTCCTACACAGACAACAGGTGACATCTAAGGAAGGAGTACATACCAGGAGCATAACTGGAAGGACAGAAGTTCGAGAATTTGAGAAGACGAAGTTGACTGAGGCACATCTCGGTTGCTGTCAAAGCACCTCGACCGAGATGATTCATGAGGAACCGAGGCGACTAGGGTTTCTGAAGATCCGCCTCGGTCCGTACCACCTCGGTCCAGTCGAGACCACCTCGACCGAGGTGACAGCAGTTCCAGAAAAGGGTATAAAAGGGGGGCTGAAATTCTCTCTCTTCCTTTACCTTCTCCTCGACCGTGGCAGCTTCCTCGCCTCGCTTCACCGTTCTTCGCTCGTTTTCGACGATTCTTGCTTCCAAATTGCAAAGAAAGGATAAAGGATCCCAGTGCAAGCGTCAATCTGCGAGAAAAACGAACCGAATTGACCGATTAGAGGTAAAATCAGAAGAAAAAAAACCCTAATCTCGTTCTCTTCACTGTTTCGCTTCGAATTGGGCTTTGGTTGCCCCTGCATTTGCTGAGGAACAGATTAAGTACCCCATACGAACCAGTTGTAGTGATTTTGGGGGAAAAGAACTGGATTTTTGAAGAAATTCGTCGCGCAGTTATTCGCCTCGGTCCAGTCGTTCTGTGCCTCGGCCGAGGTGTTCTTGAGTTGTGTCAGGCCGACCGAGGTGATCTGACAGAGTGTTTTAGAAATGAGTTCACATAGACAGCTTGTCCTGAGGGACAAATCCTCCCCTTCCCCTTCTTCTTCTTCCTCTAGACCTTATAGACCGGTGATCCACGAGAGACACCAGGTCGACTATGACCGTGTTGCGGCCCGTCCAGTGATTGCACCGCGCTTCTTGAACATATCAGCTTTTGATTGTCTCCATGTGGATGGAGATCTTAGACGGATGATTTTGATGGTAGGGCTAGATCAGTTTACTGAGATCCGCGCACCTGCCTACTTAGAGCCTACTTTGGAGTTCATTAGTTCCTTCACCTACCTCCCCACAAAGCGTTCTGTGAAGTACTGGTTGATGAACCGGAACTTCCTAGTTCCCTTAGAGTACTAGAGAGACATCTTTGGTTTCCCGGCTCCGACTGCTGTAGATTTTCCCTCCCGAGCTGTAGCTAGGGAGTTCTGAGGTCAGATTGCTCATGTAGTTGAGCACGCAGACAGGTGGCGCCCTGGAGACTCCAGGGAGCATATTATTTTTCACTTAGCATTTAGGTTAGCTCACCGGATTTTCAGTGAGACGCTTATGGCGCGTACTGAGACGCCCCAGAAGGTCCGACAGGGGGAGCTTTTTAGCCTTTACTGCATGGTGACTTGAGGGATCCCAGACTTTGGCTTGATGTTGGCAGAGGATCTGCACAAGATCAAGGCCAAGGCGAAGGGGGATATCTGCTGCGGAGGCCTCGTGACTCACATAGCGAGTTACGAGGATATGGATCTCAGAGCATGTACCATGGTGGCAGCTGCCAAGCCGCTAGGACTTTAGGAGATGATCACTCGGAGGATACTGGTTCCCCGAGGACTTACTACGCCATATGTGGCGATGCCATGGGAGCCGACTACACCACAGGGGATCAGATGGTCACCCTAGTTCTTAGTTTATGATCCTCACTAATGGCAGACTGCTTGGATCCCATTAATGAAGGATGCTAGAGAGGCAGCAGCTGCACCAGCTGAGGAGGACGAGGTAGAGGAGGAGACTGCTGATGATGACTGGGATGGTGGAGTTCCTATGGATACAAGGACTGATACTGCTAGGACGAGTGCGCCGGTCATTGATTTAGACGATGACGATACAGAGACTGTGCCGGCTGCATCACCAGTCCGACCTGCTAGGCGTAGGGTACGCCGACATAGAGATCTAGAGGCTCACCGTCAGATCGATGATCTGACGGATCAGATGATAGACTCTTACGCTGCCCTTATTGTAGACATCGATGAGAGATTTGCCGCCCAGCATCGAGAGATCCACCGCTGGACTCATCAGATGCTAGAGAGCCAGCACTATCAGCGCCGGATGATGGAGATCCAGTTTCAGCAGACTATGGGTTATCCATTTGACCCATCCCAGTATCCCTACATGCCACCACCACCACCACCGGATCAGGATTATTGAGAGCTTGCGGGATTTTTCTTTCTTATTTATTATGCAGCTCAACTTTATGTCCGGTGAGTACTTTATTTCTTTAGACTTATTTTGACCCACTAGGACAGTGTGTCCCAAGTATGGGGTGTTTATGTATTTGATTGACTTATGTGATGTATGACTCTACATTATCGGATATTTATGCTTATTTTGCTTCTATGGTTTTATCTCAGATTACATGCATGCATACAGGTTATTTGATTGAGAAAACGTCAAAAAAAAAACTAGTTTAGAAAAAAAAAAATTGACCTCGACCGGGACAGTTCTGGCCGAACGAGGTACTTCACCTCGGTTGACCTAGAACACCTCGACCGAGGTGGTTTAACTGAGAGTTTTCGAAAAAAAAGGTTTTGTGCTTCTTATCTGGATATGATCTCAGTGAAGATCTTGTTTGCTGACTGGTTTTAAAATCTTTATGTGTCTGAAAGGTTTTATAATATGCTTAAGTTGCTAAATGCTTTTTTTGAAATTTTTGGCATGTTTAATACTTTGTTTTTATCCAAATTATGTTGAATTTGAAGGTTGACACCACATTATGAGTTCTCTCACTTTCTTCTTGGAAAGACCAAGGCAATTCATTCTTCTCTCTTCTTCTTCTTGATCATGCTTAGCCCCTCATATACATTTTTGCCTCCCTTACCTATCCGGAAATTTGAAAGCAAGCAAAGTGGTGAAAGCAAGTGAAGTAAATGTTGAGAAGTTGGCTGGAAGTGAAAGTGTTAGAAAGCAATAAATAGGTTTGGGGAAGTCAATCATGATGATGAGTAACTCGGCACCATTCACATAGCCGGGTGTTTGTGTCTTGCCAAAGTCGGATTGAGCGATATTCCTAACGGGTCATGGTATGTGCATCAAGGGTTTGATGCATCTCAAGAAATTGATGATTGCTGATTTCCTAGGCTTCGGTTATTGTGCACCTCTGTCCATGCATCCCAAAAAGTAAAGTAAAAAGAAAAAGTGTGAAATAAGCAAAGCTTATTGGTGGAAGATGTTGAAAGTCAAAGTGAAAGTGAAGTATATCCTTTTCCCGGATTCTAGCACCATATACATCCCTACCCTACACGTTTCTTGACCTTTCTTTTGGGAAGCCCTTGAGACCTCGAGCTTGTTGATTGACTTAGTGGTTTAAACTGGATTATACATGATTAATTTCGATGATTATGATTTATTATGCATTCTACGATTTTATGCAAAAATGAACAACTTTCTTATATTTATAAAAATGTTTTGATCATATTTTGATTTTAAATTCCATGAGGTATTCTCTTAGAGTGATCTATGATTGTAGCACACCATAAAAATGTTTTTGAAAGACTTTTTAATTGATCTTTATGACTTATAATCCATTCTATCTTGCCTTTTATATGCGGAACTTGCTTGGGGACAAGCAAGGGCTAAGTATGGGGTATTTTGATAGCATGAATTATTGTCTATATTTTGGGGTTTGTTTAGACGTTTTATCTTCAATAATCTGCATGTTTGTATGTACATTATGTGATTATATTACCATTTCATCTACCTTTGCGGGAATCGAGGTCTACACCTAGTTTTTTTTGTAATCGTAGGTAAAATGGCACGTTTTGCATCAAAAAGGAGCAAAAGGAGCTATGGAGTCATTGAAGCTACATTCAGGAACATAAGGAAACATCCAGGAAGCATAGCCATGGATTAGAGATTCACTTTGGACCAGATTTGAGAGATTTCACATTCAGTTGTGACTCACCTCGGTTGACTACAGAGTCACCTCGACCGAGGTGATCCAGAGAAGTCGACTCGACCGAGGCGAACACCTGGGACGCGGAAAGAATATTTTATTCTTGGCTGAGATCTTTTATCTTTGGAAAGAGGATCTTATATTTTTGGGCTTGGTTCTTGGAAGGAAGAAGATAAGATAGATCATATATTTTACCTATTTTTATGGGAAGAGATCTTTCTAAGATATCTTATCTTTGGAGAGTAATTTTCCTATAAAAAGGGTTGGATTTTCCACAAATCCAGATCATGCTATACATCTGCTTACATCCTAATACACTGCTGCAGCCATACTCCAGTTGGGAGATTTGAAGAACCTTTTTGAAGGTTGAAGGAAGAAAGTCTAGCTTTTTATAGCTTTTGAAGGGTTTTTGTAAGATCATCTTAGATTCCCTTCTTCTTTGTTATCTTGTTGGATTTCTATCCAAGGAACGCTTGTTGGTTATATAATTGATTCAGTTATTGAAGCCTTTCTCTTAAGGTTTTCTTGTTCAATTACTCTCTTTCTTCCCATATATTTGATTAATACTTTCATGATGATGAGTGGCTAATCTCTTTGTGTGATTCTAGGGTGATTGGCTGAAGGTTGTGGGAAAAACAATGATAGAATAATCTTAATCACAGTAGAACCCTGAAAGTTCGAGTCTTTACCTTAACCCTAAGCATCTCGCTCAGTCGATGAACATCTCGGCCGGGGTGGAATTTGGCTGACCGAGGTGACTTATCTGATCCGAAACTGAGAGTTAAGTGTTAGAGTTTGCCAAATCCTATTCTTATTACACCTTTCCTGGTTCAATGCAAGTCTAGGATGAGACTTACCCGGTAATTCCTTAGTTTGTTTACCTAAGATCATAAGTGTAGGTAATAAAGGTTTATCATTTATTGGGGTTTGAGTGTGCTTTCATCCCATCTTTGTGAGTTAGCCTGAGACTTACCCGGTAAAGGTTGATTCTATTCCCTTAGATGGTGAGTTAGTTTGAGGTTATAGTTCTTTATCTTAATTCCTTGAGACTTACCCGGTAATAGGAGTTACGGTTTGGGATTAGTGAGTAGTGAGACTTACCCGGTGATCTATTCCACTTTAGTAACACCTTCCCTATGCAAAAACCTCAGCTTTGTCCGCTTATCTTTAGATCTTGAGTTGGAACCATAACTAGATGCTTTAATTCCTAGAATTGCATATTTCATTTATTGACTTTTATCATCTTTGATTGTTTTAATTGCTTTGTGGTTAGTAATTGCTAAAGCTTACCTATTCCGACTTTGTTTCACTAAGTCCCTGTGATCGACCCCTGAAATTCCTTGCTTTTTACTACGATTGACCCGTACACTGCGGGTTCGCATCCTTGTTTTAAGCTTACGTCTAGGGTTATAAATTTAAAACTTGCACACACTGTTTGGAGCGAACATATTTCTTCCCCTAATTTATTTCATTCACCTCTTTCTTCTTCTAGTCCATCTCCAATTCCCTTCAATGATTCCTCTTTGCTACCTACAACACCTACACCAAAATCTTATGTCCCTTCTATCTCTAATCTCATACCTGTCCCTTTTTCTTCTTCTCCTTCTCCTAATCCACCACACCTTCCTCCACGACCACATAGACAAACTACTAAATCATCGAGGCTCCATGACTATGTGTGTTCCTCTATTTCTTCCTCATCCAATCCTTTTCTTTCTCAGTTACATACTTTTTTTTCATATCCCACATATGTTCAATCTCTTTGCGATATAATCTCACATTTTGAGCCATTCCATTATGATCAAGATAAAGATCATCCTCTTTAGGTTGAAGCCATGAATCGAGAGCTCACTGCTCTTGAAAAAAATTGCACACGGGAGTTGACATCTTTACCTCTTGGCCATAAATCCATAGGCTCCAAGTGGGTGTACAAAGTCAAGTACAAACAAGATGGCACTGTTGATCGATATAAAGCAAGATTAGTTGTTAAGGGTTATAGTTAGGTTAAAGATAAAGACTATAAACACACATTCTCACCTGTTGCTAAGTTCACAATAGTTCGTATTCTACTTGCTTTGGCAGCTGCTAAGTCATGGCCGCTTCATCAATTAGACAATAACAATGCCTTTTTTCATGGCTTTCTGGATGAAGAAGTGTACATGACCCCTCCAAAAGGATATACTCGACCCATCTTTGGACATGTGTGTCATCTCAAACGATCCCTTTATAGCTTAACACAGGCCAATAGACAATGGAATCTGGAACTTACTACTAAGTTATTACTTGTAGCTTGGATTCATTCAATCTAAGCATGACTATTCTCTTTTCATCAAAAAGGAGAATTCTGGCATTACAATAGCCTTGGCTTATATTGATGATCTTCTTCTTACTGGTAATGTTCCTTCCACCATTTCAGAAACCAAAACAGTTCTTGATAAAGCTTTCACTATCAAGGATCTTGGCTTGGCCAAATTTTTCCTTGGTATGGAGATTTCTCGATCTTCCAATGGTCTTTTTCTCAATCAGAGAAAATATATCCCTGACATATTATAATCCCTCAGTATGTTGCAGTGTAAAGCCAATTTATTTTCCATGCAACGTAATTTGAAGTTGACTCCAGATGATGGTTCCTTACTTGATGAGCCTGAGTCCTATAGACGTTTTGTTGGCAAGATATTGTACTTCACGTTCACTCATACTGATATTACCTTCTCTGTACAGCAACTCAACTAGTTTCTTTCTTCTCCTTGTTCCACATTGGCATGCAGCCATCCATCTTCTTAGATACCTTCAAGGCACCATTCATCTGGCTCTCTTTTATCCTTCATCTTCTTCCTTATCTCTGATGGCTTATAGTGATGCCGATTGGGGGATCCTGTGCCTTCACTTGTCGCTCTATTACTGGATATTGTGTGTTCTTGGGATCATCTCTTGTGTCAAGGAAGAGCAAGAAACTAAAAACGGTATCCAAGTCCAGTGCTGAAAGTGAATATCGTGCCATGTCTGCCACAACTTCTAAGATTGTTTGGCTTGAAGGTCTTTTGAGTGATCTTCATGTTCATGTCCCTCTACCTATCACCATGCATTGTGATAATAAGGCAGCTCAACATCTCGCTGCAAACCCGGTCTTTCATGAACGAACTAAACACCCTCGTTTAGAGTATCACTATGTCCGTGATGAGGTTCAACGTGGTTTAATCTCCAACTCTCATGTTCGTTCATCATTACAACTTGCCGACATTTTTACTAAACCTTTAGGCGAGCAACAACATGTCCTCATCTCTGGCAAGTTGGTCTCCTCATCCCTCGTCCAGCTTGAGGGGGGTAAATGGACAGTATATAGAAATAATAAAGTGTATAGGGCATATTATGCAAATACACGTATAGGAGTTTGTTACAACCACCAATGTATATATATATATAAAGCATCTTTAACAGACCCACTGAGTAATTCAGTTTACACATTTCCTCTCTATCTTTTACTTCATACTCTTCATAATAGTCCTCCTAGGTTTCATCCGGTTCAGTAATGGTACCGTCGACAAAATCTTTATTTTCGTTTTGCTGAAAACGAGTTGGACATTACAACTGACCATTCTTGGTAGCTATCGTATCGTTGTCGAGGAGGATCAGAGAGGATGGGTGAAGGTCCGAGGAAGAAATGTGTTTCGATATTTCCTTGCATTGAGGTTCAGGACACCCATCTGTCTAGTTGTAAGGTTTTCCCATTTCTATTTTCAAAGGCTTTAAATTATCTACTCAGGTTGGAGAAGTCTTGTTTGATCCTGAAGTCTAAAGGTGCCTTGTTCGACTTCTATATCTTAATATGACTCGTCCTGTCATATCGTATGCAATTTAGCAACTTACAAGTTGTCCGTTATCTGAAGGGCGCCTTGATTCATGGTGTTCTCTTGTCATCCAATTCTTCTTTGGAACTTTCTGTGTACATCGATGCAGATTGGGGGAATTACACCTTTACTGGTTGATCTTTGACGGGGTATTTTGTCTTCCTAGAAAACTCATTTCTTGGAAGACAAAATAAAAAGATGGCTTCAAATTTCTCTAATGAATATGCATACAAAGCCATGTCTAATATCTCTGTTGAAATGGTCTGGTTGTTTGGTTTGCTGCGCGACTTGAGGATCATTTTACCACTTTCTCTCTCTCTTTACCGTGCCAAAGCATCTCACCCATAACAAGAGTATATACAAACAGTGCTCTATCAGTTATTCATGACAGTAATTTACTTCACTTAACAAGAGAAACCAAAGCATGATGCACAAAATCCAACATTGTACAAAAGGACATTCAAACCAACATGCTATTCAAGCAAATGTCGATCATGGTGATCATTAATACGCAAACAAGCTACCACTGGCTATGTAAATGTAAATTCAAGTGTCCGATTATGCAAATCTACATACAATGCTAATGAGTATATACAAACAAATGACATGAAGGTAGTAAGGAGTGAGCCAATACAAGGACATTTCAAATTTCAATATACAGCACCACTTCAAAGATCAGTTAATGGCAATCAGACCCAACAATGCCACAAACAAAGCCAAGCTCGTATTTATCAGGAAATCAATATCAAATGAGAGTCAACATGCATATGGAAGCCATAATATATAGTGGACTTTAGATTGGATTACTTTGAAACTAAAAGAACCTCAGGCTTCTTACTCTTACTAGGAGTGTTAACATTTGAAGATGAGTTAGTCAAAGCAGCAGCCTCTGCAGCAGCTAGGGCTTGATTGTCTAACCGAACCAGACTCCTTGTTGCAAGGATTCCTTGAGGAAACATATCATGAGAAGCTCTGGCGTACAGCCTCCTCACGGCCACACCAGCTTCATTCCTGATCTCCTGTGCGATCAGAGGAGCCAATAAGCAGTGGCCTAAGATCCTAAGCACAGGCTGTAACATTTCCCATGGAAGGGGAATTCTCATTCCTTTCACATCCTTGGAATCCTGGCGAATGTCAAGCCTTCCCATATGATCAGCCACATTCTGTAGTTGGTAATCACAACTTTCGCCATTTTCGATTGCAACACACGATGCGGCATCTTCTTGATCTTCAAGATCAAAGTCATGAATGGGGTCTAGGGAATGAGCACAAGGACAGTCCTCCCCGGCCCAGGATGTGGCGAAACGACAGAGCTCAATTTTGGACCAATTAGGCATCTGAGAGATGTGCTTGTAGTAGAAATCAAGAGCAACGCCCACAATGCAACCTCGTTTTGTAGATTTAATAGCAAGTTGGGGTTCCAGGGGAGGGGAGAGGACTCCATGAGGAGAATTGTTGGTGGTTGTGGCGTTGTACTTGGTAGGGCTAGGGTTGTGGTACAGAGAAGGCTGAGAGAGATCCGGAATAGAGATGAGCAGCGGTTTACCAGCGCGCGTTTTGGTCTCGGAAGCATAGAGAGCAAGGAGAACAGCTTCGAAACCGGAGAGGGAAGGAGCAGAGGCGTCAATGGTGGAGGAAGAGTGTAGACGAGAGAGGTATAGGCCGGTGAGGAGAGGGACGAAGGAGAGGACAACTAGGCGTAGATCGGAGTCGGAAGACTGGAAGGTGTCGTAAAGCCATTGACAGAGTGGATCGTCGCCAGATCCAGAGAGAGGAGAGGCGAGTGAGGAGGAGATGACAGCGTAGGCGTCGGGAGACTCAAGGAGAGAGCGAGCAGGGCGTTCGGAGTCGGCGAGGGAGGAGAGAGAATCGGAATCAGAGAGATCGGAGGGGAGGATAGAGAGGAGAGAGTGGATGCGAGATCGAGCCTTGGAGACAGATTCCCACCAGGACTGCATCGGATCGCTGTGACTGTGGTTGTTGTTTTGGTGGTGGTTGTTGGTGTAGACGGAGATAGGGGATGAGGAGGAACTGTTTGTGTGGTGGTTGTTGTTGAGATCAGAGGAGTTGTAAAGAGAGCTCCCGCCGCCAACGCCGCCGCGGAGATGGTTGTTATGTTGATAATCCATTTTCTCCGCTGTTAGCTTTTTTCTTCTCTCTTTCTCTGTCCGATAGGGTTGGGTTGGTGTTTGGATGTGGCAAGCATGTTGTGTCGTCAGCGTTTACATTTACATTATTTTCTTTTTCAGAAAAATAATGACTCATCTGCTTCATACTCAGCTCAGGTGGGAACAACATATTTCAAATTTTACAAGTTCAGGGCATGTTTGGTATACAGAAAATTAATGAAAATGTAACTAATTTTAAAAATGTGAATGAAATCGTAGGGAATGAAATGAATTAGTTTAGTTTGGTATTCGTTTAAAATAAAAATAAAGGGAATGGATTATGTGATAAATGATCAAAATAGATTTTTTTTATAAAATTTTTGTTAATGTGTGACACGTATTTATAAGGATAGAAATGAAATTGTTGTTCATTCTCCACCCATTCATTCCCTTAAACCTCAATGCCTCGAATGAAAATTCCCCTCATTCATTCTCATTTTCAGTCTCTTCAGTCCTCAATTCAGTTTCTTCCTCGAACACGTTGAATCGGATGAAAAAGATTTCAGCCAGGGCTTCAATTTCAATACTCCATACCGAATGGAGCCGATCATAACTCGAACTTTTATCATTTTCTCTCTCTCTCTCTTTCCTATTGCAATTTTGGTGTTGATGGATCTTGATTTCGACTCATTTTTGGAGCTCCATTAAGGCCATGTTTCGGTATTACAAGCTTTTTTATTATTAGTTTAAACCTTTTTTTTGTAGTTTTTGTTAGAGTTTTGAAATGTAGTAAAATATGAAATTTTAACGGAAAAATCTAATAAGGATTTGAGTAAAGGAGATTTATAGGTAGATTTTTATGGTGAATTTACTAAAAAGGACAAACATAAAATAATAAACAATAAAAAGGGTATGGGTTATAGAGCTACGATAATCAATAATCTACGAAAACCTACTTCTTGAGCTTTTAATATCTAAAAAAAAAAAGCTTCACAATACTCTACTAAAAATCTAATCTTGTAAATAATCTATACCCTACCAAACACTAAATAGCTTTCATTTTTCTCAAAATTTCGTAAAAAGCTATGCTAAAACCTATACCCAACACGCCCTAAATTTATCAATTTGGATAGCCAGTGATTCAATTTTCAGCTTAACGATGGAAGCCAATGTGATGCTTCATAACTTTTGTCAAAATTATGAAGCATCACATTCGTTAAGTTGAAAATTGAATCACTGACCATCCAAATGTGATGCTTCATAACTTTTGTCAAAATTACCAATAGACTCCTTAAGTGGTTAGTCTGAATCCTCCTGGCGGCATGTATGAAAAAAAACTGATATTTGGAGTGTATTCCCCAGCAATGGGTCACAACTTATTTCCGTCCCGGAAGTAGAGCGACGAAGCCAATCGAACCGGGAGTTACTTATCAACCTTTCAAAAAAAAAAAAACTTTTGTCAAAATTAGATTATGGCATTCAATACTTGTAGGCCATTGTAGGCCATGACACAAAGCTATGAATTCATGGCTTTATATAAGGGGAAAAAAGCTCGGTATGAGTTCTTTCACCTTCTGATTGGATTACGTATGAACACATTTTAAAGTTAAGTTAAAAGTTAGGCTCGAGTCAAGCTCATTTGACTAAAATAAAATTATATGATTGTTATACAAGCCAAGGGTTTGAATCCAAAAAAATCCTGGCTCAAGTTCGTTCACTTATTAAAAAAGCTCAGTATTTGAACACATTTTAAAGGTCGGACAAAATTTAGATTCAACGCATTTATAAACAAGTCGAGATTGAGTGTGGAGCAAGTCGATGAACGAAGGTGATCGAGTGTATTTTTCCGCAAGTATTGTAGAATTGTAAATCAATAGCATAAAAAGTAAAATATCCATTTATAAGCTAAAAAAATAGATAGGAAAAAAGAAAATAAGGGAAAATAAGAGATAAGATAAATTTTTATTCCTTGACACAATATTTAAGTGGTCGAGTTGATCAACGCAGTGGATTGACTTGATCACGCACAAAATGCAATGTCAAGGATGATTGATCACATGTTTTTCAAATAGTCTAACTTGACTCCTCGTTGTCGGTAATTGACTCGATCGATGTTGGAAATTGCTCCAATTGAGTTCCCTTCTTCTCCTCCTCTTCCAGTAGAGATGAAGCATCTAGAACTGTACTTGACTGACTCGATATCTTGCTCCGATCGATTCTAGCAATGAGGACATTTCTTCATTTCTCCCACTCTCGGTTCACGATCGATATTCGATATAGTCTTGACCTTCTCGACCTCGTGAAGAACTTTATCTAATTGCAGACGTTCTTCTGTTGATGCTCAAATCATGTTTAAAATGGTCACAAATGTCCACATCTCCATAAAACACAATTAGATCTCCAAAATAACAAAGTTAATAACTCTACTATAAAACCACGAGAGTCAACACTATATTTCATGAATATGGAATGCAGATATGGATAACATCACTGTGCATTAGACAATAGATGTTTCTCCTTATGACTTCTCATTTCTATTTAGTGATAGAATCAGATTGCATGTGACGTGAGATGAAATTTTGATTTCATTCGGATCAAAAAAGATAGAGGGTAGCGAGAATCAAACCGCATAGTTAGCTAAGAAGGTTAGGGATTATATTCGACGTCTATTTTTATTTTTAACATCAACCAAACATGGAATTTTTTTTATTTCGTTCGAATTTTTTATGGAAGTTGGAGAAACAACCAGTTCAAAACCTCGAATGAGAACAAAATCAACCCATAACATATGCCACCTTTTAACTGCATGAAAAATGCACACTTTTTAGTAGTGAATTTCTCGATTCTGGATTCAATCTCTCACATGTCTCAAACTTTTAATTGTGTACTCTCCAGTCTCAACAAGAATAATGATTGAAATGGTATTTGTAAATGTTGTGAATGAATACCTGATACAATATACACACGGGGTGACGGGAGATGTGCTTAGCTGCCCACTAGCACTAGTAATAAACTAATCATGTTGTTTTTATATATACATGAAACTAAGATGTTTTTAACCTCACATTTAAGCAAGTACATTTCTGAGCAATGTCAAGGTCTAAGAAAAAATCTAAATCAAACAACAGATACCCTTTTGAATCTTAATCTGTTGATAACCATGCAACTTCTTCAGCATCCTGCAACATACAAATAAAAGTTCTGAGATTTGCTCATCAAAGAAACACCCAGTAGACATAAAAGAAACACTGAAACAGTAATTGAGTTACGAACAGCAGTAGGCAATAGCTAAATCTAATGCATAAAAAAAAAACTTCAATCCTGCAAAAGGGAAAGATGACTAGAAAGCAAGAACTATATACTGACAATAACAGGAAACCCCAGGAAAGCAAATGAAGAATACATCAAAGATTTCGTCATACATGGGAAGACATTCTACAATATTATGTCTTCTATCCAATAAATAAAACGTCATACATGTGAAGTACTAATGAACTTACCCTGTGTAAATGGAAGAACGTTGCGAATAAACCAAGCATATACTCAGCCCCATGCCATAGAACAAGCATAGTTCACAACCAGCTTACCATCAATACCAAAGTTCTACAAAATAAACAAAGCAACAATTTTGTGGATCAGAATATCCCATCCTAAATTATGAATAGAGAGACGGTATAAAGAAAAGCAACGTGATGTTCCAGGGCGGTTGTTTGTTTTCATAAGTGATATAAGAATCAAAATATCACGTCTCATTTTGCTATTATGATTATACGCTAGAACATTAGGACTGGTAGGACACAACAATCTAGTCCCTTTGAGACATTGTAACTCATGAAGATAATTGAGAGTACATAATAACCCCTTTAAATCCCTTCAAGCATATATGAAAGGAATATGATATTGTAGTCCTAGATGAAAACTCAGTGATGACTATCTCCTTCAGATGTGTACTTCCCAAAGTTGAAACATGATAGGTATTACACCATGAAAACAGAAGTTGTCAGTTTCCAGGAAGGGAAGAAGATATTCTGAAGAAAGAAATTGCAGTTACAAATCTGCTTGGTTGCTGCTGTATTTAAACTTTAATGTTTCAACTGAAAAGGGTTGTTTATCCCTCTTCCAATCAGACAAACAAAGCAACCTGATCAAATTTTAACCAAACACTAATTATCTTCCTCAACGTCCCATTCAAAATCAAAAGCCGCAGCAAAGCTCAGAAACATATCCGAGCCACTAAAACCATTAATAATCCTTACTCTGACCATTTAAGAAGTCAAGCCAAACTACACAAAAAACAATTCCGGGTTTTTTACCCCAACCCCAATCCCCCATAGAGACATGTACCTGGATTAATTTGTACAATGCAAGGAGAAGATGCAAATCCAGCAGGGGGGGAGTTTCTGGTTTCAAAGGGTATGAAATTTCTGCTACAGGTTGATCTTGGCAAAAGGTCTTGTTTCTACTCATCCCCTTAGTTCATCTATCTTCTTCCTTTTATCTATGAAAATTTGGGTTGGTTCAAAGAAGAAGAATTTTTTTACTACATAATGTTCCGTAATTAACACCTATCAGTGGTACATGAACAATAATGAACTCTGAAACCTCAATAGGACATTTTAAAATTTAATGCCTGATATAATGCATTTAGAATGAGCCGTAGTTTTGTAAGTTCACAATTCAAAGGTGCATCATTTAATACAAGAAATAACTCACATTATAGAGATCTATAATCAATTCGTCGGGATTTGGTGAAAAAGCGCTGTTTACATAGACAAACTGCAAAACAGATACATCAGAGCATAAAGAGCATTATTTCATTATGATACAAACCAAGGACAAAGCATACTAGAAGAATCATCTACCATAGTTTCTCTATGAAGTTGCCTTCGGAGGAAGTCAATCACATTAGCAAACTTATCTGCTCCAGAAATCTGCACGTCCATGGCAATGAAACAGAAGTGGAGCAGATTTAGTAATAAATGGCAGGACCTGTTTCCTCTAAAAGATGATTTATAATAATGGCTTCTGTTTTTATTTAATAAGGTAGATTTAATAGCTAGTTCTTAGACTACATCTCATTATAATGCAATCAAGGTCCGTTATAAATGTTACCAAGAATGTTCACACATAAGTTAGTAAATGACCACAAGCAAAAACAAACCAATATTGCAACTTTAACTAAAGCAAAGGTTCATTAGGGAAAACAAAAATAAAAATGCAAGGAAATGAAAGTTGTTCACAAAGACGGAAATGAAAGTTAGGAGAAAAGAGTTAGATAAGTATCAGAGGCTCACACATAACCTGAAATATTATGCTGCAGATCCCCAAAATATATAACAAAGTTCAATATTTGAACCCTTCCCACAAACAAGAAATGTGCTGTCATGCCCAACATGCATTTGAATTTAAGATATCAGCATCTCATTCCTGAAATTTCCTCTCTTGACAGGAGTTGTTCACAGAGACAACTACAATCATGCTAATCAATCATATAACAAGTCAGAGCTTAACATTTAGAAGGATCAATGTCCAGTGATGATTCTAATTCTAGTTTTCCAACATTCAAATTCTCGTTCATAACATAACACACCGTATTTTAACAAAATCTTGCTTCAGTGACCGATAAAAATATCAATGATGCGAAGATTTTCCAAGATATTAAATAACTGAATCACAAAAAATATATTTCAAAGTATGACCTTCCATCTGTTCACAATCACAACTGCAAAGGCAATAAATCTTGAAAGGAATAAGTTCAGAACCCCCAAAAATAAACATCGTTTCAAAATCTAGCACAATAGACCTGTTTAAATTCATGTGGAATCACAACTATCTGATGTTCACCACTAACCTTGGCCAATTCAACAAGAAACGCTACAAAATTTAGTACACGCGCCTAGGGTTTCAAATTATTCGCAAACAAAATCTTGAAGTGACGAATCAAGGACCTTAGATGATCAATAGATGTATGAAGCGACGAAAAACAAAATCATTACATGCCTTAAATTTGGCTTGCTTGAGTATCGGAGCATCCCCGGTAGCCCTCAAATGAACTATGACTGCATCAATAGAAATAGCGATAGAAAATGAGAGTGAGTAAACAACAGAATTGAAGTTCTCAAAAATATACCTTTCGAAACAGCGGTGGAAGACCCGGAAGCCATGGGATGGGATCTAGGCAAGGAGACTCCAAATTTCTTTCTTCTGTTATTTTGAGCGTGCGATTCTTCTTTATAATAAAGTTATTAAAAATAACAATGGCATGTTTTTATGAACCTATAGTTTTTTTTTTTTTTTTTTGATACAAAGGTAAGATAAACAAGAAAGAGCATCCTTACGGATGAGTTCTTCAACGTCTCGCGGAAGCCTCCCGTCGTCCATGTCCAAAAAATGGCCAAGAGATGCGAGCTTGTCTGCGACAACATTGATTTCCCTAAAAACATCTCTAACTTGTAAACACCTTGAAATCATAATAGAGATGTCAGAAATGATCATATCCGCTTCCTATGGCGGTTTCCAAATCTGATTAATTGAATTAATAAGTTCAAGGTTATCTCCCTCGATTTCAATGGTGTTGTGTCCTAAACTTATGGCCTTTTGGAGGCCCTCTCTTATAGCGTAAGCTTCAACTTGAAGAATAGTTTCTGCTCCACATCGACCCATTCCAGTAGCAAGCGTTTGAGCATTGTGGTCTCGAATGATGAAACCAAAGGCACATTGGTCATTAGAATTTTTAGAACCATCAAAATTAATTTTGACAGAATCCAAGCTTGGTTTCTTCCGTTTAATGTTTTTTGTTTTTCGTCTTTGTTGTTGAGGTCTTGTGTTGCAGTTTGTTGTTTTTGGGTTAGCCTCATCCCATTCTTTGACTTGTTTTTGGATAACTTGTTTTAGATCATGTGGTATTTTTTTCTTATTAAAAATTATTTGGTTTCTCGTTAGCCAAATGTTCCACCATGTAACCACTATTTGTCTTAATTCTGACGGATTACAGTTTTCCTTTATCTTTATGATGATGTCCATTATTTTATGGCATGTTGGGTCATAGTTGAGTAGGAGCGTTTTGACTTTATTATTATTGATATTGTTTAGTGTATAAGGACATTTGCAAAAGAGATGCTTAGCACTCTCTATTGGGTGTTGACAAAGTTCGCAGTGCATTAAGACCGGAATTTTTTGTCTTTCTAGGTTTTCTTTTGTTGGGATGCCATCGAGGGACAACTTCCATAAGAAATTTTTAACTTTTGGCATTATGTTGATATCCCATATCCATGTTTTGTCATTGTTTGTTCCCATATTACGTTTTTGGATAAGATCCATTGCTGATTTGGTAGAGAACCAACCTTTTTCACTTGACGCCCAATATAATCTGTCTTGTATTTCATTTTGAGGTAGGTTATACGTGTTTAACTTTCTTATAATGTCAGTTGGTAGTAGATTTCCTAAATGGAGAATTTCTTGTTGGTTCCATTGATTATCAATTATAAAGTTGCTTACTAGGGCAGCCGTATTGATCAATGTTTTATCATTCACCATGTTTTCTAGAGGTTGGTCGACTAACCAAAGATCTTTCCAGAATCTAATAGTTTTTTCGTCTCCAACACACCATCTGAAACCTTTTTCAAAATCTTCCTTTAAGTTTATTAGTTTTTTTCATTGCCACGACATGTTATTTTTGGGTTTATAATTCCATGAACATGTTCCTTTGAGATATTTCTCTTCTATAGTCTTAACCCAAATATTATCTGGTTCTGCCATTATTTTCCACAGTAGTTTCATCTGTAGAGCTTTGTTCATATCTTCAGTTTTTCTAATTCCGGTTCCCCCTAGTGCTTTTGGTTTACAAATTTTATCCCAACTAATAAGGGGGTGAAAATTCGGTCCCTTGTTCCAAAAGAAGGATCTATTTATCTGATCAAGTTCTTTATGAATGCTTGAAGGGAGCATGAATGATTGCATCAAGTAGCTTGGTTTTGCATTAAGGTTGGCTTTTATCAAGGTTATTCGACCTTCTTGAGAAAGGGACGAGGCTTTCCACTTTGTTAGTTGTTGTTTAGTTTTCAAGATGACGCTATTGAAAGTGTCTTTGTTCACTCGTCCATTTATGATCGGACAACCTAGATATTTTTCTAAATTGTTTGAAACTGCAATACCCATATGTGCATGTAGTCTCCTTTTGGTTGTCGGTTCTACATTTATTGTTGTCTAAAATGCCGATTTGTGATAGTTTATTACTTGTCCTGAGACCGAACAATAGTCAGTTAGGACAGACATAATTATATTGCTGGCTGTCGTTGTTGCCTTGGTGAAAATTATTATGTCATCTGCAAATGCCAAGAAAGGGATAATTGATCCATTTCTTGAGATTGGGAAACCTATTATCTTCCGGTTATCATTACTAGCTCTTTGTATGTTTCTAGCTAGAATTTCGGCCCCTAGGTTGAAAAGCAAAGGGGACATTGGATCTCCTTGGCGCAATCCTCTTTTTGGGTGAATGATGTTTGTTGGAGAATCATTTATGAGTAGGGAATAAGAAACCGTCGAGATACATTCTTCAATCCATCCTCTAAAATTTTCTCCAAAGCCAAATTTATGCAAGATTGCTCTTAGGAAAGGCCATTCCACTTTGTCATAGGCCTTTTCCATATCGAGTTTGATAGCCATGAATCCATCTTTACCCCTTTTAGATCTAAATCCATGGAATATTTCATGTGCTATGAGTACATTGTCGTGAATTGATCTATTTTGGGTGAAAGCACCTTGTAGAGGATATATTAATTGTGGGAGAACACAGCTTAGTCTTCTAGCTAAGATTTTTGCAATAATTTTGTAGACAGTTGAGCATAGACTAATGGGTCTGTAATAATTAGTTGTTGTTGGATTGTCTACTTTTGGAATGAGAGTGATAAAAGTATGGTTGAGCTGTTTTAAGATTTTTCCAGTTCTGTAGAAACTTTTAACTACTCTTATGACCGTAGGTCCAATGATATGCCAATATTTTTTATAGACACCAGTTGGCATGCCATCCGGACCAGGTGATTTATCACTGCCGATGTCAAATAAAGTCCTCTTAATTTCGCTTGTAGTAAAAGGTTTCGCTAACTCTATGTTCTGGTTCTCCGTTATGTCCGTTTGGATGACTTCAAGTTGTTTTTCCAACTTACTATGGTCTATATTTGAGGCCATAAATCTGTGTTTGTAATCCTCTATAAATTCTTTGTTTATTTCTTCATCCTTTGCTAGCACCGAACCATCAGTCTTGGTTATTGTAGCTATTATCTTCTTGTTTCTTCTTCCCGTAGCTTTTCTATGATGAAAGCTTGTGTTTTTGTCTCCAAGACATAAGTTAATTGTTTTAGCTCTTTGCATCCAATATTTGTGTTGAACCTATAGTGTTCCTCGTTGGTTTCACTTATGAGATTTGCTATATTTTTTTTTGAAAGTAAGCAGGAGGTAGTATATTAAATGAGATCAATAACCGCAAGGTCAAGTATACCTTGCGGGAATTGATCAAACCAAACCATGGAGTCATCCGAAGATAATAGTCTGGCAGCTAGGTGTGCCGAACAGTTTGCAGAGCGGCGAACATGCCTAAAGGAAACGTGGGAAGTAGAATTTAAGTGCAAGATGATAGAAGAGCAAATTAGAGAAAAATAAGAGTAATGGCAGTTGTTGTTTGCTTGAGCAGAGAGATCTTGTAGTCGAGAGACTAGAGTGGATGCATCTGATTCAATAGTCATTGGTGTGTGGAGGAAGTCCCGTGCACTTTCAATAGCAAATAGGACAACTAATGCTTCAGCAGTAGCAGGAGTAGCATCACCCGTCATTCTCTTAGAGGCCACCATAATGACAGTACCCAATGAGTTGCGCAAAACAGCTCCGAAACAGATAGAAGTACCGATAATAGCTGCATCAGTATTGAGTTTGAGGTATCCAGTAGGCGGTGGTGACCATGAAGTATCGGACGGAAGCTGGGCAGGCATGATGGGGCTCGACGGGGCCCGACAATGAATGTAGTCATAAACAAGCCGGCGGAAACCATCGCGAATCAGTGCACATGAGAAGTTCTGGTCATCAAACAGACTTTTGTTTCTAATGGTCCAAGCAATCCAAGAGTTGGTAAGGAAGTCAGCAACCCCCTCAATGCCCAAAACCGCCCATATTTCATGGACCACAGTAAGCGGGTCAGCCCTGGACGAGGTCGAAAAAACCGTGCGAGATGGGGAGTCTGTCCGGGCCAAGGCCGCTTGTGGGCATTGGACAAGTGCATGTCAGATAGTCTCGTCATTAGTGTAACAGCGAGAACATATGGGAGATTCGATGATGTGTCGGCCATGGAGCACAGTGCCGACATTGAGGAAACCATTACATAGTCTCCAGGCGAAGTGAAGGAGCTTTGGTGGGAGGGAGCGTTGCCAGAGAAAAGACCAGGCCGGGTAAGGCACCACTTGGTTAACACCAAGCTTGCCGAGCCAGTATGCTGTTTTGACAGTGAAACAACCAGATGGATGGGATCCCCATATTAACTGATCAGGCCTCAATGGATCAAGTAGAGGGATAGCCATGATTTTATGTATGTTAGAGTGCTCAAATACTGCCCGGAGGGCACCAAGATCCCATTCATGAGAGTCGTGGTCAATAAGCTCAGAAACCATGATCCCATCATTCGTAGCTGGTAGGAGAGTAGGACGATGAAAACCCCGAGCCAGAGGGATCCATCGTTCAGATGAGGCACAGATGGACGAGTCATTCCCAACCAACCAGGCAAGTCCCTCACATAGGAGGGCTTTTGAACCCCGTATACTTCTCCAAGAGTAGCTAGGCCTCCAGCCCCTCCTAGAATCCAGAAAAGAGCATCTATGGAAGTACTTGGCCTTTAGAACATTGTGGGTGAGTGAATCAGGAATGGTCAAAAGACGCCATGCTTGTCGGGCCAAGAGGGCATCGTTGAACACCCTAAGATCACGAAAACCCAAACCCCCATGAGTTTTTGGCGCACATAAATCATCCCAACACTGCTAGTGGACTCTCTTGTGTGTTTCCGATGAACCCACCAAAACTTAGCAAGATGTCCGTGAATTTCATCAATGAGCCCGTCCGGGAGCCGGTAAATTGACATAATGTATGTTGGGATACTTTGAAGAACAGACTTGATCAGAACCTCTTTTCCGGCTGAAGAGAGGAGACGCTCTTTCCATCCCCTAGCCTTTTTCCTGATGCGTTCCTTGATGAATGCAAATACCACTTTCTTTGATCTACCAATAACTGAAGGCAAGCCCAAATATTTGACATGGCGGTCGACTATTTTGACTCCCAGACAATGTGAGAGGAGAGTCTGCTGGTAGATATCAATGTCCCTGTTGAATGCAACTTCCGACTTTTGTAAGTTGATTTTCTGTCCCGAAGCTCCCTCGTATTTACTGAGTAACTCAGTTATCCTAGAGCATTATGTCGGATTTGTACGGGCAAACAAAAGGCTATCATCAGCAAAGAGAAGGTGAGAAATAATAGGTGAATAACGGCCAACCTTAACACCATGCAAATGAGAGCCTTCAACAACATTGCTAATAATGTGAGATAGTCCTTCCGCACCCAAAATAAATAGAATAGGGGAAAGGGGGTCTCCTTGACGTAGCCCCCGGGAAGGAAGAACATTACCTTCGATGGAGCCATTAATTTTAAAAGAGTATCTCGCACCTCGTACGCAGGACATTACACGAGCTATCCATCCATGAGAGAAACCCAAGCAACACATAATACGTTCCAGATAGTCCCACTCCATGCGGTCAAAAGCCTTGCTCATGTCAAGTTTGAGAGCCATAGAGCCCTTGGTTCCACCAACGTCCGTTTTGAGTGCATGGAAGATCTCAATTGCAATGAGGGCATTATCAGTAATAGAGCGACCAGCTATGAAAGCACTTTGTGACTTTGAGATGATGGAATCAAGATGGGGCTTTAATCGGTTAACCATGACTTTAGTGATAAGCTTGTAAATCACGTTACATAAACTGATAGGACGAAACTCAGAGATTTGTGATGGTTTCTTGACCTTAGGAATAAGGGCAACAATAGTGTTATTCAAGTCCTCGAGCGAGAAACCCACACACCACCAGTCTTGAATGAAAGAAACAGTATCACCACCTACAATGCGCCAAAATGTTTGAAAAAATCTAGCATGCATACCGTCACTTCCTAGTGCTTTGTTTGGGTTCATTTGTTTTAGAGCAAAGAGAATTTCTTCCTCTATAGGAATCCCATCGAGGGCAGCATTGGTTTCGGCCGATACCCGAGACGGTATTCCATGAAGCATCCCATCAATATCATGGTGATTGGGCCTGGTGGAAGTGAACAGATTCTTGAAGAAGTCAGTAACCACACCTGAAATCGCCTCATGGGTAGTGCACTGCTGCCCCTGTGTATTAATCAACTCCGTGATGGTGTTGGTTGTTTGACGTTGGGAAGCTTTGTGTTGAAAGTATTTTGTATTACGGTCCCCCTCACGTAATTCAGTAGCCCTTGCCCGTGTATACCAATATTTCTCCTCTTGGTCATGCAAATTATCAAGTTCTTTGGAGATAGCCCTACCACGTTGAAGCGCTTGAGAAGAAAGGTGACCTATTTGGAGAGCCTTCAGTTATCCCTCAAGACGGTTGATTCTTACTCTACGGTCTCTGAACACACATCGAGACCACTCCGAAAGGGCTGAGGCACAAGCCCCAATCTTAGAGGGCGCTGATCCACCCGCAGATGCTCAAACAGTTGTAACAACCTCCTTGCATTCAGGGTGTGAAAGCTAGAGCGGTTCAAAACGGAATGACTTCTTTTTCTTAGTGGATTGAGAGTAGGGTGGGACATGGGTTTTAAGCTGGATAAGAGAATGGTCAGACTATGGCGAGGGAAATGCATTACAGCAGCATGGGGATATAGATGGCACCATTCAGTTGACGCAAGGTACCTATCAAGGCGCTCCCAAACACAGTTGTGTTGTAGAAGCCCTCGCTCCCATGTAAGTCGTGGTCCATGGCTACAGCCAAGATCTATCAAACCACAATCATCAATAGTAGAACGGAAGTTATCCATAGCTCGTTGAGACCTTGGTACTCCGCCCTCCTTTTCTGAAGACAGAAGAATCTCGTTAAAGTCACCACAGAAAAGGATGGGGCCGCTGGCTTGAGCTCTGAGGTTTCTCATTAGGTTCCACGTGAGATGCTTGTTTGTGGATTCCGGCCATCCATATACACACGCCACCGTCCAAGGGTCCTCACCAGGATTCGCCACAAACGTCATAATATGATGATCAGAGTATGAGAGGACCGAGACAATTATATTTTTACACCATCGGCCGAGACCCCCGGATAGTCCCGTAGAGCTAAGAGAGAGCCCTTGAGTGAATCCGCATTTGCTTTTTACAGTATCTAAATCACAACTAGTGATCTTAGTTTTCATTAGGAAAACCAAGTCTGGGTAGTGTTTCCAAGTCCAGTCCCGAAGGACTCTAACTGTCGGGACATTGCCCAACCCACGACAATTCCAACTGAAGAGTTTCATTGCTGTTCGCGGGCATGGAGTTCCATGCGTGCTACTGGATTGTCTACAATCATTTCCAAGTCCACAACACTCAATTTCGGTTTTTTGCCATGTGTGTTTATAACCTGATCCAGGGCATGATGTTGATGTGCTTTGCGTTTGGTAAGAAGTTGTACAGAGGTATTCTTTCTAGCTTGTTTCTTGATATTGACTTTCCTGCGGCTACTGGAAATGGCTCCAGAAACATTGAACTGGGCAGGTGTGCTCAAACTGCTCCCAGAAAGGCGCTCTAATTCAGGTGGAGCACTTTGTGCCTAGTGTCGTGGAGAGGATGGTAAAGGATTTGGCACTTCAGATCTCTGCTTATATGTGTTGAACCATTCTCGCTCTTTATCACAAGACTCCTGCCTCTGTCTAGACCGAGACTTGGGAGGCGTTATGCGCAACCATGGGCCAAACTGGTGGCTATCACGCGAAGAAGGGTCATATTTTGGGCACGAGTTAATGAGATGCCCAATAAGACCACAGGCAAAACAAAATAGGGGGAGTCGTTCGTATTGAAGCTTAATGGTAGTTTCAACCCTTCGGATTAGAACCCTGACTTGCCTCCAAACCGGTTTGGTTGTATCCATGCGTACCCTGATTCGGAGAACCCCTGTAAGGCCAAGGAAGTCCGATTCATCCCATTGGAGAAGCTGCCCAATTCTGTTACCAACCGTTTCAGCTAATGGTAGCACCGCACACCCCAAAGGGAGTTCTTTTGCAACAACCCAGAAGTCGGCATGGGTAAGTGCGATGGATGTTGGACTAACTCCCGACGGAACTTCTTGAAGCAGGAGCAAAGAATCATCAAAGCACCAAGGACCCTTTGTGAGGGCATGTCGTAAGTCGGAGAGATCAAAGAACTGGAAGATGAAAAGGTTGTCTTTGATAACACGAGAAACCAGGCCTTGCTTGGGTGCCCAAGCCGTTTTCAATGTAGTCATTAAGGCTTGAGAGTTAAACCGTCCGGGAGCAAGCAGTTTACCCACAAGGCAAAGTCGCAGACGGTTGATATCCTCATCCAAGCCCACCACAAGGACCGCCTGTTGTTCTTCATCGGTCAGACCTAGACTGGAGAAATTTATTTCTTCCATGTCTACAGGGGGTTGCGATTACTCAGAGGCTCCGCGTGAAGATTAGGGTTAGGGTAATTTTTTGGTTGTGGAGATAATGATTTGGACAAGGGGGATTTAAGGGGGATTGTGATTGGAGAATGATTGTGATTGGGAGAAGATTTGTAGTGGGATAGCAATGATTAGTAGTAGAGAGCGCAAGATCCAAGAAGAAGAAGAAACCTAGAAAGTCTAGGAGAAAACGCCTGCGGCGAAGGAGACGTCACAACGGACGAGATTAGATTGCCATGAGATTTGCTATATAGAAACATATATCATTTATATTAATAATTCTTATTATATAATAAGGATCGGACATTATAGCATGCAATTGAAGCATTTAAGTTTTGGTAGAGATTAATTGGTTATAATATGTTTTTATATTTGTCATCCTTGAGTTGCCAACAACTCCGACTAAGAAGACAAGGAAACCCAAAGTAAGAAGCCACAAATGAAGGATGTTCAACGTCCCTCGAGTTGGCCAATAACTCGAGCAAAGAGGACGGAAAAACTCGAGAGAATAAGAAACTTCACTCGAGAGAAGAAGACACAATGTGTAGAAAAGTTCAACGTCCTCTGAGTTAACTTCGAGTGACACTCCACTCGAGCAAAGAAGACATATTCCACTCGAGCAATGTTAACAAGCATTAAGTCGGTGGACAAACTCGAGGCTAGACGAGGAAAACCCAAGCAAAGTTTATTCTCTACTCCGAGTTGCTTCTTTGAGTTTTCTGATCATCTACTTCTAGGATATTCTTCCTAACTAACTTTGCAAGTTGATCCACTTGATCCTTATGGGGACCACATATTTTGAGTCCTATATAAACACATTGGTTGGATGTAATTGTATCGTCTCTTCGTACACTTCTCAAACTACTCTTTAAGTTAGTCTTTTAGATTTAGAACAACATTTGGAGCTACTTTGGATAAATTTTTGGATCAAGAGAAAGTTTGATGTTCTTCATATTCTTAGCATTGTTCTTCATTCCTTCAACTTGTTTTGCTCATAACTTTTGATTGGTGAGACCAAATTCGTCTATTCATCTTCCTAGTTTTTTATTTTGTCGTCTGCTTTCTTCTTCTACCATTTATTTCTATTCTTATTGTAACATTATTAAATTTTAGTGGTTATTACGTTACGATATATATAATTTTTACTCTTTATTAACTTAATAATTGTCCAATGCCGTAGTACATGATTTATTTAATCAGGCTTAAATGAATAAGAATTATTTAGTCACCCGGTTAATAAAATAGGATTCAAAGGATTAGACCAATATAGTCCAGACCAAACCGGACGAACTAAACCAGATTCATTTTAGCCGGTATGAATAAGATGAAAACAAAACTTATCTTGTGTTGAGCGTGAGTTGTTACAAACAAGTCCTAGTCATTTTCATTTCTATTTGTTCATCTCATCCTTAGCTTGCTTCATCCTCGCGCCGTCTGTTCGCCACTTAGCGTGCGTGCAAATAAGCTTTAAATTTATAAAACTAGAAATCAAGCAAGCGAACCCGCAGTGTACAGATCGATATAGTTGAGCAAGAATTCCAGAGTATCGAACACAGGGATTTGGGGGGAACAAATTCAATTATAGATTATCAAACGAGTAAATGTAAGAGCTTTTCGAATTATTGGGAAAACAACAATCCTAAAGATCCGGGAATCTAGCTGTGGCAATCGATTCAAGATATACTAAGGATATAAGGACAGAGTTGAGGTATGCAAAGGTATGCGAATGTAAGGTAATCGTACGGTGAAGTTCCAAAAACCTTATATGACTCACCTACAAGACACTCTCTATAAAGGTTGTTGAGGCTTCGGTATAGAAAGGTTCTAAAGGTAAGAATTAATGTCAAATACCCAAACTTGTAATCCAAGGATCAAGACTAATTTAACCGATTAAGGTTGTGACACTCATAATCGAGGTAGAGGTTGTTGAGGCTTCACTACCACCTAGAAAAGGCAAACCAAGACTAAGTTAAAGCAAATCTTTAACTTTAGACTAAAGTAAAAGCAAGTTCGTAAATTAACACAAAATTACGGGTAGTTCTTGAGTTCCACGGTCGTGGAAGCTCAAGAACAGACCGTGGTTTAGGTTTATCGGCGATTCTCTCTAACTCTCAGGGTCCAATCTATTTACGATCAATCTATCATCATCTAAGCCACAACTATCAACCCTTCACCTTAGAATTTCTAAAGGGTTTTAGCCAACAACAGTCATATTGATATCAAATTCAAGATTTAAAAGATTGAAAGATGAAAACTTCCGAAAACCTTCAATAACTTTCAAATCAATCTCAAGGTCACAATCAAGAACAATAATCGTCACTAGATTCGGAATAACACAAACAAACACAAATCTTAGATAAGAGGGAAGAACGGGATGTCAATCCGTCTTCTAAATCAAACCTAAGCAAGAAGCGAAATCTTCTTGCGAACAATCTTCCGAATCTTCGATCTTCCGTCAATCCGGAAATCCCAATGACAAAGCGCAATAATCTCCCAAACACAATCTCCGTCAAAATGCGAGATTAGGGCAATTCCAAGCGTAAGATGCGTCTATGCGTAAGCGAAGGTAGGTCTAAACAGAGGTGACGGAATCTCTCTTTGTCCGTCCTTTTATAGTGTAAGTTTATAAAGTATCGGCCCGGCCCAATCTTGTAAAAGATCATGGCTTAAAGTGTGGCGAAAAAGATTGCCAGGATCACGGTCGTGAAAGATTCCACGACCGTAATTTAGAGCGTGGAAACCAACACGGTTTGACACAACAACTCCACGACCGTAGAAGTTACTGAAATGAACCACGCTTCACTTGCTAAGGTTCCACGACCGTGGTTTTGGGCGTGGAAAGGAGTACGGCCGTAATTTAGAGCGTGGTTTAGGGCTAGAACGTGATTCTTCCTTAGTCTCGTGCATCCTTCAAGTTGGCACCCCTTTGGCTCCTAGGAATGTCCTCAATTCATGGACATGTTCCATCAAGCTCCATTCTCGCACAATCCGCTCGGAAATAGCTCTCAATTACCTATAATCAACATAAAGCTTGTGTAGATCTCTATATCGACATTATAGACAAACTAGCTCACAAATGCATCAATGCTCAATCAATGACTATCAATATGGATTAAATACACTAAGAAAACGTGCCTAAAATATCACAATATTTCATGCTAACAAATAACCCCATACTTGCCACTTGCTTATCCCTAAGCAAGGTCTTTCAAAAGCTTTAAAACAAGAGTTAGGATGAAATATGTGTACCTTCTCAAAGCAAAACTTCTTTTGGATGGATGTGCCTTCTAAACAAATAGATCATTCTCAAACCTTGCTTCATTCGTTTATAAGACTTTCATACACTTAATCAAAGAGTAAAGAGTAAAGAAAGCTCATGAATCAATTAAACTTCCATACAAGCATCATAACCTTTAAACATTATCAAAATCAATCATAAAAAACTTCAATTTAGATCACCAAGTCATATAACATTCTTTTGATCTTAAGGACTTTCAAATAGGGTCTAGAATGTGGAAGGGGCAGGAAAACTTTAAGGAATGTGGTGCATGAATCCGGGAAAGTGGATAACTTCTCTTTTCTTCTTCTCTTGCGGTTTCTGCAGCACTTTCAACTTAGAGCTTCGCTCTCTTCTTTTCATTCTTCGACTTTACTTTTGGAGTTATGGATAGAGGTGCACAAAAACCGAAGCCTAGGAGATCGGCGTTTCTCAATTTTTATGAGATGCCTCAAACCCTTGATGCACATACCATAATCCGCTAGGAAT
Source organism: Fagopyrum esculentum (assembly GCA_033239045.1). Lineage (NCBI taxonomy): Eukaryota > Viridiplantae > Streptophyta > Magnoliopsida > Caryophyllales > Polygonaceae > Fagopyrum > Fagopyrum esculentum. Next base: position 131,720,747 of record BSUD01000004.1, read on the forward strand.
ATCGCTCAATCCGACTTTGGCAAGACACAAACACCCGGCTATGTGAATGGTGCCGAGTTACTCATCGTCATGATTGACTTCCCCAAACCTAAAATTTCTTTCTATTCTTTTGATTGCAAATATTGCTTTCATGGCCCTCCCACATCAAACATGCCTTTTTCATTCACTTCTCCAAATTCCCGGATAGGTAAAGGAGGTCAATATTTCAATGAGGAGCTAAAATGATCAAAGAAAGAAGAAAGAAAAATCGAATTGCCTTAATCATCTCAACAAGAAGCATAAGAACTTATAGTGTGATTTCAACCTTATTTTCTCAACATGATTTAAGTAACATTCTTCACATTATGAAACTTGCAAAAGAGGTATAATCCATTCATTCAAATTTCTTTTCAATTCACTATTCTTCTAAGCATGTAATTGTCATCAAACTCAATTCACAAGTGGTATTATCATAGAATTCATCTCTATCCTTAGAAGCACAAAATTTTCAAATTTTTTCAATTTTTATGGGTTTTTCAAACTCTTTTTCATGCAATGCAATAATGAAACGTGCAACAATATAATGAACATGCAAGATAGTCTCGATAGAAGCAATCATAGTGAGTAAGAGTTATTACAAACTTTTAGTCACACCCCACCCCATACTTGGAACAAACATTGTCCCTAATGTTTAAACAAAGGAAAGAAAAGAAGAAAAGAAAGAAAGAAAAAGAACAAGAAACTCACAAAGTGGCGGTGGAGCGGCTAAAACTGTCGGTCATGCAAATCATCACTGTGGCGCCGGTGGAGGCGGGAATGGAGAGAAGCTGGAGTCGTAGTGCCGCCCAAACTGCTGGCGGTAGACGTCTCTCATCATATGATCGAGGTCATCCATGCGTCCATCTCTAGCATCGGCTCGAATCTCCAATGCTCCCACTCTCTCAAAAAGGCCAGTAGCCCAATCCGGCATCTGCTCATACCATCCCGGAGCCTGACTGTACCACCCTGGTGCATCTGACGGTGCTGGTGCTGGTGGCTGCTGTGCGGACCATGGAGGTGGAGCTCCGTACCATGCAGGAGGCGTCTCCATCCAAGTGGGCCTCTCACTCACGCTGGCGCGGCGAGAAGACGAACCTGAAGCTCTGGCTGGACGTGGAGAACGTCTAGGCACATCAGAAGCAATGTCCGGCTGATCCGGAAACGTGCCAAACTCCTGCTCTGCTCCTCCTCCCCCCTCATACTGATCTCTCATCTCCTCCTCCTCAACTACGGGCGGTGGTGGAACATATGAAGAAGCTGCAATCCTGTTCGCATGCATAGCAGCGAACGTCTCCTTCCATTTTCAATAAGTTCTCCTATAATTTCTAACAAAAACGAACCCAATTTGACAAAGATCAAGAAGAGTGGAAAAAACCTAGATTTTGGATTTTAAAATCCGAATTGTGCGTTCTTTGGTGATTTGCCGCTCGATTCGTTGATTGGATCTCGTTGGTGGTCGAATTTGCTTCAATTTGGAACGAAGAATCGTTGAAAACGATTAACGAACGGAGATTTGAGGTGAAGGGCGTGGAATCGGCGAAGAGGGTCGTGGAATTGGGTATTTGTGAAGTATTTTTGTGAAGAACGTGGTTTATATAGTGGCCGGCAAAATTTTGAAAACCACGGTCTATCGGGAAGTTCCACGGCCGTGGAAATGTACGGAACCGTGGTTTTGATGATTTTTCAAAGGCTTTTGGAAATTACGGTCACTGTAGCTGTCACGACCGTGGTTTAGGCCGTGGAACTCTCTGTAATGCTCCAAAGTCCAAGTTTCGTCACTTTTCTTCAACCTTACTCTTCCCTTTTCCTTTTCCATCGTTCCTACATCCAAAAACACGAACATACCGGAAGAAATCGAAGGCAAACAAAGCGAAAAACGTCTAAACTAAGCTAAACTATGAATCGAAAACAAAAACAAAAATGCAATACCTTGGGTTGCCTCCCAAGAAGCGTTTTGTTTAAGGTCCGTAGCTAGACCAATCTCGCACTTATTCGAGTGCGGTAGGCGCGAACTCTTCAGCTTGGAGTTCCGGTGTATACTTCTTGAGTCGTTGACCGTTCACCTTAAAGCTTCCGTCCGCTTCACCCCATACTTCAACTGCACCATGGTAGGAAATACGTTTGATTAGAAAAGGTCCGGTCCAACGAGATTTAAGCTTACCTGGAAAGAGACGAAGCCTTGAATTGAAGAGGAGAACTTGATCTCCTTCTTTGAAGTCCTTTGGAATGATGTGCTTATCATGCCAACACTTTGCTCTCTCCTTATAGATCTTGGCGTTTTCATAAGCGTTCAAGCGGAGTTCTTCAAGCTCATTAAGGTCCAAGAGACGCTTCTCTCCCGCTTCCTTCATGCTTAAATTCAACCACTTTGATAGCCCAAAACGCCTTGTGCTCCAACTCTACCGGCAAGTGACAAGACTTCCCATACACAAGGTTGTATGGTGTGGTTCCTATGGGAGTCTTGTACGCAGTCCGGTACGCCCACAATGCCTCGTCAAGCTTCAAGGACCAATCCTTCCTAGTCCTTGAAACCGTCTTCTCTAGAATTCCTTTGATCTCCCTATTTGAGATCTCAACTTGTCCACTAGTTTGTGGATGATAAGGGGTAGCGATCTTGTGAGTAACCCCATACTTAGCTAGAAGAGCTTCAAAGCGCCGAGCAATGAAGTGAGAACCTCCATCACTAATGATAGTCCTTGGTGTCCCAAATCGTGGAAAGATGGTCTTGTTAAAGAACTTAACCACCACCATGGCATCATTGGTGGGAGAAGCAATCGCTTCCACCCATCTAGAAACGTAATCAACCGCCAAAAGTATGTATTGGTTTCCACAAGAGGATGGGAACGGTCCCATAAAGTCTACTCCCCACACATCGAAAATCTCCACCTCTTGGATGTTGTTGAGGGGCATCTCATTCCTCCTAGAGATATTACCTGTTCTTTGACAAGCATCGCAGCAAGAAACAAAGGATTGCACATCTCTAAATAAAGTAGGCCAAAAGAATCCAGATTGTAATACCTTTGCGCTAGTCTTGTTCGAACTAGCATGTCCTCCACATGGTAGTGAATGACAATGACGGATGACACTTTGCATCTTATCTTCCGGCACACATCGCCGAATAATGCCATCCGGACCTCTCTTAAAGAGGAGAGGTTCATTCCAAAAGTATTCCCGGACGTCCTTAAAGAACTTCTTTCTTTGTGCGTAGGATAATCCGGGTGGTATCTCCTGACAAACCAAGTAGTTAACAAAATCAGCAAACCATGGTTCGTTACCTTTGGAGATCACATCGATGCACTCCTCTATAATGTGTAGGTGTTCGTCCGGAAAGGAGTCATCTATAGGTAAATGGTCGTCCTCTAGATGTGTTAGGCGACTCAAATGATCCGCAACAGAATTTTCCGAACCCTTCTTGTCGCGGATCTCTAGATCGAATTCTTGTAGAAGAAGAATCCATCTAATTAGCCTTGGCTTTGCATCTTTCTTCGCAAGGAGGTACCGGATCGCAGCATGATCCGTGTAGACAATCACCTTTGCACCTACAAGATAAGAGCGAAATTTGTCAATAGCATAGACAATGGCTAAAAACTCTTTTTCGGTAGTGGCGTAATTGAGTTGCGCTTCATCTAGCGTCTTGCTAGCATAGTATATGGCATGGGTTCTCCCTTCTTTTCTTTGTCCAAGAACAGCTCCTATAGCTACGTCACTAGCATCGCACATAACCTCAAAGGGAAGAGTCCAATTCGGAGGTTGGATAATAGGTGCTGAAATTAGAGCTTCCCGGATCATGTTAAACGCATCCAAGCATTCCTGCGAAAACTCAAAAACCGCATCCTTCATCAATAGATTAGTGAGAGGTTTTGATATTTTAGAAAAGTCTTTAATGAAGCGTCTATAGAATCCGGCATGTCCTAGAAAACTTCTTATCCCTTTCACCGAAGTTGGGGGAGGAAGCTTTTCTATAGTCTCTATTTTCGCCTTATCTACCTCAATCCCTCTACTAGAGATTAAGTGACCTAATAAAATTCCTTCCTTAACCATAAATTGACACTTCTCCCAATTTAGAACTAGGTTAGTGTCTTCACACCTTTGTAAAACAAGAGAAAGGTTAGAAAGGCAATTGTTAAAAGAGGAACCGTATACGGAGAAGTCATCCATGAAGACCTCCATGATTTCCTCAATGTATTCGGAGAAGATGGCCATCATGCACCGTTGGAAGGTGGCTGAGGCGTTGCAAAGCCCGAACGGCATTCTCCTATAAGCAAATGTACCCCACGGGCACGTGAATGTGGTCTTCTCCTGATCATCCGGGTGTATCGGGATCTGAAAGAAACCACTATAACCGTCAAGATAGCAAAGTGTGAATGTTGCGCTAACCTTTCAAGCATTTGATCGATGAAGGGTAGTGGGAAGTGATCCTTCCTCGTCGCGTTGTTAAGCTTGCGGTAGTCTATGCACATCCGCCATCCCGTTACGGTTCGGGTAGGAATGAGTTCGTTGTTCTTGTTGGTGATGACCGTCATTCCTCCCTTCTTCGGAACTACTTGAACCGGACTCACCCACTTGCTATCGGAGATAGGGTAGATGATACATGCATCAAGTAATTTAAGAATTTCCTTCTTGACAACCTCTTTCATGGTCGGATTTAACCGCCTTTGAGGTTGTCTTGAAGTCCTAAAGTCTTCCTCCATTAATATCTTATGCATGCATATGGAGGGTTTGATTCCTACTAAGTCCTCAATAGTGTAGCCTAAAGCTTTTCTATGTTTCCTAAGGACAACCATGAGTTGATTATGTTCATCTATGCTTAGATCGGAACTAACAATAACCGGAAAGGTAGAATTAGGTCCTAGAAAAGCGTACCTTAGATGAGTAGGAAGTGGTTTTAGTTCCATCGCTTTCGGAGCTTCCAATGATCCTTGAGGAGCATCCGATGTCTCCTTAGAAGTTTCTAAGGGTGTTGAAGGTGTAGGAGAAGAATCAAAAGAAGTTGAAGAAGTGGCTCGATCACCCTTTTCCACGGCCAGAATCACGGTCTCTCTGCTTCTTCCACGACCGTGGTTTAGGGCGTGGAATGGGAATATGGTTGCTCTGTTTTCTCCACAACCGTATAACTCTCTGGAGTGGGACACGGTTTTGTTGGTGAAATCCACGGCCGTGGAATATAGTGTACGGCCGTGGATTCTCACATTTTCTGCCTCATCGTGGAGTTTTTCAAACTCCACTTCATACACCTCTTCTTGTGCTTCTAAGGCTTCAATTGCCTCATTGCACTCCTCTTCTTCCCCTACATTTGTTAGACTCATAGTAATAACCTTTTGTAAAGGATCGTTGAAGAGAATAACACTTACCTCCTCCCTAGACAACCCTTCTTCATCTTGGATATTGAATATATCCTCATCAAAGATTGGCTCCTTCACTAGAGTGGAAAGAATGAACTCTACTTTCTCTTCTCCTATATCAAAGGCGAGTCTACCATTCTTGCAATCGACTATGCAGCCGGAGGTTGCAAGAAAAGGTCTTCCGAGTATGATCGGGACCGGACTATCTGCAGGAATGTCAAGCACGACAAAATCAATGGGAACAAAGAATTTACCTAGCTTGACTGGGACGTCTTCTACAATATCGACGGGACGAGTGATAGATCGATCCGCCATGTACAACGTCATCTTCACCGGTTTAGGGTCGCCTAAACCGATCTTCCTACACAATGCAAGTGGTATGATGCTCACACTTGCTCCTAAGTCACATAATGCATCGTATGTGACATCTCCCACTACTATGGGAATGCAAAATGACCCCGGATCCTTTAGCTTTGGGGGCATTTTCTCCTTCATGGTCTTGATGAGATCCGAAGAATCCGAACTCATCTTAACCTCACCGAAATCCTCTAACTTTCGCTTGTTAGAGAGGATTTCCTTCAAGAACTTGCCATAAGCCGGCATACTTATAATAACATCAATGAAAGGTATATTAATATGCAGCTTGCTCATGAGTTCTATGAACTTACCAAATTGTTTATCTAGGCGCGCTCTCGCTCTAGATTGAGGGAATGGTAGGGGAGGTTTGTAAGCCGGAGGAGAAACGTAGACATCTTCCTTCTCCTTCCCCTTCTCCTTGTCTTTCTCTACGGAGACTTCAAAAAACTTAGGCTGCGGATCGGTGGTAGTCACTCTGCTCCTAGTTGTGATAGCCATCACCCTTCCCTTAGGGTTGTCCTCCGTTTTCCCTGGAAGTTTCCCTTGATTCCTAGGAACTTCCTCCGCTTGGCTGAACATTTGGTTTTCTAAAACCTTTTGAGCTTTATCAACCTTAGAAATTTGATCATCAACCTTAATGATGCGGTTCTCCAACCCTTGAAATTTTCTCAAAATCGTTTCCAACATGGGATCGGGCTTCTCCTTCCCCGAAGTGCTTCCTCCATTAGATGTTTGCCCCTGGCTTCTCAAAGGAGTAGAGGAAGAGGAAGGTGGAGTTAGTGAATTAGAATTGGAAGGATAAGAGTTACCGGAATTTTGTTGATTGGAGCGCCAATTGTTGTTGCTTGAACCCCTATTGTTGTTCCAATTGTTGTTCTGGTTGTTGTTATTATTGTTATTGCCATTCCAATTATTCCGGATATTGTTCCGGTTATTGTTGTTGTTGTTGTTGTTGCGGTTTGTGTTATCGCCGCCATTGTTGTTGTTGCCCAAATAGCCAACATCCTTTCCTAGTTGTTTTGGAAAGTTGGTCTTGATAGCCTTCTTCAACTCTTTGATCTCATTGTTGAGGGAGAAAATCTGATTTTGAGCTTCATGTGTGAGCTTTGCTCCTTGCTCCACACGATTTCCCTCCACCTTCCGGTGGGAATACTTCTATATGACCCTTGCTTGCTTCTCAATGAAGTCCCAAGCATCATCTTCCCTCATGTCCATGAATGTACCACATGAGGAGGGATTGGAGCTTGAATTGTGTCTCCACATCCAGCCCCTTATAGTATATCTCCAACAAGACAAGTTTGGATATGCCATGATGAGGGCAATCCAAAAGCAAATCCTGAAACCTTTCCCAAGATTGAAACAAACTTTCGTTAGATCTCATGGAAAATGCATTGATCTTACCTCTAAGTTCCGCCGTTTTGGAAGGCGGAAAGAATTTGGTGAGGAACTCCGCGGAAAGGTCTTCCCACGTGTCTAGTTTCCCACTAGGAAGAGCTTGGTACCAAGACAACGCTTTCCCTTTCAAGGAGAAGAAGAAAGGCTTGAGCTTATAGTTGTTGGTAGTAGCGTTCTTCGGCTTCATTGTCTCCATCATGCACTCAAAGTTTTGTAAGTGTTGGTGTGGAGATTCAGTGCTTGTTCCGCCAAATTGGTTTTGGCGAACAAGAGTAATAACCTGCGGGTTGAAGCTAAACCCAGCATCATCAGCATCAAAATTCACGCCCAAACGGCGTGGTTGTTGTGTTGGATCCATCCTTTGGCCAAGAGTTCTTGGCTCATCATCTACACGTTCGATCCTTGCATTCCTAGGTGGAATACGTCGTTTGGCAGCTCCCCGTGGATGGAAAGGATTCACATTGATCGTGGGATCAATTTCCTCTAATGCCGGCATGGAAGAGTCACTATCACCAACGGATGAATGACTTCTTCTTTTCGATCTTGATGCCCTTCTTGAGGGTTTCCTGCTAGTCTTCATCTTAAGGTCGCTTAATTCCATCCTCATTTGGAATACAACATCGGTTAGATCATCAACTTTAGATTGATGACGTTCCGATTCCTCTATACGAGTTTTCTCACTCCATTGGAGTTGAGCTTCTTTCTCCGCTAGCTCCGATTGAAGATCACGTTTGTGTTCTTCAGCCATCTTCTTTTCCTTATGCTTTTGCCTTAAAGTCCTCTCAAGCTCTTGATCAAGAGGTAAGAGGTCCTCGGTGTTCCTAGACCTGCGCATGCACTCAAAAAGATATCAAACAACAAAGGAGAAGCTCCCAAGCTTGACAACCGATAACCGAATTCGGCCTCAACCAAATCCCCGGCAACGGCGCCAAAAACTTGTTCGCCACTTAGCGTGCGTGCAAATAAGCTTTAAATTTATAAAACTAGAAATCAAGCAAGCGAACCCGCAGTGTACGGATCGATATAGTTGAGCAAGAATTCCAGAGTATCGAACACAGGGATTTGGGGGGAACAAATTCAATTATAGATTATCAAGCGAGTAAATGTAAGAGCTTTTCGAATTATTGGGAAAACAACAATCCTAAAGATCCGGGAATCTAGCTGTGGCAATCGATTCAAGATATACTAAGGATATAAGGACAGAGTTGAGGTATGCAAAGGTATGCGAATGTAAGGTAATCGTACGGTGAAGTTCCAAAAACCTTATATGACTCACCTACAAGACACTCTCTATAAAGGTTGTTGAGGCTTCAATATAGAAAGGTTCTAAAGGTAAGAATTAATGTCAAATACCCAAACTTGTAATCCAAGGATCAAGACTAACTTAACCGATTAAGGTTGTGACACTCATAATCGAGGTAGAGGTTGTTGAGGCTTCACTACCACCTAGAAAAGGCAAACCAAGACTAAGTTAAAGCAAATCTTTAACTTTGGATTAAAGTAAAAGCAAGTTCGTAAATTAACACAAAATTACGGGTAGTTCTTGAGTTCCACGGTCGTGGAAGCTCAAGAACAGACCGTGGTTTAGGTTTATCGGCGATTCTCTCTAACTCTCAGGGAGTCAGGGTCCAATCTATTTACGATCGATCTATCATCATCTAAGCCATAACTATCAACCCTTCACCTTAAAATTGCTAAAGGGTTTTAGCCAACAACAGTCATATTGATATCAAATTCAAGATTTAAAAGATTGAAAGATGAAAACTTCCGAAAACCTTTAATAACTTTCAAATCAATCTCAAGGTCACAATCAAGAACAATAATCGTCACTAGATTCGGAATAACACAAACAAACACAAATCTTAGATAAGAGGGAAGAACGGGATGTCAATCCGTCTTCTAAATCAAACCTAAGCAAGAAGCGAAATCTTCTTGCGAACAATCTTCCGAATCTTCGATCTTCCGTCAATCCGGAAATCCCAATGACAAAGCGCAATAATCTCCCAAACACAATCTCCGCCAAAATGCGAGATTAGGGCAATTCCAAGCGTAAGATGCGTCTATGCGTAAGCGAAGGTAGGTTTAAGCAGAGGTGACGGAATCTCTCTTCGTCCGTCCTTTTATAGTGTAAGATAAAGTATCGGCCCGGCCCAATCTTGTAAAAGATCGTGGCTTAAAGTGTGGCGAAAAAGATCGCCAAGATCACGGTCGTGGAAGATTCCACGACCGTAATTTAGAGCGTGGAAACCAACACGGTTTGACACAACAATTCCACGACCGTAGAAGTTACTGGAATGAACCACGCTTCACTTGCTAAGGTTCCACGACCGTGATTTTGGGCGTGGAAAGGAGTACGACCGTAATTTAGAGCGTGGTTTAGGGCTAGAACATGACCGTGATTTTATGAGGGATTACTTAACTCTCCTAATATCATGTGCATAATTAGAAAATTTATTTTCATAATATAATTTATATTTTGATATTTCATGAAATTTGAGTTTTAATTTTAGACTTTAATTTAATATCAAAGTCAAAAGAATTAGGGCAACAAAGCGTATGCTCCAATCACTTCCATTGAGTATAAATAAGAAAGCAGCATCTCCAATCAATTAACTCGAGTATAAATAAGAAAGCAGCGTGTACAGTCATGTTCTCAAGAATTTGGGCAACATAGCGTATGCTCCCCTTTTTGGTTATTATTCAAACCATCTGCACAAAGATGAATAACCCGTGAATTCATGGCATATAATTGACTACGGACTGATATACTTTTATAACAAGTAAAACACAGCAAGTGAGCCTGCAACTTATTGTTCATCTACAAAGAACACTTTCAAAGCGATCATTTGAGTCGAGGAAAGACTACAGTCCACAATAACATCATCCATTGGCTCAGTTGCCTACACAGGCCTCTGTTAGCTGCTGTTGCACTTTGACATTCTCCTAGATTTTCAGGCTTTGGGAGTGAATGCATTTAACCGGTTGCTTCTTCAACTGTCGCTGAATCAAAAAACAGACTTTTCACCAATTGATTGAAAGATTAAGTGCAAAATGTTCAAAAACAACAGCCAACTTCTATTAACTTCAAGAACCAACCTTGAGAAGTGCCATTAATCTGATCTTCTGCAGAATTGGCTGCTTTATCTTGCAGGGAACAGAAGCTTTTAGCTGTTCTTCAATGATATTTAATTACTCCAATCCGTACTTGAGTATCCTCTGTTTGGAGGAACACCATCTGTGGGAAATTCAATATCTTCCTTATTTTCTCAACATGCTATGTTTTAAAAACCCACTTCAAAACATAAAAGATAACCTTCTGAAAAAATAGTGAAAATGACACAATTATCTCATTGTTTTTACTTTGATTTCTCTGCCAACTGGAAATCTCTCAATTAGGACAGCACGCTAAAACTCACTGTTTTTTTATTTCTCTTCTTTTGATTTTTCTTCAACATAAAAAAAAAAGAGAGAGAGACAACAACTACTGTTTTTTCTTCAAGGAAATTGCACATTTCTACCTGTAATTAAACATAAAAGATAACCTTCTAAAAAAGGATTCCTGGTGATAACTTTCTCCAGAGGTTCTAAATTGATATCATATTATTTACAAACAGACAGGTCTACTGGGAAAGAAAGAAAAAAAAGGACAAAACCTGCTGCTCAAGAGCCAGAACAAGATCTTCAGGATCAGATTTCAATAGCTGTGCCTGGAACTACTAAAGAAGGCTTCTCTTCAGAAACACCGGCAAACCTATTGAAACTTCAGCTGCAAAGCAGTATAGCATTGATTATAACAGACCATCTAGAAACACCGGCAATCGCCCAAACTATACTTCGAGATTAAATGTGTGAAAGATGCATTTAAACTATAATTAGAGCTCAAGTCATTGCATAACCATTATCATATAGATGACGATAGAGGTCTTGCCTGATGTCACTTGACAACTTAAGAGCCAAAGATGGAGTCATGGAGAGGTCATACCTAACCAGAAACACTATGTAACAACTTAAGAGCCAAAGATGGAGTTGTCATAATTAATATATCAATGCTTATTTTAAACCTGATTATCAAGTCCTGGCAATAAATTCCAAGTTCCTCTCATAGTCTCATTCGAGAGCATGGCTAAGAAAATAAAAAATGACCACAAACTTTTTTATGCTTATATGCTGCAATTTATTATCGTTTCAAGCAAAATCAAGAAGTCAAAGAATGAGCTGCAATTATGAATAGAGAAGCTATTTTAGAGATTACGGTCCAATTCTGTAGCATGTCCCTTATGGTCTAAATATCTGTGAAAGGGAAGAATAGTAAGATACAACAAAATCCTATCACTGAATGGTGCCCCTACAAACTGAACCGACTGCAGAATAGAATGGAATATTTAAGAGGCTAGCTGTGTGATTCATCTAAAGAGAAAAGACAGCATGTGCGATTTCTGGAAGAAGTTGTTTGTAGGACAATCTCAATGACATGTAATAGTTCACTATTGCACTTCACATATCAAACCTAGTTACTTTGCAAACAACATCACAGACAATGCTTGTTTACAGCCGCACACAATAAAGAGGAGAGTAGATTAAGAATATTAACTTCTCTGCAAAAGGAACTCAGGTTATATCACAACTAAGCAATAAATGAAAGTGAAAGAGAATCAATTAGGAAGTAATCTACTACAGTATGCTTGACAGTATCAAAGTGTATCTGCATTGCCAAAATGATTTCTAATTCTATAATCCAGAAGAAAGGCAAGAGCATATAGAAACATACAAAAATGTTTCAGAACATGCCTCCCAGAAACACTTCTACTAAAAGTGAAAGTAAAAAAACATGCCCTCCCAGAATTCTTCTACAAACTGGAACAGTTCTTTCTTGAACAGCATTCAACTCCCAATTACATCTAGCATTGTAAATCCCAAAATTGCGACTCAAACTCCCAATTCATTCTTGAACAGCCACTCATAGACCACTCCATTCCAAGATCAGCATCGTAAACCGCAAAATTACCACTCAAATCCCCAATTCTTTCCTGAACAGCATTCAACTTCTCGTCCAAATCATCAATCAACTTGACAAGTTCCTCCCGGCTAAACCCATCAAGATTAGGAAACAAATTAGGGTAATTACCTTCAAATGAATCCCTTTCTTCTCGAGTTTTGTTGCCCAGTACGCCTTCTTGCAAACCAACGGTCGCATTTTCTTCGATCGAAACATATCGATCAATGACGGATCGAACCTCGGCATGGTCTGATGGGTAGGTATCAGGCTCTGAATTCGGACCCGGGTAAATGACTACGCAAACAGGAACGCCGCACAAAGTAGCAAGCTCGTAGGCTTTCTTTTTCAAGCCCTTCTTGCGATTCTCGAAAGCGATTTTTCTCGCTTTCGCGTTCTTGATGTACTCCATCACGATCTTCGCTCGCCCCATAGATTGATTCAAGATTTTAGTTAGTTTTTGATCGTAGTAAATGACTATGCCCGTGCACCGACTCCCCTTTTATTCATACATGGATCATCAAACCAACGGTCACTTTCTTTCGCGTTCTTGCTCTTAGGGCTGTAATATGAGACAAGCTACTCGGGCTCGGCTCGGGCTCGGCTCGTCAAAAGTTCGGCTCGAGCTCGTTCATTTTCTAAACGAGCCAAGCTTGAGCACATTTTAAAGCTCGTATAATTTTTAGGCTCGGCTCGGGCTCGGCTCGTTTATAAACAAGCCGAGCTTGAGCATGTCAAAGCTCGGCTCGTTCGGGTAAAGCTCGGCTCGTTCGGCTAAAATAACACTATAGGAGCATTATTTTAGCCGAGCTGCTCGGGCTCGGCTCGTCAAAAGCTCGGCTCGAGCTCGTTCACTTTCTAAACGAGCCAAGCTTGAGCACGTTTTAAAGCTCGTATAAATTTTAGGCTCGGCTCGGGCTCGGCTCGTTTATAAACGAGCCGAGCTTGAGCATGCCGATGCTCGGCTCGTTCGGCTCGTTTTACACCCCTACTTGCTCTACACGTAGCTAGGGTGCGTGTACATTTTATTTTTTTTATTTTAAATTATCTTTTTACTCCTTATGTTATTATTAGTGTAAGCTTATTATAGGTTAATTTTACTTTATTTTTTTTCGTTATCTCATTTTTGTTATTTTTTCGTTATCATATAGATTTCGATTTTGTTCTTTTATCATTACCGTTTAATTTTCATTTTTATTACTACGTTCGTATTTCTAATTTTATAGTTACTTGGTTATGTTATTATCCCCTTAAATTTATGTATGGATACTAAAACTTATAAAGCTCAAAACTCATAAAATCTGAAACTCGATCTTAAAACTCATAAACTAAGAACTAAAATGTAATTTACCAAAAAAAAGAAAATAAAAGTACCCTAAAAGCACCTTAGGTGCGTTAAATTTATAAAACCAAAACTAGTAAAATTACTTTAACGTCGTGAAGTAAAAACGACCGTAACAAAATCCGAAAACTCGTAAAGTCAAAAGTAAAAAACTTAAACCGAATAATGTAACTCGGAAACCAAAACTTGTAAATTAAAAAACCGATACTCGTAAAATCCAAAACTTGAAAACTATAACTAACAACCACAATATATATTTTAAAAAAAAATCAAACTTATTGCACATTAGGAGCATTCTTTAAAAAAAAAACTAAGGGGTTTATAGTTCCACCCACCAAGTAATATAAGTCTCGTTTATAAATAAAACGATATTGCAAAGTAATGCAAGTCTTGTTTAATATGAGATATTTAAGAAACGAATAAAACATATTACAAACTAATATAAATCTCGTTTTTAAGAGAAATGATATTGCAAACTAATATATAAGTCTCGTTCATGATAAGTAGGATAATCATAATTGTATTAACCAAATTAAACGGATCTAGATCAAATACATTAGTCGGATATCCAGATTAAACGGACCAATCGATATTCAAATTCAAACGAAGTCAATTTCAATCAAACGGATTTGACTAATGTCATTCGGACCACCAGTCATATTTGCGGGTAATTATCCGCGATATTGCAAAATCCAAAAACTAAAACTTGTAAAATCCGAAACTCCTACTTGCACCTCGTGAAAGTAATCACAAATAAATAAATTAAAAAGCCTCCTCTAATCGCACCTATTGTACGTTTCCACCCAAAAAAAATAATAATAAAATGCCCTTATTGCACCTTGGGTGCATTAACCCTCAAAATGGGTGGACAATTAATTGGCGGAATTAAGATGCCCCTTCCTAAATGAATAATGAATGTCTTGGAGAGATTTGTTTTTTCTATGATGCACGAACACAGAAAACGGACACGACGTGAAACGGGAAAGTGGTAATCCTCAAAAGTATAGAAAACGGGTACACGGCGAGTAAAACAAATAATATACCATTTTAAAGATATTGAAATATATAATTCCTATATCATAATGAAATACATATATATGAAAAAAAAATTAATAATATACGAGTAGATAAAAATATTAACATGATAACAAAATAACTGAAACAAAAGTTTAGAAACAAACATTTTTAGTCTTACAAAACATAAAAATATACATAATTAGTCTTATAATTTGAAATAAACATACTTAGTATCAAAACTGAAGAATGAATCATTTATTTTGCAAATCAACAAAAACCGAACAACATGATCAACCAATGAAAACAATAATCAATATTTATAAATTACAAAAAGTGAAAGAATTAGAATAACACACTCAACATTCAACAAGGAAAGATTACACGATAAATTAGTAATCACAGATTCAAAATTAATTTATGAAAGCATAGAAAAATGGAGAGAAGAGTCGGCCGGCGGAACAACATTTCAACATTAGAGCCAAAGAAGAAGATCGGTGTCCTACTTCCGCCAACTACAATCTCGCAGGTGGCCATGCAGGGTTAGGTTTAGTCGGAAAAAAACGGGAGAGAAGAAAAAGTATTACGGTAAATCAGTTTTTCTTTATATTTTTTTAAAAAATGTTTTTTTTCAGTTTAAAAAATAAGGTAAACTTTCGTTGACCGTGTCTTGACCGGACACAATCCGCGTCCTCGTCGTGTCCTACATTTGAACCGTGTCTTGACCGTGTCCGGTCGTATTTGACCGTGTCCAAGCCGTGTCCTATTGTATCCCCGTTTTTGACATGGCAAGACACATGACACGCCGCCTTCTAGAAGTATCAGTTGATCATAGATTTTTTTTATAGTTTAATTTAGAATCTTATATATTGTTGGGTAGAATTTCTAGCGTTTTTGTTATCTACTTGGTGAACCGGCGCTCGCAACGTGCGTCCGTGCCAATATTTTTTTTTTATTTCCATAGGAGGAACATTTGTACCGTAGTAATAACAATAAGTTAGTAATTGGAAATAGTTATAGTAATCAAAAAATGTAGCGTCCTGTCTAATTATGATTTCATGTTCAAGATCGTAAAAATTGTTCGATTGCGTGGGTTTTGGTAGCAATGAAAATAAAATAAAGAAATCCGCATACGTATCTGTAACACCCTGAATTTTCAGAACTCGGGGAGCTACTGGTTAGGCCTCACAATGGGTCCCGACCTTAGTTTGACAATAACTTTACTAGGATCTTGCAATAAGGCACAAACGTATTTAAAACCTTTTTGAAATTATCAAATAGTATTTACATGAATGATCAACACATGACAGCTTTACAAAACATAAATATTTTTAATAACATGCATGCTGAACGGAAGACTCCCCGTCCCCATCTAATGAGTACGTGAACCCGGCTGACCATTTGCCCCAGATCTCTCTACAACTGCTTATCTCTACAAAATCTACAACACGGATAAACTGTTAGCTAACAATCCAGATATAAGTAGAATAAAAATAGAACAAGCACAACTCAGGCAAAATGAAACAATCATCATGATGGCACACAAACCATTTATTATCTGATAATTTAGGTGATTCACTTTATTCCGTTTTTAAAGTTGTTGCACGAGAGATCTTAAGATGTCTCGCCTCCGTTCCTTATCCAACTTGATGGTTTGGCAGACCTCCGCCGGTGGCGTCCCCGCAAACCAAGTATGGACTAGTCCCAAAAGAAACCCCAGCGCCCTCGGACTAACTGAGTAGAATGCCACCGCCCTTTACTCTTAGGCCAAATGTGTAGGTCTGTCGATAATTAATAATAAGTACAACTATAAACACATCATTCAAACACCACTATCATTAATCACACTCATATCCAGAAGCCAGCTAAGTAAGCCCAAATGACTTGAATCAATCTCGACTGTCTAAATCTCAATTCGGTCAACAATCGTAGAATACTCAATTGCCTGTCACAAGAGGCAAGTGGATCAAAACATTTCCCATATACTTATAAGTCTATGACTTCTAAGTTGTAAGATCCTATCAGAAAAGAAATTACTAAAATACCCTCCTAAGGTAAAAATGACCATTTTACCCTTGGTCTCGAAACTTCTAGAAATTCCATAAAATATGTTTATCCTCTTCTTTGAGACAAAATTTCATATTCTAACTTTTAAGAATGAGTTTAGGTAGAAACTAGAAAGAAACACACATTCTCCTCACTTCTCAAAAAGGTCACTAGGATCCAACTTTAGCCTATGATATGAGCCCCGAATACAATTATAAAAATTCTAACAAAACTCTCTAAGTCTTCTATGCTATGCACTCTATCCATAGAAGCAAGAATTTCTCAGAAATACCTAATAACAACTTCTACAAAATTCTCCAAAGTTGGATACAAAATCTAGAAATTCTATACTTGGCCAAATTCCGAGTCATTTCACAATCTACACAAAAATCCTACTTTGCACCCTTATGGATCCACATCCGACCATTGGATCGACTTCAAATTTTGATACCTCACATAATGCATATTCCTCTATCACATATTAAATTTTGAACGGTGAACTATTTTTATATGACATCGAAGCATAGGCTCAAAGTTGACTACACACACAGATTTCTGGAGCTTAAAACCTAGAAGTTACCACTAGTCCAAAATTCGAACCCTATTGCCTACAAAGTAATAAGTAAAAACTACCCATCACATAACCTAGGTTCGATACTCCTCTACTCTCATTCTTCTAGTGTTAAGGAGTCCTTCCTAAGGTCATATAGTTGAATCCCATGAAAGCATTTATAGATCCTAGGATGCAATACTACAGCAACCCTAAACGATACCATGAATCTAAGAAGCCAGAGACACTACATCCCAGGTATAAAGGAAGCAACAAAACTCCAACTACACATGACTTACCTTTCTGTAGTGGATTAGGAGCGATAGTGCGCTCAGACCCTTCCCAAACGTTGCTACCCCGATCTCTGAAGGTGAAGTAGGCTGCTAGTGAGTAACTCGACTTTGCGGTGTTTGACTGTACCTAGTACAAGCCAATCTCGATCCATTCAGGCATATACTTGGAGGAAGGATGATGGTTCAGGCTACACTTACTTGGCACTGCAGTGGCGAAGTCGACGAAGGAGGTTGTTCCTCCGTGTGATTTTACGTGCACGAGGAGTATGCACTAACTTGTCCTGATGTAGTAGCAACCAGGACAAGTCTTCAGCAGCTGGGTGAAGACGGATCTCGTTGCAAGGGTCGACGACAGGCCTATCGATGCCTCTGTCGTTGTTGTCCAGGAGAGAACAAGGAGCGTCTTGGGAAAGAGAGGAGGGAGATAGGACTTCCGGCGTGAGATTTCCGTTGTTGGCGATGGAGGAAGAAGGGAGTAGAAGGTCAGTCTAGCCCACCTCGTCAAGTCACCTACAACGTCGCTTCTGCTGTGCCTGGATGGAAGGTCGAAGAGGGAAACGAGGACGTCGACTGTTGCGCTTGGGCTGTGTTAGCATGAAATATTGTGATATTTTAGGCACGTTTTCTAAGTGTATTTGATCCATATTGATAGTCATTGATTGAGCATTGATGCATTTGTGAGCTAGTTTGTCTATAATGTCGATATAGAGATCTACACAAGCTTTATGTTGATTATAGGTAATTGAGAGCTACTTCCGAACGGAATAGAGCAAGGATGGAGTTGTTTGAGCATGTCCATGAATTGAGGACACTCCTAGGAGCTAAGGGAGTGCCAACTTGAAGAATGCACGAAGCTAAGGAAGAATCACGTTCTTGGCCTAAACCACGCTCTAAAATACGGCCGTACTACTTTCCACGTTCAAGTCCACGGCCGTGGAACCATGGCAAGGGAAGCGTGGTTCATTCCAGTAACTTCTACGGTCGTGGAATCATTGCGTCAAACCGTGTTGATTTCCACGCTCTAAATTACGGCCGTGGAACCCTTCCACGACCGTGATCTTGGCGATCTTTTTCGCCACACTTTAAGCCACGATCTTTTACAAGATTTGGGCCGGGCCGATATTTTTTTTTTATACACTATAAAAGGACGGACGAAGAGAGATTCCGTCACCTTCACTTACGCATAGACGCATCTTACGCTTGCGCTTGGAATTGCCCTAATTTCGCATTTGGCGGAAGTTGTGTTTGAGAGATTTTGGCGCATCGCTATTGTGATTTCCGGATTGACGGAAGATCAAGATTCGGAAGATTGTTGTGGGAAGATTTCTCTTCTTGCTTAGGTTTGATTTAGAAGACGGATTGACATCCCGTTCTTCCTTCTTATCTAAGATTGTGATTGTTTGTGCTATTCCGAATCTAGTGACGATTATTGTTCCTGATTGTGATTTTGAGATTGATTTGAAGGTTATTGAAGGTTTTCGGAAGTTTTCATCTTTCAATCTTTTAAACCTTGAATTTGATATCAATATGACTATTGTTGGCTAAAAACCTTTAACAATTCTAAGGTGAAGGGTTGATAGTTGTGGCTTAGATGATGATAGATCGATCGTAAACAGATTGGACCCTGAGAGTTAGAGAGAATCGCCGATAACCCTAATCCACGGTCTGTTCTTGAGCTTCCACGGCCGTGGAACTCAAGAACTACCCGTAATTTTGTGCTAAGTTACGAACCTGCTTTTACTTTAATCCAAAGTTAAAGATTTGCTTTAATTTAATCTTGGCTTGCCTTTTCTAGGTGGTAGTGAAGCCTCAACAACCTCTACCTCGATTGTGAGTGTCACAACCTTAATCGGTTTAGTTAGTCTTGATCCTTGGATTACAAGTTTGTGTATTTGACATTAATTCTCGCCTTTAGAACCTTTCTATATTGAAGCCTCAACAACCTTTATAGAGAGTGTCTTATAGGTGAGTCATATAAGGTTTTTTGGAACTTCACCGTACGATTACCTTACATTTGCATACCTTTGCATATCTTAACTCTGTCCTTATATCATTAGCGTATCTTGAATCGATTGCCACAGTTGGATTCCTGGATCTTTAGGATTGTTGTTTTCCCAATAATTCGATAAGCTCTTACATTTACTCGCTTGATAATCTACAATTGAATTTGTTCCCCTCAAATCCCTGTGTTCGATACTCTGGAATTCTTGCTCAACTATATCGATCCGTACACTGCGGGTTCGCTTGCTTGATTTCTAGTTTTATAATTAAAGCTTATTTGCACGCACGCTAAGTGGCGAACAAGTTTTTGGCGCCGTTGCCGGGGATTTGGTCTAGGCCGAATTCGGTTTACGGATGTCAAGCTTGGGAGCTCTTCCCTTATTATTTGATATCTCTTTAAGTCCATGCGCAGGTCTAGGAACACCGAGGATCTCTTACCTCTTGATCAAGAGCTTGAGAGGAATTTAAGGCAAAAGCGCAAGGAAAAGAAAATGGCTGAAGGAAACGAACGTGACCTTCAATCGGAGCTAGCGGAGAAAGAAGCTCAACTCCTATGGAGTGAGAAGACACGTAGAGAAGAAACGGATCGTCATCAAATGAAAGTTGACGATCTAACTGATATGATGTTCCAAATGAGGATTGAGATAAACAACCTCAAGGAGAAAAAGAAAAGGAGGAGACCGGGAAGATCGGTTAGAGCTAACTCATCCAATGAGGATAGCGACTCCTCCATGCCACCGCTAGAGGAAATTGATCCCACGATCAATGTGAATCCATTCCATCCATGAGCAGCTGCTAATCGCCGTGTTCCACCTAGGAATGCAAGGATCGAACGTGTGGATGAGGAGCCAAGAACTCTTGGCCAAAGGATGGATCCAACGCAGCAACCACGCCGTCTAGGTGTGAACTTTGATGCTGATGATGTACAAGGGTTTAGCTTCAACCCTCAAGTTATTACTCTTGTTCGCCAAAACCAATTTGGCGGGACAATTGCTGAATCTCCACACCAACACTTGCAAAACTTTGAGTGTATGATAGAGACAATGAGGCCGAAGAACGCGACTACCAACAACTATAAGCTCAAGCCTTTCTTCTTCTCCTTGAAGGGGAAAGCATTGTCTTGGTACCAAGCTCTTCCTAATGGGAAACTAGACACATGGGAAGACCTTTCCGCGGAGTTCCTCACTAAGTTCTTTCCGCCATCCAAAACGGCGGAACTTAGAGGTAAGATTAATGCATTTTCCATGAGATCTAACAAAAGTTTGTTTCAATCTTGGGAAAGGTTTCAGGATTTGCTTTTGGATTGCCCTCATCATGGCATATCCAAACTTGCCTTGCTGGAGATATACTATAAGGGGCTGGATGTGGAGACACAATTCAAGCTCCAATCCCTCTCATGTGGTACATTCATGGACATGAGGAAAGATGACGCTTAGGACTTCATTGAGAAGCAAGCAAGAGTCATAGAGAAGTATTCCCACCGGAAAGTTGAGGGAAATCGTGTGGAGCAAGGAGCAAAGCTCACACATGAAGTTCAAAATCAAATTTTCTCCCTCAACAATGAAATCAAAGAGTTGAAGGAGGCTATCAAGACCAACTTTCCAAAGCAACAAGGAAAGGATGTTGGCTATTTGGACAACAACAACAATGGCGGTGAGAACACAAACCGCAACAACAACAACAACAACCGGAACAACAACCGAAATAATTGGAATGGCAATAACAACAACCGGAACAACAATAGGGGTTCAAACAACCACAATTGGCGCTCCAATCAACAAAATTCCGGTAACTCTTATCCTTCCAATTCTAATTCACTAACTCCACCTTCCTCTTCCTCTACTCCTTTGAAAAGCCAGGGGCAAACATCTAATGGAGGAAACACTTCGGGGAAGGAGAAGCCCGATCCCATGTTGGAAACGATTTTGGGAAAGCTTCAAGGGTTGGAGAACCGCATCATTAAGGTTGATGATCAAATTTCTAAGGTTGATAAAGCCCAAAAGGTTTTAGAAAACCAAATGTTCAGCCAAGCGGAGGAAGTTCCTAGGAATCAAGGGAAACTTCCAGGAAAGACGGAGGACAACCCTAAGGGAAGGGTAATGACAATCACAACTAGGAGCGGAGTGACTACCACCGATCCGCAACCTAAGTTTGTTGAAGTCTCCGTTGAAAAAGACAAAGAGAAGGGGAAGGAGAAGGAAGATGTCTACGTTCCTCCTCCGGCTTACAAACCTCCCCTACCATTCCCTCAATCTAGAGCGAGAGCGCGCCTAGATAAACAATTTGGTAAGTTTATAGAACTCATGAGCAAGCTGCATATTAATATACCTTTCATTGATGCTATTGTAGGTATGCTGGCTTATGGCAAGTTCTTAAAGGAGATCCTCTCTAACAAGAGAAAGTTAGAGGACTTTGGAGAGGTTAAGATGAGTTTGGATTCTTCGGATCTCATCAAGACCATGAAGGAGAAAATGCCCCCAAAGCTAAAGGATCCGGGGTCGTTTTGCATTCCCATAGGAGTGGGAGATGTCACATATGATGCTTTATGTGATTTGGGAGCAAGTGTGAGCATCATACCACTTACATTATGTAGGAAGATCGGTTTAGGCGAGCCTAAACCGCCGGTGAAGATGACGTTGTACATGGCGGATCGGTCCATTACCCGCCCCGTCGGTATTGTAGAAGACGTCCCGGTCAAGCTAGGTAAATTCTTTGTTCCCATTTATTTTGTTGTGCTTGACATTCCTGCAGATAGTCCGGTCCCGATCATACTCGGGAGACCGTTTCTTGCAACTTCCGGCTGCATAGTCGATTGCAAGAATGGTAGACTCGCCTTTGATATTGGAGAGGAGAAGGTAGAGTTTGTTCTTTCCACTCTAGTGAAGGAGCCAATCTTTGATGAGGATATATTCAATATTCAAGATGATGAGGGGTTGTCTAGAGAGGAGGTAAGTGCTATTCTCTTCAAAGATCCTATGCAAAAGGTTATTACTATGAGTCTAACGAATGTAGGGGAAGAAGAGGAGTGCAATGAGGCAATTGAAGCCTTAGAAGCACAAGAAGAAGTGGGTGAAGTGGAATTTGAGATGCTCCACGACGAGGCAGAAAACGTGAGAATCCACGGCCATACACTATATTCCACGGCCGTGGATTTCACCAACCAAACCGTGTCCCACTCCAGAGAGTTATACGGTCGTGGAAGAAATAGAGCAACAGTATTTCCTTTCCACGCCCTAAACCACGGCCGTGGAGGATGCAGGGAAACCGTGATTCTGGCCGTGGAAGAGGGTGATCGTGCCTCTTCTTCAACTTCCTTTGATTCTTCTCCCACACCTTCTACTTCCTTAGACACTTCTAAGGAAGCATCGGAAGCTCCACAAGAGCCATTGGAAGCTCCGAAAGCAATGGAACTAAAGCCACTTCCTACTCATCTAAGGTACGCTTTCTAGGACCTAATTCTACCTTTCCGGTTATTGTTAGTTCCGATCTAAGCATATATGAACATAATGAGCTCATGGTTGTCCTTAGGAAACATAAAAAAGCTTTAGGATATACTATCAAGGACTTAGTAGGAATCAAACCTTCCCTATGCATGCATAAAATACTAATGGAAGAGGACTTTAGAACTTCAAGACAACCTCAAAGGCGGTTAAACCCGACCATGAAAGAGGTTGTCAAGAAGGAAATTCTTAAACTTCTTGATGCAGGTATCATCTATCCTATCTCCGATAGTAAGTGGGTGAGTCCGGTTCAAGTAGTTCCGAAGAAGGGAGGAATGACGGTCATCACCAACAAGAACAACAAACTCATTCCTACCCGAACCGTAACGGGATGGCGGATGTGCATAGACTACCGCAAGCTCAACAATGCGACGAGGAAGGATCACTTCCCATTGCCATTCATTGATCAAATGCTTGAAAGGTTAGCACAACATTCACATTTTTGCTACCTTGACGGTTATAGTGGTTTCTTTCAGATTCCGATACACCCGGATGATCAGGAGAAGACCACATTCACGTGCCCGTGGGGTACGTTTGCTTATAGGAGAATGCCGTTCGGACTTTGCAACGCCCCAACCACCTTTCAAAGGTGCATGATGGCCATCTTCTCCGAATATATTGAGGAAATCATGGAGGTCTTCATGGATGACTTCTCCGTATACGGTTCCTCTTTTCACAATTGTCTTTCTAACCTTGCTCTTGTATTACAAAGGTGTGAATATACTAACCTAGTTCTTAATTGGGAAAAGTGTCAATTCATGGTTAAGGAAGGAATTGTTTTAGGACACTTAATCTCTAGTAGAGGGATTGAGGTGGATAAGGCGAAAATAGAGACTATAGAAAAGCTTCCTCCCCCAACTTCGATGAAAGGGATAAGAAGTTTCTTAGGACATGCGAGTTCTATAGGCGCTTCATAAAGGATTTCTCTAAAATATCAAAACCTCTTACTAATCTATTGATGAAGGATGCGGTTTTTGAGTTTTCGCAGGAATCCTTGGATGCGTTTAACATGATCCGGGAAGCTCTAATTTCAGCACCTATTATCCAACCTCCGGATTGGACTCTTCCCTTTGAGGTTATGTGCGATGCTAGTGACGTAGCTATAGGAGCTGTTCTTGGACAACGAAAGGAAGGGCGAACCCATGCCATATACTATGCTAGCAAGACGCTAGATGAAGCGCAACTCAACTACGCCACTACGGAAAAGGAATTTTTAGCCATTGTTTATGCTATTGACAAGTTTCGCTCTTATCTTGTAGGTGCAAAGGTGATTGTCTACACGGATCATGCTGCGAGCCGGTACCTCCTTGCAAAGAAGGATGCGAAGCCAAGGCTAATTAGATGGATTCTTCTCCTACAAGAATTCGATCTAGAGATCCGCGACAAGAAAGGTTCAAAAAATTCTATTGCGGATCATTTGAGTCGCCTAACACATCTAGAGGACGACCACTTACCTATAGATGACTCCTTCCCGGACGAACACCTACACATTATTGAGGAGTGCATCGATGTGATCTCCAAAGGTAACGAACCATGGTTTGCTGATTTTGTTAACTATTTGGTTTGTCAGGAGATACCACCCGGATTATCCTACGCACAAAGAAAGAAGTTCTTTAAGGATGTCCGGGAATACTTTTGGAATGAACCTCTCCTCCTTAAGAGAGGTCCGGATGGCATCATTCGGCGATGTGTGCCGGAAGATAAGATGCAAAGTGTCATCCGCCATTGTCATTCACTACCTTGTGGAGGACACGCTAGTTCGAACAAGACTATCACAAAGGTATTGCAATCTGGATTCTTTTGGCCTACTTTATTTAGAGATGTGCAATCCTTTGTTTCTTACTACGATGCTTGTCAAAGAACAGGTAATATCTCTAGGAGGAATGAGATGCCTCTCAGTAACATCCAAGAGGTGGAGATTTTCGACGTTTGGGGAGTAGACTTTATGGGACCGTTCCCATCGTCTTGTGGAAACCAATACATACTCTTGGCGGTGGATTACGTTTCTAGATGGGTGGAAGCGATTGCCTCTCCCACCAATGATGTCATGGGAGTGGTTAAGTTCTTTAACAAGACCATCTTCCCACGATTTGGGACACCAAGGACTATCATTAGTTATAGAGGTTCTCACTTTATTGCCCGGCGCTTTGAAGCTCTTCTAGCTAAGTATGGGGTTACTCACAAGATCGCCACCCCTTATCATCCACAAACTAGTGGACAAGTTGAGATCTCAAATCGGGAGATCAAAGGAATTCTAGAGAAGACGGTTTCACGGACTAGGAAGGATTGGTCTTTGAAGCTTGATGACGCATTGTGGGCATACCGGACTGCGTACAAGACTCCCATAGGAACCACACCATACAACCTTGTGTATGAGAAGTCTTATCACTTACCGGTAGAGTTGGAGCATAAGGCGTTTTGGGCCATCAAATGGTTGAATTTCAACATGAAGGAAGCGGGGGAGAAGCGTCTCTTAGACCTTAATGAGCTGGAAGAACTCCACTTGAACGCCTATGAAAACGCCAAGATTTATAAGGAGAGAGCAAAGCGTTGGCATGATAAGCATATCATTCCAAAGGACTTCAAAGAAGGAGATCAAGTTCTCCTCTTCAATTCAAGGCTTCGTCTCTTTCCAGGTAAGATTAAATCTCGTTGGACCGTACCTTTTCTAATCAAACGTATTTTTCCCCATGGTGCAGTTGAAGTATGGGGTGAAGCGGGCGGAAGCTTTAAGGTGAACGGTCAACGACTCAATAAGTATACGCCGGAACTCCAAGCTGAAGAGTTCCAGCCCACCGCACTCGAATAAGTGCGAGTTTGGTCTAGCTACGGACCTTAAACAAAGCGCTTCTTGGGAGGCAACCCAAGGTATTGCATTTACGTTTTTGTTTCCGATTCATAGTTTAGCTTAGTTTAGACGTTTTTGCTTTGTTTTGCCTTCGATTTCTTCCGGAATGTTCGTGTTTTTGGATGTAGGGACAATGGAAAAGGAAAAGGGAGGAATAATTTTGAAGAAAAGTGACGAAACTTGGACTTTGGAGCATTACAGAGAGTTCCACGGCCTAAACCACGGTCGTGACAGCTACAGTGACCGTAATTTCCAAAAGCCTTTGAAAAATCACCAAAACCACGGTTCTGTATATTTCCGCGGCCGTGGAACCCCCCGACAGACCGTGGTTTTCAAAAATTTTTCCGGCCACTATATAAACCACGTTCTTCATAAAAACACACCAAAAACCCAATTCCACGACCCTCTTCGCCGATTCCACGCCCTTCACCTCAAATCTCCGTTTGTTAATCGTTTTCAATGATTCTTTGTTCCAAACTGAAGCAAATTCGACCACCAACAAGATCCAAGCAACGAATCGAGCGGCAAATCACCAAGGAACACAGAATTCGGATTTTAAAATCCGAAACCTAGGTTTTTTTTGCTCTTCTCTATCTTCGTCAATTTGGGTTCGTTTTTGCTAGAAATTATAGGAGAACTGATTGAAATTGGAAGGAATTAGACTAGGACTGCTTGATTGTGAAATTTGGCTGTTGTTTGTTGAGATTTGAGAAAAAGTGAGACGAATCACGGTCTCTGTCAATTCCACGGCCGTGGAACACCAAGAACAGACCGTGGTTTTGAACAGAAATGGATTTTGTGAGGAGAGTTTCTGGGACGATTAAGGAGAAGAAGAATGAGCAGGATAAGAATAAAAAGAGGAAGGGTAACCCCTCTTCCTCTTCATCCTCTAGAGCACCACCACCTTCCTCCCCTTCACCTCCATCATCACCTTCATCACCCGCACCTTCTAGCCCTAGAATACCTACCATTCACGAGGATCATCTCGATGCACTCGAGAGGATCCATAAGAGGGCACTTATCGGACCTAGGTACCTATTGTTGGAGGATCTAGCTCCTCTTCACATAGTAGATGACCTTACTTGGCTCTTGGATAGAGCCGGTCTTATCGTCTTCTCGGCTATCCGAGAGGACGCGTATGAGGAGATCACGAGAGAGGTTGTGACGTCGTTTGAGCACAACCATGTGGATAGGACCGTTTCTTTCCGTCTTATGGAAAGGAACTATGATTTTACCATCTGAGAGTTTGGAGCCTTCTTTGGGTTCCAAGAGACCTTCAATGGTCGTTTTCCTAGTGGCGTTTACGCCAAAGACTTTTGGGAGGAGGTTGCTATGATTTACGCCAGCGAGGACCGCTGGCAACCAGCTGATACCAAGGCTAAGTTGATGTATCACTTAGCCTTGAAGATTGCTCACCGTGTTCTTTCTGAGTGTCTCTTCCTTAGGACGGAGACACCTCAGAAGATCAAGACGGATGAGCTCTTCCTTCTGTACTCTATGTTGTATGGGCGCCCTGCTGACTGCGCCACCCTCTTAGCTGCTACCATGAGCAAGCTTAAGAGCAAGAGGGCGGGCAACATTGGATATGGTGGGATAGTTACCCACCTTGCTAGGATGTTGGGGGTTGATTTTTCTGCATGCACACGCATACCAGCTGTACCCCTAGGACTCCAGGCCTTCCCTACCCATAGAGGTCCGTCTTACGCAGCTATGCCTTGGGAGAGCACGATGGGGAGGGGCATTGAGTGGCTCCCGGAGTACTTCATTATGGTTGGACGCCATAATTGGAAGGCTACGTTCGTAGATATGCATGCGAACAGGATTGCAGCTCCTCCGTATGTCCCACCACCGCCCGTAGTTGAGGAGGAGGAGATGAGAGATCAGTATGAAGGAGGAGGAGGAGTAGAGCAGGAGTTTGGCACGTTTCCGGATCAGCCGGATGCAGCCCCTGATGTGCCTAGACGTTCTCCACGTCCAGCTAGAGCTTCAGGTTCGTCCTCTCGCCGCGCCAGCGTGAGTGAGAGACCCACTTGGATGGAGACGCCTCCTGCATGGTACGGAGCTCCACCTCCATGGTCTGCACAGCAGCCACCAGCACCAGCACCGTCAGATGCACCAAGGTGGTACAGTCAGGCTCCGGGATGGTATGAGCAGATGCCAGATTGGGCTACTAGCCTTTTTGATAGAGTGGGAGCATTGGAGATTCGAGCCGATGCTAGAGATGGACGCATGGACGACCTCGATCATATGATGAGAGACGTCTACCGCCAGTAGTTTGGGCGGCACTACGACGCTAGATTCTCTCCATTCCCGCCTCCACCGGCGCCGCAGTGACGATGATGATGACCGATAGCTTTAGCCGCTCCACCGCCATTTTGTGAGTTTCTTTTTCTTTTCTTTCTTTTTCTTTCTTTCTTTTCTTCTTTTCTTTCTTTTATTTGAACATTAGGGACAATGTTTGTTCCAAGTATGGGGTGGGGTGTGACTAAAAGTTTGTAATAACTCTTACTCACTATGATTGCTTCTATTGAGACTATCTTGCATGTTCATTATATTGTTGCACGTTTCATTATTGCATTGCATGAAAAAGAGTTTGAAAAACCCATAAAAATTGAAAAATTTTGAAAATTTTGTGCTTCTAAGGAATTGAGATGATTTCTATGATAATCGCTACTTGTGAATTGAGTTTGATGACAATTGCATGCTTAAACGAATAGTGAATTGAAAAGGAATTGAATGAGTTGATTATACCTCTTTTGCAAGTTTCATAATGTGATGAATGTTACTTAAATCATATTGAGGAATTGAAGTTGAAATCACACTATAAGTTCTTATACTTCTTGTTGAGATGATTGAGGCAATTCGATTTTTTTTCTTTTTTCTTTCTTCTTTCTTTGATCATTTAGCCCCTCGTTGAAATTATGGCCTCCTTTACCTATCCGGGAATTTGGAGGAGTTGATTGATATTGGAATGTTTGATGTGGGAGGGCCTTGAAAGCAATTATTTGCAATCAAAAGAATAGAAATAAATTGTAGGTTTGGGGAGTCAATCATGACGATGAGTAACTCGGCACCATTCACATAGCCGGGTGTTTGTGTCTTGCCAAAGTCGGATTGAGCGATATTCCTAACGGATTATGGTATGTGCGCTAAGGGTTTGAGGCATCTCATAAAAATTGAGAAACGCCAATCTCCTAGGCTTCGGTTTTTGTGCACCTCTGTCCATAACTCCAAAAGTAAAGTCGAAAAAATGAAAGGAAGAGAGCGAAGCTCTAAGTTGAAAGTGCTGCGGAAACCGCAAGAGAAGAAGAAAGAGTAGTTGTCCACTTTCCCGGATTCATGCACCACATTCCTTAAAGTTTCCTTCCCTTTCCACATTCTAGACCTTTTTCTTTGAGAGTCCTTAAGATCAAAAGAATGTTATATGACTTGGTGATCTTAATTGAAGTTTCTTATGATTGATTTTGATAATGTTTGAAAGTTATGATGTTTGTATGGAAGTTCGATTGATTCATGATTTTTCTTTACTCTTTACTCTTTGATTAAGTGTATGAAAGTCTTATAAACGAATGAAGCAAGATTTGAGAATGATCTATTGTTTAGAATGCACATTCATCCAAAAGAAGTATTGCTTTGAGAAGGTACACATATTTCATCCTAACTTTTGTTTTTAAAGCTTTTGAAAGACCTTGCTTAGGGACAAGCAAGTGGCAAGTATGGGGTTATTTGTTAGCATGAAATATTGTGATATTTTAAGCACGTTTTCTAAGTGTATTTGATCCATATTGATAGTCATTGATTGAGCATTGATGCATTTCTGAGCTAGTTTGTCTATAATGTCGATATAGAGATCTACGCAAGCTTTATGTTGATTATAGGTAATTGAGATCTACTTCCGAACGGAATTGAGCAAGGATGGAGTTGTTTGAGCATGTCCATGAATTGAGGACATTCCTAGGAGCTAAGGGAGTGCCAACTTGAAGAATGCACGAAGCTAAGGAAGAATCACGTTCTTGCCCTAAACCACGCTCTAAAATACGGCCGTACTACTTTCCACGTTCAAGTCCACGGCCGTGGAACCATGGCAAGGGAAGCGTGGTTCATTCCAGTAACTTCTACGGTCGTGGAATCATTGTGTCAAACCGTGTTGATTTCCACGCTCTAAATTACGGCCGTGGAACCCTTCCACGACCGTGATCTTGGCGATCTTTTTCGCCACACTTTAAGCCACGATCTTTTACAAGATTTGGGCCGGGCCGATATTTTATCTTACACTATAAAAGGACGGACGAAGAGAGATTTCATCACCTTCGCTTACGCATAGACGCATCTTACGCTTGCGCTTGGAATTGCCCTAATTTCGCATTTGGTGGAAGTTGTGTTTGAGAGATTTTGGCGCATCGCTATTGTGATTTCCGGATTGACGGAAGATCAAGATTCGGAAGATTGTTGTGAGAATATTTCTCTTCTTGCTTAGGTTTGATTTAGAAGACGGATTGACATCCCGTTCTTCCTTCTATCTAAGATTGTGATTGTTTGTGCTATTCCGAATCTAGTGACGATTATTGTTCCTGATTGTGATTTTGAGATTGATTTGAAGGTTATTGAAGGTTTTCGGAAGTTTTCATCTTTCAATCTTTTAAACCTTGAATTTGATATCAATATGACTATTGTTGGCTAAAAACCTTTAACAATTCTAAGGTGAAGGGTTGATAGTTGTGGCTTAGATGATGATAGAGAGAATCGCCGATAACCCTAATCCACGGTCTGTTCTTGAGCTTCCACGGCCGTGGAACTCAAGAACTACCCGTAATTTTGTGTTAAGTTACGAACCTGCTTTTACTTTAATCCAAAGTTAAAGATTTGCTTTAACTTAGTCTTGGCTTGCCTTTTCTAGGTGGTAGTGAAGCCTCAACAACCTCTACCTCGATTGTGAGTGTCACAACCTTAATCGGTTTAGTTAGTCTTGATCCTTGGATTACAAGTTTGGGTATTTGACATTAATTCTCGCCTTTAGAACCTTTCTATATTGAAGCCTCAACAACCTTTATAGAGAGTGTCTTATAGGTGAGTGATATAAGGTTTTTTGGAACTTCACCGTACGATTACCTTACATTCGCATACCTTTGCATATCTTAACTCTGTCCTTATATCATTAATGTATCTTGAATCGATTGCCACAGCTGGATTCCTGGATCTTTAGGATTGTTGTTTTCCCAATAATTCGATAAGCTCTTACATTTACTCGCTTGATAATCTACAATTGAATTTGTTCCCCCCAAATCCCTGTGTTCGATACTCTGGAATTCTTGCTCAACTATATCGATCCGTACACTGCGGGTTCGCTTGCTTGATTTCTACTTTTATAATTAAAGCTTATTTGCACGCACGCTAAGTGGCGAACAGGCTGGGAGATTGAAGAGTGGAAGCGAATACGTGAAACCTTGGGTCTGATATGCTGAGATATGGAAGGTTGTGAGCAGTTACGAAATTCATGGGCGTTTTCTTTTTATTTGAAAGGATCAAATGAAGGGTGGGTCTGCCATCTCCTTTGTAACGAGAGAAGGAAAAGCTTAACAGGCCGGCTGGGGGAGGAGACTCATGGGCATGATGGGTTGTCTGGGGAAGAAGGTGAATGGGCTTGCACATCTTGTAATGGTTTGGCATGGCTGTCAAAACCTCACATATATCATACATTTTATTGTTTGAAAGAGTAGGATTCTGGTTAAATTATCATTTTATGTGAGTTAAGGCTCACATAAAATGATAGGGTTTGTGATGATACATAACACTAGGTATCATGAGGAAAAGGTCAACGGATCGAAATATGATTTGACTCGGGAATAACGAAAGAAATTTTCTGGTTATTACAGTATGCATAGGTATTCACCATATGTCTTCGAGTGACTTTAGATGTTGAACTTTTGCTATACCTGCATAAAGAGAGTGTAAGTATAATGTTTTAAAAAATGAATTTAAATTGTTACTTCGTAATGTGTTCATCTTACCGTTGAATGAAGATCTTTGTTACGTTGTTAAATATAAGTCAAATGTTGATAAAAAAAAATTGCGTCTTTAATTTTTTGCTCGATCTAATATTTTAAAAGAAATTGTATTTTTTATTGAATTTTTATATTGCCCTTCATTCACATTTTCAGTTTCTTGCGTAAATATATGTTTGTCTTTTTTTTTGGCTCGAGATAATGTAACGTAAACTTGTCCGTGACCGAAACATGGTCCACATAAATATAAAATTACTTCATCGAGCGTTAGTCCTTGAGATTTATTTATTTCCATTGCAAAACAGAGCTTAAGTGGAAATTGTTTTCTTTGAAATTGGAAAGCGTATTTTGTGGATGACAGTTTAAGTGTTATTTTGGGTATAAAATCTTGTTGTCCTTTATAATATTCGGTAGTTATTTCGTAGTGTATTACGTTTCTATGAAATTTTTTGCATATTAATCTTGTGCCGTTACATAAATCATTTGGTGGATCTATGTTCCTTAATAGTATTACTAGACAATTTTGTTATAAGTAGTAATTGGTGAGGACTCATGCCTGCAGGTTGTAGAGTGTTTACAAAATTCAATAGGATATATGTTATTTGTGTCGTCAATTATTAAGTCATAGATTATGTATGTCTGTGATGTTCTTGTGCAGTTATTTATTAGCGATTCGTTAATGTAATCAACATTTGTATTTTTTGGTGTTAGAATTGCTCTTGTTGTAAAGATATGGTTGTCTATAACTTTTTTTTCTCATTTCTAGAAATATGGAGTCTATTAAAATATCTGATGGACACGATTTAATAGTGTTGCAAGTAATTATATCTCTTAGTATTTGAACATATGCTTCTTCTTCGTTTTGCAAATTTCCTTCACCTGAATGGAGCGGGAAATTCGAAAAAAACATGGATCTTCTATTGCTCGGATATTAAGTATCAATTGGAATTTTATTAAAGATTCCCATATATCTGAACTAATTAAACTTGCTTTTATTACTTCTCTTTGTCCTTGATTAGGTACAACTAGTAATACTTGTCTAAAATCCCCGTTGAAAACTATAATTTTACCCCCGAATAATTAATGTGAATCACATATATCTTGTAAGAATGTATTTAATAATTCAATGCTTTGTTTCTGTGCCATTGATGTTTCGTCCCATATAATTAAAGAAGTTTTCCTTAATAATTGTGCTAAGTTACTTTGTTTCGAAACATTGCATAATTGTGTACTGTTATCATCTATTGGTATTGTAAATCTTGAATGGGTGGTTCTACCGGTTGGAAGATTTGATGCTGCTATACCAGATTTTGTTTTTGGAAGAACTATTTTGGTCATTTTTCTTAATTTTGCGTAAAGTGTGCTACTTCCAATTATGAGGGTTCCTAATGGAGTAATCTGACCTTCATGGGATCCCTCTCCCACCTTTGCCCTCCCAGGGCATAGCAGCATGCGGTGGACCTCTATATCAGGGAATCAAAATACCCCTATGGATGAATCTCTCAAGACTAAGAGGTCTAGCCTCTACGGCTAGCTCACAAGCGAAAAAATCAACCTCCAAGTGACGAGCAATATGAGTCACTATCCCTCCTACACAAATGTCTCCCATAGCTTTGCTCTTAATCTTCCTCAAGCTATCAGCAAGCAATGTGGCACAATAAGAAGTGGTGTTGTTAGCCATGCAAAACGAAATGAAAAGCTCGTCGGCCTTAAGCCGTTGGGGCGTCTCGGTCCTAGGAAACAAACATTCGGACATAATACGAGGTGCAAGCTTGAAGGACTGGTTGTAGATCAAGCTTTCCTTAGAATCGTCTGGATACCATCTATCTGCAGAACTCACCACCATAGCTATGCTCTCCCAAAAGGCACTAGGCCTTGTAGTCCTAGGGAAGGTCCCGTGAGTGGTATCTCCAAACCCAAAAATTTGAGCAAACCTCCCAATTGACAAATTATAATTCCGGTTCATCATCCGGAACTTAACGGTTCTCTTCCTAGCATCATGGTCAAAGGAGCTAAGAAACTCCATGGTTAACTCCTCGTAGGCGTGTTCTCTAATGCCTATGAAGTCTCTAAGTCTAGCATTGTCAATCATCATTTTTAGATCATCCAAAACATTCATACATTCAAGCTCCTCAAGTACTAAGTACCTAGGGGCAACGATGGTTTGGGGTTGGATAGTGTTGTAGGCTTTCTTATGTTCATCCAAAATCCGGGGGAGTCTAGGAGGGGGTGGTTGTTGTTGTGGGGCTTGTGGTGGTGGTGGTTGGGAAGAGGAAGAGGAGCCCTTGCTTTTCTTGAACAAATTACAACCACTACGACATAAACCTTCCACAACTGGCAAAACCACGGTCGGATCTTGCAAAATCACGGCCGTGGAAACCTCAATCAGCCCATGGTTTATGTCGATATTTCAGCAATCGACTACAACAAGCAGCAAACTCACAAGCAACACTCCTAGACTAATTCTAAGTCCCATTCCGTCCAGTTCTCTAACAAATCTTCAGCAAAATCGAAAGAATCGAACCAAGATCGAGTTTGAGAGAAAAACTTAGGCTTTTGGATTGAAAATTCCAAATACTTGCTGATTTGATGAATGTTTGTGTAGTTTGAATGCAGAATCTTCAATGGAACGTTGTTTGCTTCAATTATGGAAGAAGAATCGCTTCAAACGGTTGTTGGATGCGAGAATTGGTGCCGGAGTTTGGATGGGGAAATTTCTCGAGTTGGAGCGCAGTTTTGGGGCTTTTTATAGTTGTGAAGTGAAGTGTGGCCTTTTATCCTTTCGTGGAAATTTGGAAAATCACGCCCCTGGCAAAACCACGGCCGTGATTTCACCCGTGGCCCCTCTCGACTTGCCTTTCCACGGCCAAAAATAGATAACCACTCCCGTGGAATCCTACTTTAACCCGTGGAATCCTTAATTTCGTCCAAAATTCCAAGTTTGATGGTGCTTTGCTTTCCTTCACTTCTTTTGGAGGATTCTTAGGCCTGACATCCAAAGACACAAACAAACCGGGAAGGTACCAACGAAAAGACAAAAAAAAACTAGACTAATCTATTCTAAGAAAAGGGAAAAGAAAGCAATACATTGGGTTGCCTCCCAAGAAGCGCTTTGTTTAAGGTCCGTAGCTAGACCATTCCTTTTTGCTGCTCAAGTGAGTAGGATAGGTGCAATCCCCTCAATCTGACTCTTCGGTATGTACTTATTGAGTCGTTGGCCATTGAATTTGAAAGCTCCGCATTGTTCACCCCATACTTCAACTGCACCATGGGGAAAACATGTTTAATTACAAACGGTCCAGTCCAACGAGACTTCAACTTACCGGAAAATAGACGTAGTCGGGAATTGAAGAGAAGGACAAGATCTCCTTCTTTCAAATCCTTAGGAACGATGTGCTTCTCATGCCACTTATTTGTCCTTTCTTTGTATATCCATGCATTCTCATATGCATTCAAGCAGATTTCTTCTAGCTCATTAATGTCAAGAAGGCGTTTATCTCCAGTCTCATTGATGTCAAAGTTCAACCACTTGGTCGCCCAATAAGCCTTGTGTTCTAGCTCAACGGGAAGATGACAAGATTTCTCATAAACGAGGTTGTATAGTGTAGTGCCAATGGGAGTCTTGAAAGCTGTCCGGTACGCCCAAAGTGCATCATCCAGCTTTAGTGACCAATCTTTTCTCGTTCTAGAGATAGTTTTCTCTAGAATGATCTTGATCTCTCTATTTGATATCTCCATTTGCCTGCTGGTTTGAGAGTGGCAATCTTGTGAGTCATCCTGTACTTGGCTAGTAGAGCTTCAAATTTACGGGTTGTGAAGTGCGTTTTGTCATCACTAATGATGGTTCGGGGTGTCCCAAACCTTGGAAAGATCGTTCTATTAAAGAACTTCACTACCACCATAACATCATTAGTGGGAGAAGAAACCGCTTCAACCCATCTTGAAACGTAGTCTACAGCTAGAAGTATGTATTGGTTACCGCAAGAAGATGGGAATGGTCCCATAAAGTCCCACCCCATACGTCAAAGATCTCCACTTCTTGGATGTTGTTCAACGGCATCTCATTCCTCCTAGAAATGTTTCATGTTCTTTGACAAGCAACGCAACAAGAAACACACCGTTGCACGTCCTTAAATAAAGTAGGCCAAAAGAAACCGGACTGCAAAACCTTGACACACGTCTTTGTGAGAACTAGCATGTCCTCCACAAGTTAGAGAATGGCAATGTCAGATGGCGCGTTCAACTTCGTCTTCCGGTATGCACCTTCGAATGAGGCCATCTGGACTCTTTGAGGAGAAGAATGAACTCAACTCACTCCTTTTTTTAAAGCTAAGAGTATGAACTCAACTCACTCCTCTCCAATATTGAATTATAGCTTGGCGTTCTTGCAATAAACCAAGGAGCCGGACGTTGCTAGAAACGGCCTCCCAAGTATGATCGGGATTCGATAATCTACATGAATGTCCAAAACTACAAAATCAATTGAAACATAAAACTTACCAAGCTTTACGGGAACATCCTCAAGAGTGCCAACGGGTCGAGTGATAGATCGACCCGCCATGTATAACGTCATCTTCACAAGTTTAGGCTCCCCTAAACCAACTTTCTCGCACAATGTAGTGGGATAATGCTCACACTTTCTCCTAGATCACAAAGAGCATCGTATGTGACCTCTCCAACGGCTATGGAAACGCAAAACGAACCCGGATCCCTCAGCTTGGGTGCATCTTTTTCGTCATGGTTTTGATGAGTTCCGATGACTCGGAAGTCATCTTCACCTCACCAAAATCCTCTAGCTTCCTCTTGTTTGAGAGGATTTCCTTCAAGAACTTTTCGTAAGCCGGCATACCAAAAATTGCATCAGTAAAAGGTATGTTAATATGCAGTTTGCTCATGAGTTCAACAAACTTAGCAACGTGTTTGTCTAGATGCACTCTCGCTCTAGATTGTGGAAACGGCAGTTGAAACGTAGGCTGGAGGAGGTACGTAAACAACGGTTTTTTATTTCTCCTTCTCAGCCGGAACCTCGATCTCCATGGGTTGCTTGCCCTTGTCATCCGTTATTGGAACAGGATTAGTAGTTATCACACCACTTATTGTGGTGATTGCCATCACTTGGCCCTTAGGATTATTTTCGGTCTTTCCGGGAAGCTTCCCTTGATCTCTTGGAACTTCTTTGGCTTTACTAAATACTTGATTTTCCAAGGCTTTTTGTGCCTTAGAAATCGAAGTAATTGAGCTCTCTAATCCATTCATTTTCCCCCATCATGACTTCCATCGTTGCTTCAAGCTTGTCCCTTGTTGGATGGCTTGAACTTGATGAAGCTTGTCCCTGACTTCTCAAAGGAATAGAGGAAGAAGAAGAAGGAGGGATTAGTGAATTTTCAGCATGAGAATAAGGATTACCGGAATTTTGTTGATTGGATCTCCAATTGTTTGTAGTTCCGGTTGTTGTTGTTATTGTAGTTGTTGTTGTTCCTATTCCCTTGTTGGTTTTCCCTTCCTGCTCCTTGGGATGTTTTATATGTGTTGTCAAGAGGTCTTTCAGAGCCTTCATCTCGCTATTTAAAGCATTTAGCTCTTTGACACTAGAATGGTAAGATTCAGCACCGGTGTTCTTGAGCTTTGACTTCCTGCTTTAGCATTCCGGTGGGAGTATTTCTCAATGGTGAGATCTTGTTTTTCAACAAAATTTCATGCTTCGTCAACCGGTTTGTCCATGAACATCCTAGCTGAAAGCAGACATGGGGTCGGTTCCTAAACCGGCGGTTTAGGTTTAGGAACCGGCGGTTTAGGTTTGGCCAAACCGGCCGATCACGAACCGCCGGTTTAGGTTTAACCTAAACCGGCGGTTTGGCGGTTTGGCACATGACTTTTAATATATATATATATATATATATATATATATAAGTAATATAATATATACGTATAAATGTATAATATATATTAATTAAAATTATTTTATAATTTTATATTTTATACATAGAATTTTTTTTTACAATAGCATTTAGATAGAATTACTAAGTAAATAAAAGAAAGCAACTAATATAAGTATATAACATTACTAACAATAATAAAAGAAAGCAAACTCAAATTTTTTATACATTGAATTTTTTTTCATTACATTAGCTTTTGAATAAAATAATTACATAGTAAAAAAAATTACTAACAATAATAAAAGAAAGAAGCAACTAAAATAAAATGACTAACTAACATACAAGTTATACAACAAAGCAAAACAAATTTTTTTATACATTGAAATTCAATGTATAATAATTACATATTAAACAAAATTACTAAGTACTAACTACTAACTACAATTCTACAACAAAATAAAGCAAGCTAAATTTTTTATACATTCAATTTTTTTTATTACATCTTTACATTAGTATTTGAAATTTTGAATATAACTAAATGAAAAAAAAAAAAGGAAAGGGCTTGAACCGGTTTCCCGGTTGCCTACGTATCCTCTTGGGGTTTAAGAGGAATCAAAGCCCACGTAGTTCTCTTACCTTTACTTACCTTTTT
Organism: Fagopyrum esculentum; assembly: GCA_033239045.1. NCBI lineage: Eukaryota > Viridiplantae > Streptophyta > Magnoliopsida > Caryophyllales > Polygonaceae > Fagopyrum > Fagopyrum esculentum. The sequence continues at coordinate 131,758,976 of BSUD01000004.1, forward strand.
TCGGACTTCCGAGTTGTTTTCGTAACCCCATTACCTTTGCGCCTCGGACTCGGAAGTAGTGGCCGGATCATCGGAGTTGGAATCCGATGATCTATCATAAGTGGGTGCATTCCGTTGTAGCCTCCTCTCCGCCCTTATCCAATCTTGAACACAAACTTGAGCCTCCAATTTATCGGGCTTCAATTGACTCCTCTTGTAGCTTAGCATGTTTCCTCCTTGACTAAAAGCTTGCTCCACGGCCACCGTTGATGCGGGAACGGCCATAATTTGTTGCACAATCTTGGCTAATGTTGGATACTTTGGGGCCATCTTCTTCCAATATTGTAAAACTTCAAAACTATCAATATCACCATCAAAACTAAAAGGAGTAGTTAGAAAATCTTCAAATTCCGCACTTGCGGATGAATGTCTAGGTGTTTTAGTTATTTTAGATAAAATTTGTCTAGCTTTAGAAAGAATAGAAGGAGAAGGAGAAGAAGAAGTGGGTGGAGGAGTTGTTTGTGTAGAAGCACTAGCACTAGCACTAGTTTCAAATAAATTAAGTAATTTAGCAATTTCAACACGAACATTACTAATAATATTATTAACATTCATAATAGTAGATAAACCTAAACATTCATAATAAGCATTTAAAAATTCCGTAACACCATCTATTTTAAGTCTAGGATCGAAAACGGCGGCAATAAGATAAACTACGGGAACCTCATTATAATATTTTAGCCATTTTGTTTTCATTTCGGTTGCCGCATATTTAAGTGATTCTAAAGCTAAACCGGTTTGTAAAGCCTCGGCAACATTTACGGCTATTTCTAAAAAACAACAAGAAGTAGGAATGTAAACATAACTTAGTGTATTAGTAGCATCACTAAAAACTTTTAAAACACTACAAATATCAAAACAAGTTTGCCAAATACTTTCATCATCTAAAATAGACCAAGAAATAAATTGTGAAGAAAATTCTTGTAAAACATTTTTATAACGAATAGCTTGAGTTAGTAGTTTATAGGTTGAGTTCCACCGAGTTCCAATATCTTTCGAAAAAGAAATCGGAGGAAATTTTTTTTCAATACAAGTTGATCTCCATTTTCTTCTTAATTCGGTTGAATGCCAAATATGTTCAATTACATCGGTTATAGGTTCTAACATTTCATGTAAAACTTTTAGGCCATCTTGAACACTTAAATTTAAAATATGACATGCACATCTTTGGTGAGTAAAAGAAGTTTTTATTAGTTGACCCGCATTTCCCACTAAATGGTTAACGGCGCGGGTGTTAGCGGAAGCATTATCAAATGAGTATGAAAAAACACGATTTTGTAAATTAAATTCTTGTAAAACCGTTTTTATTAAATTAGCAATGTTGGCGGCACTATGTCTTTCATTAAAATGTCGATATGCAATAACAAATTTATGCAAGTACATATCATTATCGATAAAATGTAAAGTGATGCCCATGTAAAAATGTTTTTGTGATAAAGTACTCCAAATATCACTACAAATTGAAACTTGATGCGAAAAAGATTGTAAAACCGTAAGAATTTTTTGTTTTTTTTGTTCATAAGAATGAGAAACTAATTTCGAAACTTGTTTACGAGAAGTTGGTTTATAAGCCGGTTGAAGAAAATTAGTGTAATATTCTCTTACATTAATAGATTCCGCATAAGAAAATGGAAAAGCTTCGGATGCAATTAAATTGGCTAATGCTAAAGATTCATCAACATGATTATAATTAAATAAAGTAGATTGAGAGGAAGAGGATGCAAACCCGTGGGACAATTGAGTTTGTCCCCGTGATATTCCGAGCTTCTCCGGATGAGTTTTTTGCATGTGGGTTTGCAAAGTCCCGTATCCGCCCTTCGACTTTCACTTGTACACCTTCGGACAATAATTGCACGAAACTTGGCAATAATCGTCCATCACCGGACCCTTGTTGTAATGTTTGGTGAATATGTCGGAGGTGAGCATTTTCGGTGGAGGGGCTTGTCGGAATGGCCCTTCATCTTGTGGAACTTGTGGAGCTTGTGGCATTTCCGATTCCGGCGGTTGAGTCTCGCTTTCTTGTGTGCTAGGAAAGAAAGCGGGAGTCGGAGTGAAGTCGTAGTTGCTTGGGTAATCCAGGTTTGCCATTTCGAAAGATCGAGATTACGAGAAAGAGAATACGAGATTACGAGATGGAGATTGAGAGTAGTAGTAGATAGATGAGAATGTTGGTGTGATTTAAATGAAATAATTGTATGGTATTTATAGGAATAGTTGGTATTAATTTTTTTTTAATTAAACTAATAATACAAAAAAAAAAAAATTTAAACCTCCAACGGCTATTAGCCGTTGGAAGTGGGGCCCACCGGCTTATAGCCGTTGTGGGCCAAAGAGACGTTGGCAAAGCCAACGTCTCTTTTTTTGCCAAACCGCCGGTTTGGCCAAAAAAAATTAAAAAAATAATAAAAAAAGGCTCAAACCGGCGGTTAACCACCGGTTTGAACCGCCGGTTTAGGTTTGGTCTAGAACCAAACCTAAACCTAAACCGCAAACCGCCGGTTCACCCAAACCGGCAAACCTAAACCGCCGGTTTGGTCGAACCGGCGGTTTGCGCCGGTTCACAAACCGCCGGTTCGGCGGTTTGGTTTGAACCGGTCACATGTCTAGCTGAAAGCGATTGAAGCTTGAATTACGTTTCCGCATCCAAACCCTTGAAGTACACCACTAGTATATTAAACTTGGAAATTCCATGATGTGGGCAATCCAATAAAAGGTTCTTGAATCTTTCCCATGAATTGAAGATACTTTCATCATCCTTCATCACAAATACATTTATCTTTGCTCCAAATTTCGCCGTCTTTGATGGCGGAAAGAATTTGGTGAGAAACTCCACGGCCATCTCCTCCCATGTGTTCACTCTTCCGGTGGGAAGTGATTGGTACCACGCAAGTACTTTATCCTTCAAAGAGAAAAAGAAAACACGCAGTTTGTAATTATTATTCTCACATCTAGAAGGTCTCAAAGTCTCCATCAATATCTCATATTTCTCAATATGCTGGTACGGTGACTCTGTCTCCATTCCTCCAAAGCGATTCTGCTGAATCATAGTAATCACTTGAGGTCTAAACTCGTAAGCATGGTAAGCCAGATCTCCCAAGTGCACGCCCGGACGGCGGGCTTGTTGGACCGGATTCATCCGTTGTTCAAGTGTTTGTGGAATACCCACAAACGGATCAGTTGGCTCCACTCTTGGTGGAGGTGGTGGTGGCACATAAACTGGTGTTGGTAAAATGTTGATGGGTGCTGGTGGAGGTGGATTAATCACAACTCTAGCATCCCCGTCTCTCTTCTGATTTGCTAGTTAGAACTGTGCTATCATTTCGGCCATGTCGGCTCGAAGTTGCTCATGTAGAGTAACTTGATCAGCTCTCTCTTTCCTTAGAGCTTCTTCTTAAGTCCTTATTTGATCTCGAGCTGCAGCTAATTCAGCTCTAAGATCCTCTACTTCTTGATTATTGGCAGCGGCCATTTTCTTAGCTTCTCTCAACTTCTTGTAAGTCTTTTCCGGTTCAAGATCGTAAGGAACGATTTCTTTACCGGCTCGCGTTCTTCGCATAAACCTAAAGAAAGATCCTCCAAGAACACTCAGTAAGAATGATCAGTAGCAAAGCAAGAAGCTACCAAGCTTGACAACTGTGCATTGGATTGGTCTTGACCGATTTTCCGGCAACGACGCCAAAAACTTGTTCGCTCTAAAAGGTGTGTGCGCAAATAAGCTTTAAATTTATATCTAAGAATTAAGCCTAATGATAGCGAACCCGCAGTGTACGGATCAATCGTAGTATGGGTTGATATTCCGGAGTCGATCTCAGGGAATCGATGAGAACAAAGCAGCAAAAGCAATATAACTTGTATAGCAAGCAAAACAATGATCAATATGAAGAATATAGACGTAAGAATAATTGAGAATGCAAATTCTAAAGATCAAAGTATCCGGTTGCGATGTTTGATTCAAAATGTCTAAGGATATGTACGGACAGAGTTGGATAGCAAAGGTATATGTCTAAGATAGGTATCGTACGGTGAAGTTCCAACACCCTTTTGTCTCACCCAAGGTTTCTACTTAACGGATGTTGAGTCTCGTCGAAAAGAGGTTCTAAGGATAGGATTACACTCTCAATACCAAAACCAAACCCAAAGAAGTTTAAAGAAAGACAAAGGTAAAGGCTTTGACACTCTCCACCTTAATAGAGGGTTTTGAATCCCCTATTACCTAGAACTCGTAAACACTCATAACCAAGCAAGGCTAAGGGTTATAAAGGTTTAACAAATGTAGGATTTAGACAATCTTTAATTTTGGATAAGGGCAAAAGCTAAACATGCAAAACAGAGGAGACCACGGGCAAATTTAGGGAAACCAAGGCCGTGGTTCCTGAAGAACAGGCCGTGGAAAACCACGTTCGGAAATTTCGTCTCACAACTCTCAGGGTCCGATCTATAAAGGTTTAATCTATCATCATCTGTACCACAACCATCAACCCTTCACCCTAGAATCGCAGGGGGGTTTAGCCAACAATCATCATCATATTCAATTCAAGATTAAGAGAAGAATTCAAGAATGACATGCAACCGAGAAGAACACAAAGATGAATAATGATATCTCGAAATCAATCTTCAAAAATCAATAACTGAATAAAACAACGTATAATCCTAGAATATATGTTCTCAAAGACAATAATCAAAACCTAAGACAATCTCACAAAATCTCCAAGTCGGGATCAAGAAAGCTCTTCAATCTCCCTCCGATGGTTAAGCAATCCAATCTCGAACGCAGAGGAATCCGATGTATGGAAGTGAATCCAAATGTGTGGCGTAAAATCCGTCCCTCTAAAATGCAACCATCGACAAATTTCAATCTCGGAAAGGTATTTTCCGAAGAAAACCACAGGTGACGTCATCAAAACCACGGCCGTAGTTTGTCCCGTGATGACTCTCGACCTTCCTTTCCACGTGTGAAATTCAAAGAAATACCAAAATCCCGGCCGTGGAACTTCCTTCTTGATCGTGGTTCTTCCTTTTCGATGCTTTTCTCCTTTGCTTCACTTCATACTTCTTCCTATGATTCTCCAATGCTTCCTAATGAACTCTACATCAACCAATACTGTGTAAATGTTTCCTTTTCACTCCAATTTAGCGCCAATTCACCTAAAATCACAACAAAGCTTGTGTAGATCTCGATTCCAAGATAATAGGTGAATATGCTCAATAAATTCTATGAATGTATATTCATGTACTCCAAAGAAAGAGAAAAACTATCTATATGCACATCTAAACTACGTCATATTTCATGCTATCAATCAAAATCTGTATTTTTTGGTGTTAGAATTGCTCTTGTTGTAAAGATGTTATTGTCTATAACTTTATTCTCATTTCTGGAAATATGGAGTCTATTAAAATATTTGATGGACACGATTTAATAGTGTTGCAAGTAATTATATCTCTCAGTATTTGAACATATGCTTCTTCTTCGTTTCGCAAATTTCCGTCACCTAAATGGAGCGGGAAATTCGAGAAAGATGGATCTTTTGTTGCTCGGATATTATGTATCAGCTGGAATTTTATTAAAGATGCCCATATATCTGAACTAATTAAACTTGCTTTTATTGCTTCTCTTTGTCCTTGATTAGGTACAACTAGTAATACTTGTCTAAAATCCCCGCTGAAACTATAATTTTACCCCCGAATAATTGATGTGAATCACATATATCTTGTAATAATGTATTTAATAATTCAATGCTTTGTTTCTTTGTCATTGATGTTTCGTCCCATATAATTAAAGAAGTTCTCCTAAATAATTGTGCTAAGTTACTTTGTTTCGAAACATTGCATAATTGTGTACTATTATCATCTATTGGTATTATAAATTTTGAATGGGTGGTTCTACCGGTTGGAGGATTTGATGCTACTATACCAGATGTTGTTGTTGGAAGAACTATTTTAGTCATTTTTCTTAATTATGCGTAAAGTGTGCAGTATAAAAATGTTTTCTCAGTTCCGCCAGGCCCGTCTATGAAAAATGCTCCAGATTTGTTTTCTTTTACATGTTTCATAATGGTTTTGTATGCAACTTTTTGGTTGGTGTTTAATAGTTTAAATGATGTTGTATATTGTTTTGGAATTAGTGCTTTTAATGCTTCTTCTACTTCACAGTTTGATTTTGTCTTTTCATGTTCTTAAATTTGATTAGCTTTTATTTTGAAGTATGTTAATGATTTTCCCATTCTGTCTATGTAAGACTCAATTTCATTCCAAGTTAATGTAAATACTTTGAGGGCGTCCGTGGGATACTGTTGTTTGAAATCTTGCGATAAGTGTTCGTTATTATTGTCCCATAAATGTTGTGGGTTGATTGGCGTACAAAAGGCAAACAAAGTAGCAAATAGTCTATGTAATGTCTGAGGCATGTTAGTTTTTATTGCTTTAGACATACATGCGTCTGTATAGCCGCTAGCTTCTATCAATTCTCTTTTTAGCACGGTTTCTTCAAATGTGAGATATACTTCACCATTTACTATTCTTAAATCCTCAAAAAATGTTGACCCTTTTATGTGTGTTAGCAGCAAACGTAAATAGTATCGTTCCCTTTCGCATGGGTGAACGTATATTAGGCGGCTAACTGAGGGACGTTGGTACCTTTGTTGCCATGCTTTGTTTTTCGAATTCCAAACATAAAATTTTGGGAATTCAATATATAGACGTTTAGTTTTTGTGTTTGAGTTTCGGTTTATCTCGAAAAACGTTGTTAACATTATTCTTTGTCTATCGTTATTTGTAATTATGTTTTCTAATTGCTCACTGCTTGAAAATGTGATTGATTGCATATGAGGTAAATGTATTTGTAAAGGAATAACTGTTGGATGAATATCGTATAAGTCAAATAAGAATATTCGTCACGTTGCTTCTGAAGGTGATATCCACCTACTGTTCTAGTAATCAGATAATTCATCGCGTACATTTTCTTTTGATTTTGACAGTGCAAAATTGACTCTATTGTGTCCTTTGTAAACATATTTATACAAATACTTGACGGCACCGATTGTGGAGCAAACTTCTACATTTATATGACAATTGAATGTAGCTAGAAGGTATGGGTTATACGGAATAACCCATTTGTTATCTAAGATAGAGCCTCTTACGAGGACAGTATCACCATTACATTTGTGTCTATATATTGGATATGAATTTTCCGTGCTATTGGTATGTTTCACTGTATTTCTTGGGATAACTAAATTTGCAAATTTTTTTGTTCCAATTAATTTCATGCAAGGAGAGTTAAGATTCTTTCTTCCGCATGGCTCATGAATCATATGTTGTGTTACAAGTTTCCATAAATTTGGAGATTCTACAGGTGGTATCCCTGCACAAACATATTGATCATAACTTCTAGAGTTTAATACTTTATATTCATGTGCTAGTATAATTAGTAAGTGAGCGTGGGACAAACCACATTTTTGAAATTCAATAACATCTACTCATGTTGCCACCTTTCCGAAAACTTTTTTTCTATCAATGTTGATTTCAGTGTTGATAATTTTGCTTTGAAAATCCGTGTTATTAAATCTGGATGGTTTTGACATTTTTCACCTATTGATAGTTGCTCTTGTATCTCCGGCCAATTAGGGTTACAGGTCATTGTAATAAATAAATTTGGTTTGCCATATTTTTGCACAAGAGTCATCGCGTTTAGGTATATGTGTTTCATGTCTCGTGGACTGCCAATAAAAGAGGCTAGTATATTACTCGCTTTCCTATTTCCGAAGCTTTTTTGTATCCGTCGTTTATGCTGTCAACAACCCCTTGGTATAATACTTCACGTCTTATAATGCTTTGATTTTGACGTAGAAAATCTAGTCTAGTGTTTTCAATTTTGACGTACATGTCGACAATATACTGCTTATATATGCGTTATGCTTTTAGGATACTATTGTTCGTCCGACTTTGAAATTTGTAACTATAATATTCGCGACATGAAATCTCTCCACTTTCATGTGTAGGGACATGCTGAGCAACTACGAAAGAAGGAAATATATTATTTTAGATTAGTAGTTAGAGATAGTAGTTTATCTTTGTTGAAAAAAGTTCTAATTAGTACCTGTTTTTTCTTGGATTATCATGCTTGTTGTTGTTTGAGAGGTGTTCTGATTTATTGGAAAAAAGTCGTCTTGTTGTTGTTGTCCCCATTTTTAATTTTTTTTATTCCTTGATGCCATCCACATTCTCATTTAGCAAATAAAAGAGGGTATTGTACAGGATCGTAGCAACCATAGTAGTGCATAAGTTTGTATACTTTATTTTCATTTCCAACAACAATTACATCAGGGCTATTCATTCTGTTTGGATTGTCATTTTCAACTAATATTGCAGCTACGTCATCAGTTGTGGGAGCATTGTACACCCGTTGATCAAAAGCGGGGTTCTTTGAGAGGGTTAATTTTGTATCGGCGTCAATACTTTGATGAGATAGAGATTTGAAAAAGTTTGCGTAAGGATTTTCACACATAAGCTCTACCAGCATGGATATGATTGCAAGATCGAGTTTGTTGAACGCGCGAATACGTTCCTATTTTTAAAGCTGGCCATCATAAAATTAAAGTTGTAAATATTTTCGCATACCGTTTTTAGATAATATGCTCGGCACATAGTGATATAGTTGGCCTTGTAAGCGGAAATTGTATATACCTTTTTCCGTTTTGCTGTCAATATTATCGTATCCAAGAGAACTAAAAGCGAAGAAGCTTTTATAAGGCGAGCCAATCGTTTTAAATGAGCGGAGATGTCTGTGTTATCAATCATTAACTTTAATAAAGCAGAGGGTAATGAATGCGTCGGAAGGTTAATTTCACCGTTTGAACAACATAGCTTACCTGTTTCCGATGCAAACTTAAGTGCTGCACATTTCTAGCACGATTGTTGTTGTGGTATAGTATAAGGGGAGTTAAGAATATATGCGCTTCCGACTGCCAAACGAATGTTCTTCTGTGAAACCCGCGGTCTTTTTTTAGGTCTCGTAGATGTTTTAGGGACACAAACTGATGTATTCATGCTAGCGAGTACTCCGTACCCTGCATGATAAAAAAATTCGTGACATAGTGTCAGTATCCTATGTTATATGAAGTTTTAAAAAATTGAACAATGCGTGCCCCCTACCTGCATGCGTCATTTTCGAAAACAGTTTAATGAAGATGACCTTTTTGTTCGGATAAACGAAAAAGGTAAAACTTATTTGCACATGGTAAAGTTTTTGGATTTTTTTCCATGTTGTTGTATTGAATGCACATGGGCGACTGAAAGTTTGTAACACCGATTTAGGTAACAACTGACATACTTTGCTGAAATTTGATGACGTGCATGACACTCAATAATAGTCTTGTTCCCATAATACGTATGCCATAATATTAATGTACCCATAATATATATGTTTGCCCAAAGATAACATGGGTAGTTAATTGTTTTGTAACAAAGTATGTGAAATATATTATATGGGTAAACCAACGCAAGGTTCAAATAAAAAACCACTACAACTATCATTGGTAATGCCCGTATATGTTACAAATTTTCAGAAGAGTGAATTTGGTATATAGCTCTAGTTCACTAATTTTGATTAGTAAGTGCGCAACTCAATAGTTTTGTTAGTAAATGGCTTTTTTTTTTTTAAATTTTATAGACAAACTTACCCTTGTACAAGAATATAAAATATTCTTAATTGATTATTGGATTTTAATTTGCCCACAATGATTATTGCCTTATAATTAAACCACATTCCCTAATTGAAGAAGGTATATATTGATGAAGTTACCAATTTTAATCAGCTGAATCAATTAGCAATTAACATAATATAAAATTAAATGTTGATTTTATATACTTAAATCTACTATTTTCTTCTAAAGTCTGAATCGTCGATGGTTCTCGATCAAAAGGTCTGTTGCATACTCTGGAAGATCTACAAATGAATTTGGATGAAGGTAATTCTTGTACTATGCGTATACTAAATGGGAATTGTGGTATTTGTTTATTCCCATTGAAAGATCTATACTACATTCGGTACGGGTCTACTTTCTGTAAGCTTTTCATCTTCCTCTAAATCATGTATCTTTCTTTTGTATACTTAAAGGTTCTTGTACGATCTGATATCATAGTACCAAATTAATCTTGTATTAGAAATCATGTAATTTGCCTGCAACTGAATAGGAATTTTTCATGTAACATAGTAGATTTATCATTTCTTGTAAAAAGTTCTTGTACGATCTGATATTCATATTATTGGAATGATGACGGTAATTGTTCTTGTAAAGCATGTATCATTATATTACTTGTTTGTAACGTCTGAGATTCTTATATATGGCTTGTACATGCGTGCACTCTTCATGTATCTCATGTATCATTATTGTGTCATTTGAAATATACCGTAAATTTCACAAGATTGTCTTCTTCTCTAGAGTTTGGGCAAGAATGGTTGTACCTCCATTTCACCTATAATGGTGGTATCATGTACACTGCTCTCTAGAAATTTCAAGTTTTACAATAATGGTGATATCTTGTACACTCTTCCCTCTCTAGAAAGAAATCCGAAGCAACGATTCAACTATCAAAGAAGGAAAAAGAAGGAAGACAAGTTGACACTTCAACTTCTTCTTTGTTGGAATGACGTTCAGCAGTGTTGTGAATAAGATATTAAGTAAATGATTCTAATTTATTTATTTACCTTCTTAAATTAGGATTAATGTATAATCAATAGCAGATTCTCTTGTAACTAATTGAATAATGCTGAGATATATTAGTAGGGACAAATCAGGTATTATAGATTAGAAGATGTTATTTTATTAATAATTTATAAGCCTATATTATTTAGTTAATAAATTTTATGATGGGTGACATTTCATCCAATTTTCTCTTTTCAAAAAATGGCATGTGCAGTAGACCAGGGCTGCAACTCTTGATAACGAATAGAAAGGCCCAAAGCACACTGAATCTGGGCCCGGTCGAATGAATGGCCCAAAAACGGGTTAAACCCGTAACCCAAAAGATCCGACGAAGTGAACGCGGGCAACACTTGGCAACCAAATGCTGAAGTGCACACGTTACGCACGTTCCCCCGTAGATTGATATCTTCGGACTTCAAATTGAGCTCTTAAATCCAGTTATCTGAACCCCTTTCGAATCCGCAAACACTTGTGTGCCATTGCACTTGCAATTGCAAATGCGCAGCGTAGTCAAAAAGCCATAAATTCTCTCTCCCTATCTCTCTCTTCCACTCTCTCTCACTCGAAACTGTTTGCCTCCATTTTTCCGTCCCTCACTTTTCTTGCTCTATAAGTCTTCTCTCTCCTCTGTCCCCTCTTTCAATTGCTTTGCCAGTCTTTCCCCTTTGGTTTCTGATTTTTCTCCAATCGGTCGTTTTCTGTCACTTCTTTCCCTGCTTGCTTTCTCCCCCGTCCAAACGTCCTCTACTTTCTCTCTCTTAATACTTGTCCCTCTGCGCCCCAATTCCAAAACTGTACTATTGCTCAGGTCCGGAAAAATTGCTACCCTCTTTCTTTCCGAATGAATTAGCTCTTCCATTTCATGGTTAGTTTCGTTTCTCAATTCGAATTTTCGCTTTGCTTTTCAATTCTGGCTGGTTTATATCTATTCAGCTGGTTTCTGAAGTTTAACCTGGAGGATTTTGTGGTTTTTGGGTAGTTGTATGCGTTAATTTCTGTACGGGTAATATCATGCGTGATTGTGCATGAGTGTCATGATTTTAGTGGGACATGAAATTCAATTTATGATTCTTTTTGTTATTTCGTTCATTTTAGGAAATGGCATTAGCATGTGTGCCTTTAGTAGTGTCGATTATTTTAATTTGGTTCACACCAAAAAAAAAAAAGAAATCTTGATTTGGACTTTCTGATGGGTTTTTGCTTAATTTGTATAAATGTCAAGGTTTCTTTATTCCCTTCTTAACTTCTTGCTTACTAGTCTTATACTTTTGTGAATCTAATATATGGAATGACCCTTCTTTGTGCTTAGGTCACCATATATGTAGACGCCTGAATTTCCATTAGCAGTGAGTAATAATTCTATTTTGGTTTAAATGTATTTGGTTTTATCTTTCAGTTTGTGGAGTTTAATTGCATGTTGTGAAATAGTCCATGGAACCAGCAATTGGAGTTGAGGTTTCTGAGGGAGGCAGCATCCAAGAGAATGAAGCCAATAAACCCACCTCAGATTTTGGTGCTCCAAAGCAAGCTGCTGATCCAGTAGTTTATAAGCTTGTCCGGGTAGATGTTTTTGGCATTTAACTTGCTAATTTTGCCTTACTATTTTCACATCATTCAGTGACATTACTCATTTGTGCAGAAAGTATTGTTCAAGGAAAATGAAATTTCTGCTTGTTATAAAATAACGCTTAAACCTCTATAGCTGCTAGAACATTATCATCAATTGTATTTGAATGAACTGATGGTAAATTTATCATTTGGTGCATTTGCATGATGCTATGTGAATAAACCTCCAGCTTAAAAAACTACCCCCAGCTTACCATCTCGATTTCATGATAATTATCAAAGGTGTTGTTTCTAATCCACAGATGCTGGAAAGTTCTTTGTATTTTATATTTCTTTTTATGTTAGAGTAAAGCTGACCCTGGTTCTCTGTACTACCAGGTTGATTTTGATGGGAGATTAGTTCCTGCTACAGACAACGAACTGATGGAGGTTGAAGATTTTTTTGACTATGAAAACAGCGAGATACTTTCAGTTGCCGATGTTGTGCACACATCTGGATTTGGTTATAGTGAAGATGATTTGCCTGATAAACATTTCTCTCTTGGAGATGAAGGTGAGTTTGCGCTTTTCTCTAGTAGTCATGTTAGATCTTTTGTTGTAGCAACATCACAGTCATGATGACATGTTTTCTTAAACTTCTGTATGGACTTCAAAGTCTCTTTAATATTACCATATATCTTTGTGGTATGGGGTTTTCCAGATTTTGCCAATAGTTTTTTGTAGTCCAAATGGTACCCATAAGCTTTACCAAATTCCGGATTTTGCCCAAATTCATGAAAAGAGCCAAACGTTCATTAACTAATGGAAAAAAACTAATAAAATGGGGAGGGGGGGATAACCCGGATTGAGTTCTACTGTTCCTCCCCAAATTATCCTTCTTGCTGTTAGTTCATTCCGGCGATGACTGAAAGCATACAGACCTTTGAAAAATTCATCCATTGATCTCAAATCAATTTGGACCCACTGAGCGGTGATTCGTCCATTGCAAATCTTCTAACTCAGTTGCTTTGAGATCAAGCTATCAGTCACCATCTACAATCCAACTGACGAAAAATCACCCATTAATTAAGAATGCCAATATATTTCTGCCATAGAAATTGCTTTCTGATCAATGGCTCAGTTTTTAAAGCTTCACACACTTCATTTTCAAAAGGTTCTAGTCGAAATCTAGATTAGAGTTTTGAAGCTTATAAACCTAGAGAAGGAGATCCCGAGACTGAATAATCAAAGGGAACACAGCCGCGGCCGGTCTTCTGGATTATTGGTTGACAAAGAGAACACTAGGCGCCGCCGCCGGTCTTTCAATCGCTGAAGAAACTAACGGGGAAGAAGGTATAGTTTGGGGAAGAAACAGTCAAAAGGTTATTCTTGATTTTTCTCTTCTTTTATTAGTTTTTCTTTTTCATTAGTTAGGGAACATTTGGCTGTTTTAATGAATTAGCGCAAAATCCGGAATTTTGTAAAGCTTATAGTTACCATTCGGACTGCAAAAACTCTTGGGCAAATTCTGGAAAACCCCATATCACAGGGATACCATCCGGAAATTCCCTATAATCATTCTCAGAATAATGGTTTTTGTAGCACATTCAATGCATATAGACCTTGTCTCTAATTAGTTTTTTTTTTGTAGCTCTCTCACAGTATGAGAACTCCAAAAGTGGTGAAGAAGCTCTTTCACAATATGAGAACTCCAAAAGTGGTGAAGAAGCTAATGTTGAGGTATCTGTTTTTGATGCTCATCACTAAATCAATAGACTTCTTAAGTCTGTTTTTGAATGAAGGAACTCTTCTCATTCTCTCTTTCATGTCATTCAGCATAACCTATACAACTCAAATGCTATTGTAAAATCTACATAGTTCATTCTTGTTTTCTTATCTATGTGTTGCTGTCATGCTGTGTACTGCTTAGCAACCAAATCACTAGATATTTTTGCTTATTTTATGCATCTCTATACTGAGAAAAGGATGAAGCTATCCTCCTTGCAGTAGTTGACGAAGTTGTTCATACAAAAATGCTATTTTCGTACCTTGATTTCAACATCTATATCAGACTATATGCATCCTCCTATATCGGTTACATCATCTCAGTTACTTGTTTTGGAATTGCTTGCCTTCTCAAATCTTCTTTCCCATTTTTTTTTTATTCTTTTCCGGTTTTCAGTGTGATGATATTGCGCTGCAAAAAGTTGCAGAGGAAGAAAGTCACCAAGCTGCAAGCATCTCTCCTGTTCACCCATCTGCTAATGTTAATGCTGGCAATCCTAGATTTGATCAGCATGACAACTTGGTCGTTGCGGATAACAAGAATCTAACTGATCTCTCTACAGCGGAGATCTTGTCCACATCTGGCTCAACTTTGCATGATTTAGGTACCAATCGAACTGGGAGCTCTGGAGATTGCTCAAATGTGCAGGATGAAGCTATGGAAAACGAAACTTCTGCTTCAACTGTCCCTACTAGTTTAAAACCAGACTTTTCTCTTCTGAGGGGGGAAATAAACTTGGACAAATTTACAATTAGGGAACTTCAAGAAACTTTTCGAGCAACCTTTGGGAGAGGAACGTCTGTCAAGGATAAGCATTGGCTTAAGAGAAGAATTGCTATGGGGCTTGTTAACTCCTGTGATATTCCATTGACAAGCTTTATTATTAGAGACAACATGTTGGTGAATGAAGTTGAGGATGCAAACTGTGAAAAAGATGTATTGGTCGGAGAAACTGGACTTTTGCATGATGTTGTGAAAGATGAACAAGTTAATTCTGACGATAAGACAGATGCTAAGAGCACGATATTGAGAAATTTGTTACCTGAGAATGTTTCTAGTGATAATAGCCCTAATGACCAGAGCACAGCTAAAAGAGTTCGGAAGCCAACAAAGAGATATATTGAAGAGTTATCTGATCTGGAAACACGAGAAACTGTTGGAAGGATAATTATACCCTCAGGTAAGGATTCAGGAGTGACTGAAGACATGCCAAATTCAACAGGTATACCAGCTTGGGAAATTAAATCTTCTGCCATCATCATGAGACCAGATTCATTGGGGGGATGTGGATTTCAAGTTCCTCGTGTTTCTAGAATTCGAAGATGCCGTCCGAGGAAAGGCATCATCACACTTACGGTAAGTGACATTACTTTTTTGAGATTCATGAAGTTTTATTCAGCTGAAATTGATCATTATTCATTAGTTTGGTTCCCGGTGCGTAGGACTTCTGGTAAGACTGTGCTTTTGCAATCTTGTTTATAAATTGACTTCTTAGATCTTTTATCTGTATTAATTAAAACTGTTATATTGCTTTTGCAATCTTGTTTAGAAAATTGACTGATCAGATCTCTCTATCTGTATTAATTGTAACTGTTATATTTTTGAACTCTGGTCATCACCTAACCAGTATCTTGATATTCAACTTTATGATGTATTGGTAGGGATAGTACTCGTATAATGATATCTACCTTCTTTCGCACAGGACTTCTGATAAGACTTTGCTTGTTCTTGGAATGATTGTCTCCTCTATGAAGTGAATTGAAATTTTATTAATAAGCTTGTAAAAACAGGGACTAGAAAATCAACCGCAAAAGTTCTCATTCAAGTTACTATAGGGTGTTTAGAGCCATGCTTAACATTGATGGGGGTGGAAATAAGTATACTGGGTATTGTGTGAGACGGAATTCCAGAAGCACTGCTTTTTCTTGAATATTAGGGACGTCTTTGACCTGGATTTTTTCTTGTGACTAAATAACAAGATTGTATTTGGGAAACTGTTCTTCGCACAGTGCTATTTGGTGGATGATAATGATGATTTCTCTGTTCCTCTTTGATGTAGTATCGTACCTGAATGAAAGCAGCAAAACAAGGCATTTTGCTTAGCTTTCAATCAGGTCTGTACATTTTTCCAACGTTCAAAGTTATGAATTGCTACCACCACTTTCTCACCCACATCCAAAGGACCACTTGAGCTGCTTGCCACACCCCACACATGCAAAAAAAGGACAGAAGTTTAGAACGGCTCTTTAGAATTTTGAATTTTGAGCGTTGATGAGTCTGTCTTGTGGAAAAAGTTATTGTTTGTAATTGAAGGTTCCATATGCAGTTCAGTTGCACTATTTTAAGCACCCTTGAAGTGGTCTTACCATGAAAATTAGCTGCAACTGCTAAAATGGAATTTCTTATAGTAGCAACATTAGACTGGGTTAATATGACATTCATATACAAAATGACTCTCCATGACCATGCAAACCTGAAATATATAGATTAAGTGTGACGCGTGGCGTGTCTACTGTGTAGTATAACATGTATGTGTGCAATATAAGATGTCAAGTCTTACATTTTTACTTGGTTACTGTACACCTGATATGTGTTGAAATTCCAGCCTAGTAGACTGGAAGATGAACTTGCTAGGGATGCTGTTAAAGTTGGTGGCACTCAGCATGACAATATGGTTGGACAAAAAACTTCAGAGGCTAGAACTGTTTTTATGGAAGAGATGGTAGGCAAAGATCTGGTCTCTTTCTATATCTTTATATGCATGTTTGTGCGACCAGCATCTTTATATGTGTAAATTTTTTCTGATTTTACTTTTTTTTCCTAATTAAATCTTTGATGGCAGGCGAAATTTTTACTTTTACTAGTATTGGCATGATGCACTATATCCTGCGTCTTCAAATCATTTGAGATTGTTACTGTAGTGGATAAAGGTTAACTCTGATACATGCTATTACAACGTGAGCTTCTAGCGATGGTGATGTTTGGATATATATTGCACACTAGATGCAGTTCTGACCATATTTTTACTTATTCACTGGGGCTGTCATTTGTTGCAAACTGCAGCCTCGCTGAATGATTTGCGATTCTAGTCTTTCCAAACCCTCTGACAGGCTTTTACAGCTCTATATTTTTGTTTCCCCTCACATGCACTTAAACGTGATATTGAGACCAGGGAGAAACAATACACTAGGAAGTTCGATTTACTAAACTTGGTCTTTTATAGAATGTGTGCTTCTTCTTGAGACTGAGATAGTATGTTCATTGCAGCCTAGCGATGAAGAAAAGAGTGAGACTGAGAAGCTATGTTCAGAAATTGATATAGCTAAAATGGGTGAAGGACAGGAGTCAAAATCTGCAGATTATTCTGGAAACAATCCAAACTGCGACTTCACTGCAAAAGGTGGGATGAGAAGGAAACATCACCGCGCTTGGAGCCTCACTGAGGTCGTGAAGTTGGTTGATGGTGTATCTAGATATGGAGCGGGAAGGTGGTCTGAGATAAAACGTATTTCATTTGCCTCCTATTCGTACCGCACTTCAGTTGATTTGAAGGTAGGTTTATGCAAACATGGTTTGTACCTTATAAAATAGTATCTTTTGTTGACAGCTCTCAGTATGCAGGATAAATGGAGAAACCTTCTGAAAGCTAGCTTTGCTGCTATACCGTCAGATAAAGGAGTAAGTAAATTTGTTTGGTGCATGAAGAATTGTTAAAAGGTGTGTACTTGTTTGGAAGTTTTTAAATTCATTTGGGGGAATTGCTGCAGATGAGCCAGCAACATCAACAACGGAAGCCAACGACAATGCCAATTCCAGCAGCGATACTGCTAAAGGTGAGAGAGCTGGCCGAGATGAATGGACAGGCACCGAGAAATTTGAAGGCGAGCAACGGTAGTGTAAATGAAGAGTAGATGATATGGAGGTCTGCATATGTATATATGCGATGATTAAGGGTAATGAATAACATGATCACTCACCGCTCAGGTGTGATTGTGCTACGTAAGTGCAGATCCTACTACTGGAGGTATCATAACGAATTTATCTACTAGGTTTTTTTTGCCTCGTCTCCTTTTTGAACCTTTATCATCACGAGAATGGTGATGATCCCACATCAAGTAAGATGACTAACTACCTCTGTCCTGTTTGATCTAAATAAAATGGAGATTTGAATCATACAAGGGGGGGTTTGATAGTGTTTCTGGTGGTGTTCTTTTTTGTCTAGTTGTGAAAAAATTGTAGCTATGAGGTGTTTGGGATGGATTAGAGTTTTTGGTAGGTTAATAGGGAGATTTTCCAGATTGCTATTCGTACCACCTTTTTCATGCTATTCGTACCCGTGGTCCGACTACGCCTTACGTACGCGTAGCAATAAGTTGATTTCGTTCAAAAAATATAGTAAAATGGTTACGCATACGCCATGTGTACGCGTAGTCGTAGGACTACGACTACGCGTGGCGTATGCGTAGTCGTCCATATAAAAAATTCCGATAAAAATACTAAGTAAAATGGACTACGCCTACGACTCGCGTAGCCGTAGCATGGTAAAATTTTTTTTTTTTTTTTTTTTTTTCTTATTACGGCTACGCGTACCCCGGGTACATATAGCATAAAACAGGTGGTACGAATAGCAATTACCGGAGATTTTTAATGCGTTTTATTTTTTAAAAGAAATTCAGTTAAATTACTTTTAATTTTTTTCGATAGATTTTTATATTTTACAAAGCTATTTAGTACTCTACCAAATTTTGTTCATCAAAAGTTTAAACTACCAAAAAAAACTTAAGTTACCAATGATTAAAATTTGAGATAATTAGATAAAATGCACCCCAATATAAAATTTCTTAATTAAATAGCATAGGCCTATAATTTAACTAAATAGCATCTTTTAATCAATAATACCAAATTTGTCCCTATTAACATATTTCAATTCTATCCTTTAGTTACAAGAGAATCTGAAAATTATTAATATAATAATCTAATTTAAGAAGGTAAATAAATCCTAGAATAGTTTATCAATATTTATGCTGGAACGTAATATTATTGAAATCGATAATTTTACAATATCATCGAAATGTATAATGTTACATGAAACTAGTATGTATACAAGAAATATACAAGAATTGAATATACATGATTTGCATTGAACTGTACAAGCATGTACGGGTCATATATAAGAATCTCACACGTTATTTGCAAAAAAATTGATGATGTATGACTTCCATGAATTCATATATCTACCATGTTACATGAACTACATAAATTAGTATAAGATAATAATAGGGATCTTCAATGTTACAAGAAATTAGTACATGCACAAGAAAAATACATGATTGCAGCTACAAGATTTACATGGAACTGTCAAAATTAACGTTAATGTATAATTTTCAAAAAGAAGATTAAATTGTGAGATCCATCTTGTCCGGTTGGCATTAGGGTGGGAGGGAGGGACTATCAACCAGAGATCAAGCATCTATGACTACATTATTTTATTTATTTTTTTATATATTTCTTGTAAAAATTATAAAATTACAAGAAAATACTTATCATTTACAAGCATAAGTTACAAGATATTTTGATTGAAAATTTGTTATGCTAATTCAAATTACTAACCATAGTTACAAGATATTTTGATTGAAAATTTATTACGTTAATTCATTAATGATTCAACTTCTACAATTAGAGTGTATTATGATTTAAAAGGAAATAATATATACAAAATCTTGTAATTGATTATATGAGGGCAATTTAGTCTAAAATTTTTAAATGATGTCATATTCTAATAAAATTAGTGAGGTGGACAGTTACTAAGCAATATTAGTGAGCTAATGCTACATAGCAAATTTACTCTTAAAATCTCTCTTTTTATATATCTTAATATATAACTAAATCAATAATTTATGATTATGAGTGTAAAATTGTGTCATTCTTAATTTCCATATCAATAACTCACGGATGCCGACTCTCACCATACATGATTTAGTAGGATTTGTGATCTTATGTTGTCTACAACTATGTATTCCACCAAATCACTGAAAATGTAACCCATCTTCCAAGTTGGTTATAAGGTTGGTATAACAACGTTCATCGACGTTCTTGATGACAAAAAACATTTGAAAAATAAATGCACGACCTCTTCAAGGTGATGTTGTGGGAAGATTGTCTTTCAATAATTTTCATATAATTTGTAAGCATAGTATTAAGATCTCAGGTTTAGATCAAGTATAATGACCTAAATGCATGAACACGTGCCTGTTTTCCATTTTCTTCATCAAAAACACAAAAATAAACGCATGAACACGTGCCTATTTTCCACTTTATGAAGAAAATACATTTACTAATCTCCATCCTTCAAATTAATCTCCATCCTCCAAACAATACAATTCTTCATAGGGCTTTTCCATCGACAAACATATGAACCTCCTATTTTTGTCATTCACATGTATAGATTGGATTTCGGTTTCTCTTCTTATTGAAAATTCCAAAAAACCGAAGGCGGAAGGAAATGTAGTTTTTCTTCTTTTGAAATAACCAAGTGCATGGTCAGTAATATTAGATTTGTAGTCTTAGTTGTGTTTTCAAGTACATTTTGATTTTGGAAAAACACTATAGATGAATACATATTCCTATTAGTTGAAATAGATATGTAGAAGTGTTTAATACGATAAAGACACGAATACCCCTCCAGACATCCCATTTGTAGGTCTCGTGATCTTCCATGGCTGACATTGTTTCAAATTTTGATTGTCCAAAAAAAGAGAGGAAGAAGAATAACACCTCTACGACATATTTAGGGTTGTATCCAGATTGAGGTTTTGATTTCTATTATTCGATTGTACAGAAGAAGAGGGGAAGAAGAAGAAGAAGCTTTTACCGGGTTGCCATTGTTTCGGTTGTACAAAAGAAGAGAGGTAGAAGAAGAACGCTTTTCTGTTGAATTTCTAGAATTTTTGTTGTTCGATTTCTAGGTTTTAATTGTGAAGAAGAAGAAGAAGAAGAAGAAGAAGGCTTCTTTTTTTTTCATTAATCTATTTTTGGCTTTTTTGCAAAAGGAATATCGACAATTGTTTTGTATCCAAATCTAAGGTCGTATCCATAAGAAGAGAGGAAGAAGAAGGCTTCGATTTCTGGCTTTTCTGTTGTACACAAACTATGTTTTAGCCATTGTCCAAATCTTTTTTCAACACTTCTACTTTGTTGTAGTTGTTTGGAGGAGGAAGAACTTGCGTTAGTGAAGTCGAGAAGATCTTGCACAATTTAAAAAACTTGCTTCTACTTCGATTTTTAGCGATACTTCAACATTCATAAATGTATCGTTAGATGTGAAGGGTAGAGGGGTCTTCAATCTTCCCAAATCTCATAGAATCTAGTTATATCATATCTCTAAAATCTCCCTTTCAAAGACATTAGGATACAAAACAAAACTCTAATACAATTTGAAAATCTTAAACTAAAAAGGATACTAATTTGTGGGGTCCATCGTAAATCTAACAAAAACTCGCAAACCTAGTGTAACTAAATACACACCAAGTCCATCCAACATGAGAGATTTAGCCAAGATTTGCCACCCAACTTTGACAATCAATTCGTCCTTTTCAACAAATGCACCTCATTTCTCTTTGCTTAAAAGTTTTTGTTGATGAACCAAAAATCTCGCAAACCTATGCTTTCTCTATTATTTGGATAAATACGATGACTATTTTTTTTCTTTAATTTTTTAATGGGAAATTACTATATGCTACTAATATAATATGTGCCTATATTAACAATGGGCTTAGAAGATACTTTAGTCATCTACTTCACAACACAAATCCTATCAAACTCCATCCACTATTTGCTCGAACTCTTATGATGGATTCAAAAAGCAAAGATTATGAGAAGCCTAAACAATATTTGAAAGAATAGTATCTCGTGAACCCACTATGATGAAAACAACTAACCAAAACGAAAATGTGAACCTTTATGAGATTGGGATGAAGAATTGAAAAGTTGACACATATTCTCAATCCAAAACTTGAGAAAGATAAGCAAGATACTACCGACTTGACTAAAGAGGAATTTATTTCTCTCCTCTTCAAAGATGGTAAACTTTCTGATGACGATGACGATGAGACTCTTATGTTTGATAGCTCCTTCCAATCAATCAAGACCCGTAACACTATCAATAATCTCAAGGACGTTAACAATGAACCAACAAAATCTTACACAAGATCAGGGAAAAAAACCAAGGAGTCTTCGTATACTCTCAACACACTTGTAAAATTGACCTAATGTTTGTTAGGTTTTGACTATCTCCTTGTCATGACCGGAAATTAGGGATCTCTATGATAATTGAATTGAATTATGGCAAATACACTATCTATACCAAACACACTAACTTGAAGATAAAGTTCATTATGAATATCTTTTTTTATGCCCCTCCAAATGAGAGGTTCAAGAAGGAGTTTTGGAATACATTAACATTAGTCATAAACTTACAAAAAGTACTAGCACTCATTTTAGGCAATTTTAATGACAACATAAACCTTTTTGATAAATTAGGTGGAGCCCAAACGAATAATTATAGATTTCAAAGACTCCAAAAATTCTTGCAAAGTTGCAATATTACGGACCTAACAATCAAAGGAAATGAATTCCCTTGCAGACGAAACAAGGAAGCAGAAAAATACTTGATATAAAATTAGATAAAGTTATGACACATTTCAATATCATGCTTTTACATATGTCATTTCAATGGAGAAACCCAATATTAAACAGTATTATAAAAACATACCAATTCGATTTTAACTAATGTGGACCGGTGAGAGGCCGAACTGTGACAAAATCGGTCAACACAATTAAAAAAATCAATTCATGGGAACCAACATGTTTAATAAAGTTAAAAAGATAAACCTCCTAAAAACTAATCTAAAGAAGTTGAGAAAAATACTTTTGGTAGCATTATTGTCAAGTAAGGGGACATACTCTAATAGAAAACTACAAACTCTCAATTATAGGAACTTTTTGTATCATATAAACTCCAAACTTATCAAATTAAACAGGAAAAGAGAATATCTAATAGAATACCAACAAAATTACTGGACGCAAAGAGAAAAATCTAAAACATTATAACAAGGTGATGGAACCACTAAGTATCATCACCGCCTACCCACAATAAGAAGAAATAGATAAACAATCATAAATTAGGGCAACAAATGACCTCACCCCTTGTTATCGAAGTTGAAATATACAAAGAATTCATTAAGGATTAAGTGGTACGGTTTAAGGCACACACTAATAATGAGATAGAACTAAACAAACATCTAGAAGTGAACACCAATGAAATAATCGATATAGATAATAATGAACTTACTAGACCTTTTTCTAACCAAGACATCATAAATGCTATTTTTTATATTAAAAGTGAAAAATCTCCACGTCCAAACAAGATGTTAGCCGGATTTTATCAAAAACAACTAGCTCATAGTATGTCTCATTGTTATTCGCGCATTAATATTTTTATAAATAGAGAACTATTAAGACAAGTAAACCACATGTTCATTATTGCTAATTCCTAAATTGAATAACTTATCTACAACAAATCACTTTAGACCGGTCAACCTTTGCTCAACACTATATGAAATAATTGCAAAAATACTAACAACAAGACTTAAGAAAATTATGTCCAAAATAATCCAATTGATCCAAGGAGCTTTACTCAAAACATATTGGTTCATGAAAACATCCTTATACCACATGAAAAAGGGAGGTCGGATTTATGGCAATTAAACTTAATATGGAAAAGGGTTATGACAAGAATGAATCGTCTTTTACATTAGCAACTTTCCGAACATTCAGATTTCTAAGAAATTTATAGGATGGATTCAAGAATTCATATCAACAGTCTCCCTAACTCGATTCTAGTTAATGATAATCACACAAGTCCAATATAGCCTAAAAGAGGCCTAAGAGAGGGGGGTCCACTGTCTCTACAATTATTTAGTTTTAGGGTTGAAGTTCTTGGTAGAAACATTAAAAAACAGAACACAAAACAAAAAAATAATAGTTTTTCAATAACTTATTCCGGAACGGTTATTCATCCCTTGTTGATGACATAATCATTTTCACAAAAGTATCAACAACAAAAAGTAACAAATTAGTGGAGATTTTGAGTGAGTAATGTAATATTTTTTGGCAGGAAGTCAATTTCCTTAAATCAACCTTCCAGACAACAAAGAATGTAGAATCCTCAATCGAACAACAAATTCACCTGAATATAAATATTGTCTAGACTAAAAGTCTTGAACACTACATAGGATGTTCTATCATAAATGAGAGGGTAAATAAAAACATATTTGAGGATGTAATCACATAATTTAGAATAAATAACAAAATGAAAAGCATCCACACTTTCCCAAAACAATATTGAGCCAAAACTAAACGCAAAACCAAGTTTTACTATGCAAAATTTTTTAATTCTCTCCCGAAAGACATTCATAAAGATCTCGATCAAATTAATAGAACCTTCTTCTAGAACAAAGTAAAATTTTCCGTCATCTTGTAAGTTGGGATAAAATATATGTACCAAAATAAGCAGGTGGGTAGGCATCGGGAAGGCTAAAGACATGAACAAAGTCCTTGATAACATCTAAACATACGTGTTTTTAGTTTTCTTATTCATACATTTTACATCTCTTTTGGCAAGATGTTTATTCATATAATGCGGAATGCATGTAAGAGCCTAGTTGCTGAGTTGCTGAGAGAGTGAGTAGAGGGCAAGGATTGTGCCTAGACCGCCCTTGCGTGACCCTGGAGGCGCCCCTACAGTTTGTCTGGGCCGCCCCTGCGGCTCACAGAGTCTACCCCTGTGGCTATGTGTGCTGCGGCCGTCTTCTTTGACCCGTGCTTTACTCTTTTTACCCCCTTTATAACCTTCATCTCTTTCCTCTGATGAGGGTTTACCATTCTTGCTTCATCTCTCTCTCCTGCGTACCTTTCTTCTCCTCTCTTCTCCCTTGGATCATCCTTGCTTGATCTTCCTTGAGTTTTGTGGAGTTTGTGAGAGATCTTGGATAGCTTGCTTGGCTTTGATGTTGGTTGATGTTGTTGTGCCTTGTTGAGCCAACTTGAGGTGTGTTGATGTTGTGTTGATCTTTTGGATTTTGTGAGAGATCTTGGATAGCTTGCTTGGCTTTCATGGCCTTTCTTCTTTCTTTTCTCTTTTCTTCATCTTTTTTTCTCTTTCCTTAGCCTAGCTTAGTTTCCTTAGGCTTGGATTATGTTTCAGCCATGTTTGGCTTGTGTTGATGTATATATATGTATGTTCTATATGTATGTTGTTGTTGGAGTGAAGAAGAAGAAGTAAAAAATCGAAGGAAAAAGTGAAGAAAGGGGCTAAGGTGGTGTCTTCTGCTGTCCAGTCACCCCTGCACCACCTTGCAGCCGCCCCTACGCCGGCCAGGATCCGCTCCTGCGCCACTAGTGAGCCGCCCCTGCGCCACCTGCATCAGCAAGGGTCTTCTCTTGATTTTGCAGGTGTGTGTGTGTGCTTCTAGGCTTTCCTTAGGATGCCTTTGTTCCCTCCTTTCCGAGTGTGAGAGTATAGGATCATGCTAGAGGTGTGAGGATGTGTTTGGTTGAGGTTATGATCGGTTTATGCCTTGTATGGCCTTTGAGGTTCGTTAGGTTGTGAGTTTAGGTTGAGGATGATCCTATAGATCCCTTTGGGTCTAGGTGTGACTCTTGTGTTGTTAGGAGATTGATATATCTCTTTATGCCCTGTTTATAGGTTGTGTTGTCCCTCCAGTGTAGAGGTGATCGTGGTTGAGTTTGATCGAGGTTGAGGTAAGTCCGTAGGACTCACTTAGCTGTCATCCTTATATTGGGTGTTTGCATGAGTGGTGTGTGATTTATATGTTTGCTATGATAGCATGAGATGTCGTTTATACCGACCTATGTTTTATTGATTGCCCCGTATGCATGGCTGTGATAACCTTTTCCTTTCATCCCGCCGTGGAGTCTGGAAGGTTCTCTGATGTCAGGCCAGACTGACTTTACAGGAAGGGCACAATCCACTCCCACAAGGTACACGGATTGTGTGATCGATACTTGTGCAACTAGCTAGCAGGCTCAAAGGCGAGGATGTATCGGTCCTTGTGTCACATAGTTTTATATATATTTATATATACGATTTGAGTGAATGACCATCATATTGAGATGATAAAATGGGTAAATGAGTGAAAGCATGTTGATGTGTTTATCTTTCCTTGATTGTGATTGTGCTTATGCATTACTCTATATATGTGTATGGATAGCTAATGGTTTATTGCCATGTTGTAGATGCCCCACAGGATAAGCATGTTGTTGGGTGATCTAGCAGAGTGGCAGGCCGAGGACGTCTCGTACATAGGTTATTGTGGGCTTTTGGGTTTGTTTACCTTTTCCCTCCTACGTGAGGATGATCTTTTGTTACCTCCTGTGTGAGGGTGTTGGTTTATATACTCGGTTATGTTGTCTTACCTTCTGGTTGTACAATTTATACAATTTTATGTATTTGTTTTTATATCTGTCAGTGCCATGTTGTAAGGTCCAGTGAACTTGTTGTCAGGCTAGGGTCAGGATCCATAGTGAGATCCTAGCCCAATGTGGCACTCCGAGTCCCGCGGATTCAGGATGTTACAATGCATTCATATTACGATTTAAGTATCTACTTTCGGTTATTTCATAGTTTAAGCATTCGAGGCCAATTATGAGGCATTTTTAGTTAAAATGACATCGAAGCATGAGAACTCGATCTTCCCTATAAGTCAGGAGTTACAATTCAACATTGAACATGATTGACGATCGATGATTCAAGTTGCTACATGTTGTTTTAGAAGTTGAGCCAAGAACCAAGCTCCAAAGGAGCATAAAATCATACTAGACGACATACAGACGGGGTAGAAACGGGATCTGTTCGCTCCAAACGGTGTGTGCAAGCTTTAAATTTATAACCCTAGACTT
The DNA here is from genome assembly GCA_033239045.1 of Fagopyrum esculentum. Lineage (NCBI taxonomy): Eukaryota > Viridiplantae > Streptophyta > Magnoliopsida > Caryophyllales > Polygonaceae > Fagopyrum > Fagopyrum esculentum. Next base: position 131,786,024 of record BSUD01000004.1, read on the forward strand.
AAGCTTAAAACAAGGATGCGAACCCGCAGTGTACGGGTCAATCGTAGTAAAAGCAAGAAAATTCCAGGGGTCGATCACAGGGACTTAGTGAAACAAAGTCCAATACGGTATGCTAGTGTTAATGCTAACCACAAGAGCAAGTATACAATCAAAGATGAATAAGATGTCAAATAAGCAAACATGCAATTCTAGGGATTAAAGCATCTAGTTGTGGTTCCAACTCAAGATCTATAGATAAGCGGACAAAGCTGAGATTTTTGCATGGGGAAGGTGTTACTAAAGTGGAGTAGATCACCGGGTAAGTCTCACTACACACTAATCCCAAACCATAACTCCTATTACCGGGTAAGTCTCAAGGAATTAAGATAAAGAACTATTACCTCGAACTAACACACCATCTAAGGGAATAGAATCAACCTTTACCGGGTAAGTCTCAGGCTAACTCACAAAGATGGGATGGAAGCACACTCAAACCCCAATAAAGGACAAGCCTTTATTACCTACACTTATGATCGTTGGTACACAAACTAAGGAATTACCGGGTAAGTCTCATCCTAAGCTTGCATTGAACCAGGAAGGTGTAATAAGAATAGGATTTAGCAAACTCTAACACTTAACTTTCAGTTTAAGGTCGGATAAGTCACCTCGGTCAGCCAGTTTCCACCCCGGCCGAGATGTTCATCGACTGAACGAGATGCTTAGGGTTAAGGTTAAAGACTCGAACTTTCAGGATCCTACTGTGATTAAGATCATTCTATCATTGTTTTTCCCACAACCTTCAGCCAATCACCCTAGAATCACACAAGGAAATTAGCCACTCATCATCATTATGAAAGTATTAAAATATATAGGAAGAAGGTGAATATTTGAACAAAGAAGAATTTAATGAAAACACTTCAATAACTGAATCAAATATCACACAAAATCGTTCCTTGGATAATGATCCAACAAGACAAGACAACAAGGAAAGGAATTGAAGACAATCTTACAAAACCCTCCAAAAAGCTATAAAGCTATAGTCTTCAATCTTCCTTCAACCTTCAAAAAGGTTCTTCAACTCTCTCCCAAATTGGAGTATGCTCCTGCTGTATGCTGCGTATTTCCGGTGTTATAGCGTGATTTTCAGCTGTAAGCGGGATGTTGGAATTGTGAAAATCCAACCCTTTTTATAGGAAAAATAAACCTCCAAAGATAATAAATCTTAAGAAGATATTATCCCATAAATATAGGTAAAATATATATTCTGCATATCTCCTTCCTTCTAGAAGCTCAGCCCAAAAATATAAGATCACTTTCCAATTTTAAAAGATCTCAGCCAAGAATAAAATATTCTCGCCGCGTCCTAGGTATTCGCCTCGGTCGAGTCGGCGTCTCTGGATCGCCTCGGTCGAGGTGAACCTCTGGGCAACCGAGGTGATTCATAACTGAGTGTAGAATCTCTCAAAACTGGTCCAAAGTAAATCTTTAATCCATGGCTATGCTTCCTGAAGGATTTCTTTTTGCTCCTCAATGTAGCTCCAAATGACTCTTGACTCCTTTTGCTCCTTTTCGATGCAAAACGTACCATATTACCTGCAATTACAACGAAACTAGGTGTAGACCTCGATTCTCGCAAAGGTAGATGAAATGGTAGTAAAATCACATAATGTACATACAAACATGCAGATTATGAAAGATAAAACGTCCAAACAAACCCCAAAATATAGACTATAATTCATGCTATCAAAATACCCCATACTTAGCCCTTGCTTGTCCCTAAGCAAGTTCCTCATATAGAAATCAAGATAGAATGGATTATAAGTCAAGAAAATCAATGAGAAGTCCTTCAAAAATATTTTTATGGTGTGCAACTATCATAGATCACTCTAAGAGAATACTTCATGGAATTTAAAAACTCAACATGATCAAAACATTTTATAAATATAGGAAAGTTGTTCATCTTTGCATAAAATCATAGAATGCATAATAAATCATAATTATCAAAATTAATCATGTATAATCCGATTTAAACCGCTAAGTCAATCAACAAGCTCAAGGTCTCAAGGGCTTCCCAAAAGAAAAGGTCGAGAAACGTGTAGGGTAGGGATGAATGTAAGGTAATGTGGTGCTAGAATCCGGGAAAAGGATGAACTTCACTTTCACTTTAACTTGCAACATCTTCCACCAATAAGCTTTGCTTATTTCACACTTTTTCTTTTACTTTACTTTTTGGGATGCATGGACAGAGGTGCACAATAACCGAAGCCTAGGAAATCTGCAATCATCAATTTCTCGAGATGCGTCAAACCCTTGATGCACATACCATGACCCGTTAGGAATATCGCTCAATCCGACTTTGGCAAGACACAAACACCCGGCTATGTGAATGGTGCCGAGTTACTCATCTTCATGATTGACTTCCCCAAACCTATTATTGCTTTCTAACACTTTCACTTTCAGCCACTTCTCAACTTTTGACTTGCTTTCACCACTTCGCTTGCTTCCAAATTCCCGGATAGGTAAAGGGAGGCAAAATGTATATGAGGGGCTAAACATGATCAAGAAGAAGAAGAAGAAGAAGAAGAATGAATTGCCTTGGTCTTTCCAAGAAGAACGTGAGAGAACTTATGCTGCGGTGTCAACCTTCAAATTCAACATAATTTGGATAAAAATAAAGTATTAAACATGCCAATAATTTCAAACAAAGCATTTAGCAACTTAAACATATCATAATACATTTCAAACATATAAAGAATTTAAATCCAGTCAGTAAACAAGATCTTCACTGAGATCATATCCAGATAAGTAACACAAAAATCGTTTTCGAAAACTCTCAGTTAACCCACCTCGGTCGAGGTGTTCTTGGTTCAACCGAGGTGAAACACCTCGTTTTGCCAGAACTGTCCCGGTCGAGGTCAAAAAATTTTTTTAAAAACCATTTTTTTTTCGGTTTCGACGTTTTTCTCAATCAAATAACCTGTAAGTATGCATGCAATCTCAGATAAACATATAAATGCAGAATGAAGCATAAATATGACAATATCCGGTCAATAGAGTCGTACATCAAAGTCAAATAACATATCCGCATACCCCATACTTGGGACACATTGTCCCAATGGGTCAAAATAAGTCTAAGGACAAGATACTCACCGAACATAGCTAAACTGCATGAATAAGTAAGAAACAGCTCCCAGATAAAACCATCTCGGTTGGCGAAGCACATCTCGGTCGAGGTGTTCTGACAGTACCCGAGATGTATCTCAGTAAAGCTCGTTTCCTCAACTTCTCGAAATTTTGTTCTTCCAGTGTAGCTCCTGAACTGTGATCCTTCCTTTTGGAATACCTGATTGTTGTCTAGAGGAAAACAAAAACAAAGCAACTATCTAAACTAAACTAGAAAAGGGAGAAGAAAGCAATACCTCGGGTTGCCTCCCAAGAAGCGCTTGATTTAAGGTCGCTAGCTGGACCCTGCGGCATGGGATTACTCAATGCACTTCGAATGTCGTGGAGTGCTCACCACATCCGTAAAAATCTTCCAAGAAGGTTCCGGTTCCTAACTTCACCGGCAAATGGTAAGATCTCCCACGTACAAGCTTGTACGGTTTGATTCTCACTGGAATTCTTCTAGACTTCCTGCACTTCAATGGGACATTCCTCGTGTCCCATCCTTTCCTTGATCGAGAAAATAGTTTCTCGAGAATCATAGCAGCTTCCCCATCTATAGCTTGGGGATGGTACAGGGTCCTGAGCATGCGAGGGACCCCATACTTGAACAAATAACACTTCGTTGCCTTAGCGGTGAAGCACTTGTTAACTTCACTCCTTATAATCCAAGGAGCATCTTCCTCCAACAATTTCAAGAGAGGTTTCTTCTTGATCTTAGGAGGTTCTTTCGGAAGAGACCTCCAACTCTCCGGTGCCTTCCTGAAAAATTCAGAAATATTAATAGGGAATTCAAATGAAGTAGGAGAATGTACCTTGCAAAATTCTCCAAAACTTGAGACAAGTTTCGTGTTGGGTTGATAATCCACCCACGAAATCTCTCTCAGTTCTGCTGGTCTTTCTTCCACCTTGACCACAATCTCAGTAATTTGGCCAAGGTTCTCTGCATCTTCCACTTCTGGTTTTGCAGATTCTTCTTCCATCTCGGTCGAGGTCTCAACAGTCGGATCGAGATCCTCCACATCCTCCTCTTCCACAAAAACTTCAGGAGAAGCTTCCGGTCCGACCAGAGGAATGCTTGGAAAGTGTAACACTTCCTTATGCTCCTCTTCCGGCTTAGCATAGGATATGGTGCTTTCTTTGAGCTCCTCCACCTTCTTCATCAACTTCTCCAATCTTGATTCGAGAGAGTCTTCGAAAGGTTGCTCATAAATGTTTTTAGGGACATTCTTCTCATCCCATATCGCAAGTTCATGTTGAATGGCCTCTTCTCTTTCCCATTCATTGTTGAACCAATAGAAGGAGTACTTCTCCTCCAAGTATTCATAATGGTCCGCCCTAGCACTTTGCCTTGCTATCCAGGCTGGATCAAATGTAGTCATCGGAAATCCTGAAAACTACAAAACTCATAGAAAGAGTAGTTAGTAGCAACAGGGGCAAGTGCCCCGAAAGCAAACCGTACCGGACTCGGTCTAGACCAAGTCCCCGGCAACGGCGCCAAAAACTTGTTCGCTCCAAACGGTGTGTGCAAGCTTTAAATTTATAACCCTAGACTTAAGCTTAAAACAAGGATGCGAACCCGCAGTGTACGGGTCAATCGTAGTAAAAGCAAGAAAATTCCAGGGGTCGATCACAGGGACTTAGTGAAACAAAGTCCAATACGGTATGCTAGTGTTGATGCTAACCACAAGAGCAAGTGTACAATCAAAGATGAATAAGATGTCAAATAAGCAAACATGCAATTCTAGGGATTAAAGCATCTAGTTGTGGTTCCAACTCAAGATCTATAGATAAGCGGACAAAGCTGAGATTTTTGCATGGGGAAGGTGTTTCTAAAGTGGAGTAGATCACCGGGTAAGTCTCACTACACACTAATCCCAAACCGTAACTCCTATTACCGGGTAAGTCTCAAGGAATTAAGATAAAGAACTATTGCCGCAAACTAACACACCATCTAAGGGAATAGAATCAACCTTTACCGGGTAAGTCTCAGGCTAACTCACAAAGATGGGATAGAAGCACACTCAAACCCCAATAAAGGACAAGCCTTTATTACCTACACTTATGATCGTTAGTATACAAACTAAGGAATTACCGGGTAAGTCTCATCCTAAGCTTGCTTTGAGCCAGAAAGGTATAATAAGAATAGGATTTGGCAAACTCTAACACATTAACTCTCAGTTAAGGATCGGATAAGCCACCTCGGTCAGCCAGTTTCCACCCCGGCCGAGATGTTCATCGACTGAACGAGATGCTTAGGGTTAAGGTTAAAGACTCGAACTTTCAGGATCCTACTGTGATTAAGATCATTCTATCATTGTTTTTCCCACAACCTTCAGCCAATCACCCTAGAATCACACAAGGAAATTAGCCACTCATCATCATTATGAAAGTATTAAAATATATAGGAAGAAGGTGAATATTTGAACAAAGAAGAATTTAATGAAAACACTTCAATAACTGAATCAAATATCACACAAAATCGTTCCTTGGATAATGATCCAACAAGACAAGACAACAAGGAAAGGAATTGAAGACAATCTTACAAAACCCTCCAAAAAGCTATAAAGCTATAGTCTTCAATCTTCCTTCAACCTTCAAAAAGGTTCTTCAACTCTCTCCCAAATTGGAGTATGCTCCTGCTGTATGCTGCGTATTTCCGGTGTTATAGCGTGATTTTCAGCTGTAAGCGGGATGTTGGAATTGTGAAAATCCAACCCTTTTTATAGGAAAAATAAACCTCCAAAGATAATAAATCTTAAGAAGATATTATCCCATAAATATAGGTAAAATATATATTCTGCATATCTCCTTCCTTCTAGAAGCTCAGCCCAAAAATATAAGATCACTTTCCAATTTTAAAAGATCTCAGCCAAGAATAAAATATTCTCGCCGCGTCCTAGGTATTCGCCTCGGTCGAGTCGGCGTCTCTGGATCGCCTCGGTCGAGGTGAACCTCTGGGCAACCGAGGTGATTCATAACTGAGTGTAGAATCTCTCAAAACTGGTCCAAAGTAAATCTTTAATCCATGGCTATGCTTCCTGAAGGATTTCTTTTTGCTCCTCAATGTAGCTCCAAATGACTCTTGACTCCTTTTGCTCCTTTTCGATGCAAAACGTACCATATTACCTGCAATTACAACGAAACTAGGTGTAGACCTCGATTCTCGCAAAGGTAGATGAAATGGTAGTAAAATCACATAATGTACATACAAACATGCAGATTATGAAAGATAAAACGTCCAAACAAACCCCAAAATATAGACTATAATTCATGCTATCAAAATACCCCATACTTAGCCCTTGCTTGTCCCTAAGCAAGTTCCTCATATAGAAATCAAGATAGAATGGATTATAAGTCAAGAAAATCAATGAGAAGTCCTTCAAAAATATTTTTATGGTGTGCAACTATCATAGATCACTCTAAGAGAATACTTCATGGAATTTAAAAACTCAACATGATCAAAACATTTTATAAATATAGGAAAGTTGTTCATCTTTGCATAAAATCATAGAATGCATAATAAATCATAATTATCAAAATTAATCATGTATAATCCGATTTAAACCGCTAAGTCAATCAACAAGCTCAAGGTCTCAAGGGCTTCCCAAAAGAAAAGGTCGAGAAACGTGTAGGGTAGGGATGAATGTAAGGTAATGTGGTGCTAGAATCCGGGAAAAGGATGAACTTCACTTTCACTTTAACTTGCAACATCTTCCACCAATAAGCTTTGCTTATTTCACACTTTTTCTTTTACTTTACTTTTTGGGATGCATGGACAGAGGTGCACAATAACCGAAGCCTAGGAAATCTGCAATCATCAATTTCTCGAGATGCGTCAAACCCTTGATGCACATACCATGACCCGTTAGGAATATCGCTCAATCCGACTTTGGCAAGACACAAACACCCGGCTATGTGAATGGTGCCGAGTTACTCATCTTCATGATTGACTTCCCCAAACCTATTATTGCTTTCTAACACTTTCACTTTCAGCCACTTCTCAACTTTTGACTTGCTTTCACCACTTCGCTTGCTTCCAAATTCCCGGATAGGTAAAGGGAGGCAAAATGTATATGAGGGGCTAAACATGATCAAGAAGAAGAAGAAGAAGAAGAAGAATGAATTGCCTTGGTCTTTCCAAGAAGAACGTGAGAGAACTTATGCTGCGGTGTCAACCTTCAAATTCAACATAATTTGGATAAAAATAAAGTATTAAACATGCCAATAATTTCAAACAAAGCATTTAGCAACTTAAACATATCATAATACATTTCAAACATATAAAGAATTTAAATCCAGTCAGTAAACAAGATCTTCACTGAGATCATATCCAGATAAGTAACACAAAAATCGTTTTCGAAAACTCTCAGTTAACCCACCTCGGTCGAGGTGTTCTTGGTTCAACCGAGGTGAAACACCTCGTTTTGCCAGAACTGTCCCGGTCGAGGTCAAAAAATTTTTTTAAAAACCATTTTTTTTTCGGTTTCGACGTTTTTCTCAATCAAATAACCTGTAAGTATGCATGCAATCTCAGATAAACATATAAATGCAGAATGAAGCATAAATATGAAAATATCCGATACATCTAAAGTCGAATAATACATCATAAGTCAAATAAGTCAAATAATACATCAACTACCCCATACTTGAGACACACTGTCCCAGTGGGTGTAATAAAAGTCTGAAAGAAAGGAGGACTCACCGGATAAAGAGCCGAACTGCATAAAAATAAAATAAATAAAATCCTGCAGCTCCTCAGAAGTCCTGATCCGGTGGTGGTGGTGGAATGTAGGGGTACAAAGTAGGGTCATAGGGATAGCCCATGACATGCTGGAACTGTAGCTGAGCCATCATGTGCTGATGATGCTGCCGCTCCTGCATCTCCCGGATATCCAAAGAAAGTGCAGCATAAGTGTCGATAACCTGATCTGTCAGGTCATCAATCCGTCGGTGTGCTGCTCTGTCTCTAACCCTCTGCCTCCTGCGCCTAGCGGGCCTGACTGGGGAAGTCTCAGCTGGCGCCGGCTCAGTGTCCTCCTCATCCTCATCAAGATCAATAATGGGAGGCGCGCTCGTCCCAGCAGTGTCTGTCCCTGTGTCCATCGGGACGCCGCCTCCTCTCTCATCAACTGTCTCGTCATCATCCTCCTCATCAGCCTCCTCTGCCTCCTCTGCAGCTGCAGCAGCAGCAGCTGCTCCCTCTCTGTAGTCCTCCATCAGCGGGACCCATGCAGCCTGCCAGAAATGCGGGTCGGCGACAGAAAACTGTGCAGACCATCTGATGCCCTGAGGCGCTGTCCGCTCCCAAGGCATGGCAACATACGGTGTAGTCAGCCCACGAGGAACAAGAATCCGCCTCGTGATCATCTCCTGCAGACCTAGCGGCTTCGGAGCCGCCGCCAATGTGCAAATACTGAGATCCATCCCGTGGTAGGAGGCGATGTGGGTGACTAGACCTCCACAGCAAATATCACCCTTCCCTTTGGCCTTGATCCTGTGCAGATCCTCTGCCAGCATCAAGCCAAAGTCAGGGTATCCTCCCGTGACCATGCAGTATAGCGAGAATAGCTCCCCCTGTCTGATCTTCTGGGGCGTCTCAGTACGCGCCAGAAGCATCTCGCTGAATATCCGGTGGGCGAGTCTGAAAGCTGGGTGGAAGATGACCTTCTCCCTGGAA
>BSUD01000004.1:131794854-131853574 GCA_033239045.1 Fagopyrum esculentum
AGCTTTAAATTTATAACCCTAGACTTAAGCTTAAAACAAGGATGCGAACCCGCAGTGTACGGGTCAATCGTAGTAAAAGCAAGAAAATTCCAGGGGTCGATCACAGGGACTTAGTGAAACAAAGTCCAATACGGTATGCTAGTGTTGATGCTAACCACAAGAGCAAGTATACAATCAAAGATGAATAAGATGTCAAATAAGCAAACATGCAATTCTAGGGATTAAAGCATCTAGTTGTGGTTCCAACTCAAGATCTATAGATAAGCGGACAAAGCTGAGATTTTTGCATGGGGAAGGTGTTTCTAAAGTGGAGTAGATCACCGGGTAAGTCTCACTACACACTAATCCCAAACCGTAACTCCTATTACCGGGTAAGTCTCAAGGAATTAAGATAAAGAACTATTGCCTCAAACTAACACACCATCTAAGGGAATAGAATCAACCTTTACCGGGTAAGTCTCAGGCTAACTCACAAAGATGGGATGGAAGCACACTCAAACCCCAATAAAGGACAAGCCTTTATTACCTACACTTATGATCGTTGGTATACAAACTAAGGAATTACCGGGTAAGTCTCATCCTAAGCTTGCATTGAACCAGGAAGGTGTAATAAGAATAGGATTTAGCAAACTCTAACACTTAACTCTCAGTTACGGATCAAATAAGTCACCTCGGTCAGAAGAATTCCACCCCGGCCGAGATGTTCATCAACCGAACGAGATGCTTAGGGTTAAGGTTAAAGACTCGAACTTTCAGGATCCTACTGGAATCTAAGATTTTTCTATCATTGTTTTTCCCACAACCTTCAGCCAATCACCCTAGAATCACACAAGGAAATTAGCCACTCATCATCATAATGAAAGTATTAAATATATGGGAAGAAGGTGAATATTTGAACAAGAAGAATTTAATGAAAACACTTCAATAACTGAATCAAATATCACACAAAATCGTTCCTTGGATAATAATCCAACAAGACAAGACAACAAGGAAAGGAATTGAAGACAATCTTACAAAACCCTCCAAAAAGCTATAAGCTATAGTCTTCAATCTTCCTTCAACCTTCAAAAAGGTTCTTCAACTCTCTCCCAAATTGGAGTAGGATGCGGCTGCTGCGCTGATAAACCCTGATCGACGATATAGCGTGCTGTATGCAGCCTCTAAGCATGATCGGATTTGTGGAAAATCCAATCCTTTTTATAGGAAAAATAAACCTCCAAAGATAATAAATCTTAAGAAGATATATTCCCATAAAAATAGGTAAAATATATGATTCTGCATATCTCCTTCCTTCTAGAAGCTCAGGCCAAGAATAAAATATTCTCGCCGCGTCCTAGGTGTTCGCCTCGGTCGAGTCGGCGTCTCTGGATCGCCTCGGTCGAGATGAATCTCTGGGCAACCGAGGTGATTCATAACTGAGTGTAGAATCTCTCAAAACTGGTCCAAAGTAAATCTTTAATCCATGGCTATGCTTCCTGAATGTAGCTCCAAATGACTCTTGACTCCTTTTGCTCCTTTTCGATGCAAAACGTACCATATTACCTGCAATTACAACGAAACTAGGTGTAGACCTCGATTCTCGCAAAGGTAGATGAAATGGTAGTAAAATCACATAATGTACATACAAACATGCAGATTATGAAAGATAAAACGTCCAAACAAACCCCAAAATATAGACTATAATTCATGCTATCAAAATACCCCATACTTAGCCCTTGCTTGTCCCTAAGCAAGTTCCTCATATAGAAATCAAGATAGAATGGATTATAAGTCAAGAAAATCAATGAGAAGTCCTTCAAAAATATTTTTATGGTGTGCAACTATCATAGATCACTCTAAGAGAATACTTCATGGAATTTAAAAACTCAACATGCTCAAAACATTTTATAAATATAGGAAAGTTGTTCATCTTTGCATAAAATCATAGAATGCATAATAAATCATAATTATCAAAATTAATCATGTATAATCCGATTTATACCGCTAAGTCAATCAACAACCTCAAGGTCTCAAGGGCTTCCCAAAAGAAAAGGTCAAGAAACGTGTAGGGTAGGGATGTATGTAGGTAATGTGGTGCTAGAATCCGGGAAAAGGATGAACTTCACTTTCACTTTGACTTGCAACATCTTCCACCAATAAGCTTTGCTTATCTCACACTTTTTCTTTTTACTTTACTTTTTGGGATGCATGGACAGAGGTGCACAATAACCGAAGCCTAGGAAATCCGCAATCATCAATTTCTTGAGATGCGTCAAACCCTTGATGCACATACCATGACCCGTTAGGAATATCGCTCAATCCGACTTTGGCAAGACACAAACACCCGGCTATGTGAATGGTGCCGAGTTACTCATCATCATGATTGACTTCCCCAAACCTATTATTGCTTTCTAATACTTTCACTTTCAGCCACTTCTCAACTTTTGACTTGCTTTCACCACTTCGCTTGCTTCCAAATTCCCGGATAGGTAAAGGGAGGCAAAATGTATATGAGGGGCTAAGCATGATCAAGAAGAAGAAGAAGAAGAAGAATGAATTGCCTTGGTCTTTCCAAGAAGAACGTGAGAGAACTTATGCTGCGGTGTCAACCTTCAAATCCAACATAATTTGGATAAAAATAAAGTATAAAACATGCCAATAATTTCAAACAAAGCATTTAGCAACTTAAACATATCATAAGACATTTCAAACATATAAAGAATTTAAATCCAGTCAGTAAACAAGATCTTCACTGAGATCATATCCAGATAAGTAACACAAAAATCGTTTTCGAAAACTCTCAGTTAACCCACCTCGGTCGAGGTGTTCTTGGTTCAACCGAGGTGAAACACCTCGTTTTGCCAGAACTGTCCCGGTCGAGGTCAAAAAATTTTTTTTAAAACCATTTTTTTTTTCGGTTTCGACGTTTTTCTCAATCAAATAACCTGTAAGTATGCATGCAATCTCAGATAAACATATAAATGCAGATAAAGCATGAATATGAAAATATCCGATACATCTAAAGTCGAATAATACATCATGAGTCAAATAAGTCAAATAATACATCAACTACCCCATACTTGAGACACACTGTCCCAGTGGGTGTAATAAAAGTCTGAAAGAAAGGAGGACTCACCGGATAAAGAGCCGAACTGCATAAAAATAAAATAAATAAAATCCTGCAGCTCCTCAGAAGTCCTGATCCGGTGGTGGTGGTGGAATGTAGGGGTACAAAGTAGGGTCATAGGGATAGCCCATGACATGCTGGAACTGTAGCTGAGCCATCATGTGCTGATGATGCTGCCGCTCCTGCATCTCCCGGATATCCAAAGAAAGTGCAGCATAAGTGTCGATAACCTGATCTGTCAGGTCATCAATCCGTCGGTGTGCTGCTCTGTCTCTAACCCTCTGCCTCCTGCGCCTAGCGGGCCTGACTGGAGAAGTCTCAGCTGGCGCCGGCTCAGTGTCCTCCTCATCCTCATCAAGATCAATAATGGGAGGCGCGCTCGTCCCAGCAGTGTCTGTCCCTGTGTCCATCGGGACGCCGCCTCCTCTCTCATCAACTGTCTCGTCATCATCCTCCTCATCAGCCTCCTCTGCCTCCTCTGCAGCTGCAGCAGCAGCAGCTGCTCCCTCTCTGTAGTCCTCCATCAGCGGGACCCATGCAGCCTGCCAGAAATGCGGGTCGGCGACAGAAAACTGTGCAGACCATCTGATGCCCTGAGGCGCTGTCCGCTCCCAAGGCATGGCAACATACGGAGTAGTCAACCCACGGGGAACCAGAATCCGCCTCGTGATCATCTCCTGCAGACCCAGCGGCTTCGGAGCCGCCGCCAACGTGCAAATACTGAGATCCATCCCGTGGTAGGAGGCGATGTGGGTGACTAGACCTCCACAGCAAATGTCCCCCTTCGACTTGGCCTTGATCTTGTGCAGATCCTCTGCCAAGAGCAAGCCAAAGTCGGGGAAACCTCCTGTGACCATGCAGTAGAGTGAAAAGAGCTCCCCCTGTCTGATCTTCTGGGGCGTCTCAGTACGCGCCAGAAGCATCTCACTGAATAACCGGTGGGCGAGTCTGAAGGCTGGGTGAAAGATGACCTTCTCCCTGGAATCTCCAGGGCGCCATCTGTCTGCATGAGTGGTGATGTGGGCTATCTGACCCCAAAACTCCCTAGCTACTGATCGGGAGGGGAAGTCTACAGCTGTAGGGGTAGGAAAGCTGAAAATCTCTCTCCATATCTCTAATGGAACCAGGAAGTTCCGGCCCATCAGCCGGTACTTCACAGATCCCTCTGTGGGTAGGTAGGAGAAGGAGCTGACGAACTCTAGTGTCGGCTCTATGTAGGCTGGGGCTCGGATCTCAGAAAACTGATCCAGCCCAACTGTGGCAATCATCCTCCTAAGGTCAGCCTCTAACCCTAGGCAGTCAAAAGCGGATACCTCCAGAAATCGCGGTGCGATAACTGGACGGCCCGCTATCCTCTCGTAATCTACCCGACATCTCTCGTGGATAGCCGGGCGGTAGGGACGGGAAGAAGAAGGGGAAGGGGAGGGTGAAGATCTATCTCTCAGGGCTAGTATCCTATCTGAACTCATCTTCACAAATCAATCTGTCAGACCACCTCGGTCGACTGACAAGTTCCAGAAATCACCTCGGTCGAGATGCAGGCCGACTGGACCGAGGCGTAGCAGTTCGAATTCCAATTCTCAGATTTTCAGTTCTTTTCCCCCTAAAATCACTACAATTGCTTCCTAAGGGGTACTTATGGGTTTCCTCAGCAGAATCAAGGGCAACCAAAGCCCAATAAACAGCAAACGAGGAGTTAGGGTTTTCGAACTTCGTTTACCTCGTTTCGGTCGAAAATGCTCAGATTCCTTGCAGATCTGTAGTTGCAATCGACTCTTCGACCCTTTAATCGCGTTTTGGAACAGAAATCGTCGAAAAAGAGCGAGAAACGGAGGAGAACGAGATGCCTCTGTCGCCGCGGTCGAAATGGGTGAAAAATAAAAAGTGAAAAGTAATTTTTCCTTTTTATACTGTCGCGAGATCTGCTGTCACCTCGGTCGAGATGGTCTCGACTGGACCGAGGTGGTACGGACCGAGGCGGTTCTGCAGAAACCCTAGTCGCCTCGGTTGCTTCAAGAATCAACTCGGTCGAGGTGTTCTGACAGTGACCGAGGTGCCTCTTTCTTCCTCAGAATCTCGAACTTCTCTCTTCCCTGGAGTGCTCCTTCCTGTTATCTGTCTTGGGTTGCCTCCCAAGAAGCGCTTGATTTAAGGTCTCTAGCTGGACCATGATGCTTCTCAAAGGAGATAGATTGGTGCGACCTCCTCAACCGGCGTTTCTGGTTGGTACTTCTTAAGTCTATGACCGTTGACCTTGAAGCTTCCGCTAGTTTCGCCCCATATCTCAACTGCACCATGAGGGAAAACATGTTTCACAACGTAAGGTCCGGTCCATCTAGATTTCAACTTACCTGGAAAAAGACGGAGGCGGGAGTTGAAGAGTAGAACTAAATCTCCTTCGTTAAGCTCCTTTGGAACGATACGCTTGTCATGCCATCTCTTTGTCCTTTCCTTGTAGATCTTGGCATTCTCATAGGCGTTCAAACGCAGCTCCTCCAGCTCGTTAAGTTCCAATAGTCGCTTCTCACCAGCCTCCTTAATGTCAAAGTTCAACCATTTGATAGCCCAATACGCTTTGTGCTCCAACTCAACGGGCAAGTGGCAAGATTTCCCATACACCAAATTATAAGGGGTGGTGCCTATGGGAGTCTTGAATGCGGTCCTGTACGCCCAAAGAGCATCGTCTAATTTCATGGACCAATCCTTCCTCGTTCTAGAGACGGTCTTCTCCAAAATTGCTTTGATTTCTCTGTTTGAGATCTCGACTTGTCCACTAGTTTGAGGGTGATAAGCGGTTGATACCTTGTGGGTTACCCCATACTTCGATAGAAGTGCCTTAAACTTCCGGTTGATGAAATGCGTTCCTCCATCGCTGATGATGATGCGTGGAGTTCCAAATCGTGGAAAGATAGTTCTATTCAAGAACTTCACAACCACCTTGGCGTCGTTAGTGGGAGAAGCGATGGCTTCGACCCATCTAGAGACGTAATCCACTGCAAGGAGAATGTAGAGGTTTCCTCCGGAGGATGGGAAAGGTCCCATGAAGTCAATCCCCCATACATCAAATATTTCCACTTCTTGGATGTTGTTAAGTGGCATTTCGTTCCTCCTTGATAGGTTCCCTGTTCTTTGGCATGCATCACAAGAAACAACAAAAGATTGTACATCCTTAAATAATGTAGGCCAAAAGAAACCTGAACGCAATATCTTGGCGCATGTTTTGTCGGTGCTAGCATGCCCTCCACATGGAAGTGAGTGACAATGCTTTATGACGCTATTAACTTCGTCTTCCGGAATGCACCTTCGAAGCATCCCATCCGGTCCGCGCTTAAATAGCAGCGGCTCATCCCAGTAGTAATGTCGTACTTCCTTGAAGAATCTCTTCTTTTGGGAGTACGTCAATCCGGGTGGTAATTCCTGGCAAACAAGATAATTCACAATATCAGCATACCAAGGACCTTTATTATCAGAAAGTTGGTGGAGGGAATGATCCGCCAACTGTGGGTGAATGTCAGAGAAGGGAGTAGAAAAATTGTCATTCTCAGCAATCTCAGTTGACATTGTCTCTCTGTCGACCTCGGTCGAGGCGCAAAGGCGTTGACCGAGGTGTTCTTCAGACGCCTCGCTTGGTCCAGAAAGTGCCTCGGTCGAGGTACTGCTACTGGATCCGAGGCTGGAAATCTTCGTTTCCTGGATCAGCTTCTCAGTCATGGCTCCTGGATCTTCTTCCAGTGCTTTCAAGCTTCGTATATCTGCATCACAAGAAGCATCTATACCTTCCTCCATTAAACTGAAGCTAATAACTCTTTCGAGTGGATCATCAATAAGGATAGAGCTCACCAATTCTCTTGATTCTTCTTCATCGTAGATGTTGAAGATATCATCAGTTAGTTGCTCCCCCTTCATGGCTGCAAGTAGTGCGAACTCCACCTCATCACCGCCAACGTTGAATTTCAACTTGGCGTTCTTGCAATCCACATTGCAACCCGAAGTTGCTAGAAATGGCCTCCCGAGAATGATAGGAACAGGATAATCTGCGGGAATGTCAAGTACGACAAAATCTATGGGTAGATAGAAGTTACCTAACTTGACCGGAACGTCTTCCAAAATGCCCACGGGATGGGTGATGGAGCGATCCGCCATGTAAAGTCGAATCTTGACTGGCTTGGGCTCTCCAAGACCGATCTTAATGCATAGTTCCAGCGGAATGATGCTCACGCTGGCTCCTAGATCGCAAAGGGCTTCACAAGTGACATCCCCAACTTGAATGGGAATGCAAAATGAGCCGGGATCTCTTAATTTAGGTGGCATCTTCTCCTTCATGATCTTTATAAGCTCCGAAGACTTAGATGTCATCCTAACTTCACCAACATCCTCCAGCTTCCTCTTCCTTGATAGGATCTCTTTTAAGAACTTCCCATAGGCGGGCATACCTAAAATAGCATCAAGGAAAGGGATATTAATATGGAGCTTATTCATCAAGTCAAGGAACTTACCAAAGTGCTTGTCAAGATGTGCTCTGGCTCTGGACTGGGGAAATGGAAGAGGTGGTTTATATGCAGGAGGTGGAACATAGGCTTCAGTTGTTCCTCCTGCTTTCTGTTGCACCGCCTCGGTTGGCATCTCGGTCGAGGTGTTCTTCGACTGGATCTGGACCGAGGTGGTCTGCGTCGATCGAGGTACTGGATCTGCAGTTTTGAGTCCACTTCTCGTCGTGATGGCCATGCATTGGCCCTTAGGGTTAGTTTCCGTCTTTGCTGGAAGCTTCCCTGGATCTCTTGGCGCTTCATTCGCCCTATTAGCAAGTTGTTGTTCGAAGGACTTTTGGGCCCTCGAAAATGAAGTCATAGAATTCTCCATAGCACTAAGCTTGATCAAGATTGCCTCCAGGACTGCGTCCTTCTTTTCCGGCTGAGACGAACTTGATCCTTGCCCTTGGCTCTTCAATGGAGTAGAAGAAGAAGAAGGAGGAGAGAGGAAAGGGTTAGAGGAATCATTAGAGTTGGAGTTTGAATAATTGTTACCGTTGTTTTGGTTATTATTCGCTCTCCAATTGTTGCTATTGGATCCTCTATTGTTATTGTAGTTGTTGTTTCGGGGTCCGTTGTTGTTGTTACGGTACCCGTTCTTGTTGTTGTTGTTGTTGTTGTTCCTTTGCCCTTGCTCCTCCGGTTTAGCTTGAGCCATCAATAGCTCCTTCAACTGCTTCACGTCGTTCTTCAAGGACGTGAATTGGTTGTTGTTGGTTTGAGTCTCTTGAAAGTTGACTCTTTTAACTCCACCTTCAGCTCCTTGGTGGGTGTACTTCTCCATGTGCAAGGCTTGCTTCTCAATGAAATCCCAAGCCTCGTCAACCGCCATATCCATGAATGTACCGGCGGAGAGTAGTTGGAGATTAAACTGGGTGTTTCCGTCCAGTCCTTTGAAGTAGATCTCCAACAACTCGATCTTTGGAATCCCATGATGTGGGCAATCCAAAAGGATATCCTTGAACCGCTCCCATGATTTGGACAAGCTCTCTTTGTCCTTCATGATGAAAGCATTGATCTTCCCTCTCATTTCAGCAGTCTTTGAGGGGGGAAAGAATTTGGTCAAGAATTCCGTAGTCATCTCTTCCCATGTGCTGATCTTTCCTGCAGGAAGAGATTGATACCAAGTAAGAGCTCTATCTTTAAGAGAAAAGTAGAAAGGTCTTAGCTTGTAGTTGTTATTTTCAATTCTGGGAGGTCGCAAGGTCTCCATCAAGATCTCGTAGTTTTGAAGATGCTGATGCGGCGACTCCTTCTCCAGCCCTCCGAATTGACATTGGCGAATCATGGCTAGAACTTGCGGTCTAAGCTCGTAGTCGTGATCCGCTGGATCTCCTAGGTTCACTCCTGGACGCCTCAGTTGTTGATTAGGGTCCATCCTTTGACCTAGGGTCTGTGGAATTCCTGCAAGAAGAACATCTCGGACTGGCATCCGAAGTGGATGCACATCGGCCGGGGCGTCAGGAACTGGGACCTGCCTCGGTCGAGGATCAATTACTGGATCCTGCATCGGTCGAGGTTGAATCTGGTTCCGAATTGCTGCAATCTCAGCTTCGATTGCTGCATTCCTGGCCTGATTCTCTTCTTTTTCCTGCCTTAGCTCTTCTTTACTGAGACGTAGCTGCTCCTGCGTCTCTCTCAATTGGGCCAAAAGATCGTGATCGTCTTGTTGGGCCATCTTCGCTTCTCTTAAGCGTCGCTTGTATGTCTTTTCTGGTTCGGGATCGTAAGGAACGATTTCCTTTCCAGTGCGGGTTCTTCGCATATACCTAAGAAAGAACCTGCAAAAGTCACTCAAGTAGAGTGGTAAGACAACACGGGGCAAATGCCCCAAGAGCAAACCGTACCGGCTCGGTCTAGACCAAGTCCCCGGCAACGGCGCCAAAAACTTGTTCGCTCCAAACGGTGTGTGCAAGCTTTAAATTTATAACCCTAGACTTAAGCTTAAAACAAGGATGCGAACCCGCAGTGTACGGGTCAATCGTAGTAAAAGCAAGAAAATTCCAGGGGTCGATCACAGGGACTTAGTGAAACAAAGTCCAATACGGTATGCTAGTGTTGATGCTAACCACAAGAGCAAGTATACAATCAAAGATGAATAAGATGTCAAATAAGCAAACATGCAATTCTAGGGATTAAAGCATCTAGTTGTGGTTCCAACTCAAGATCTATAGATAAGCGGACAAAGCTGAGATTTTTGCATGGGGAAGGTGTTTCTAAAGTGGAGTAGATCACCGGGTAAGTCTTACTACACACTAATCCTAAACCGTAACTCCTATTACCGGGTAAGTCTCAAGGAATTAAGATAAAGAACTATAACCTCAAACTAACACACCATCTAAGGGAATAGAATCAACCTTTACCGGGTAAGTCTCAGGCTAACTCACAAAGATGGGATGGAAGCACACTCAAACCCCAATAAAGGACAAACCTTTATTACCTACACTTATGATCGTTGGTACACAAACTAAGGAATTACCGGGTAAGTCTCATCCTAGGCTTGCTTTGAACCAGGAAAGGTGTAATAAGAATAGGATTTGGCAAACTCTAACACTTAACTCTCAGTTTAGGGTCGGATAAGTCACCTCGGTCAGAAGAATTCCACCCCGGCCGAGATGTTCATCGACTGAACGAGATGCTTAGGGTTAAGGTTAAAGACTCGAACTTTCAGGATCCTACTGTGATTAAGATCATTCTATCATTGTTTTTCCCACAACCTTCAGCCAATCACCCTAGAATCACACAAGGAAATTAGCCACTCATCATCATAATGAAAGTATTAAATATATGGGAAGAAGGTGAATATTTGAACAAAGAAGAATTTAATGAAAACACTTCAATAACTGAATCAAATATCACACAAAATCGTTCCTTGGATAATAATCCAACAAGACAAGACAACAAGGAAAGGAATTGAAGATAATCTTACAAAACCCTCCAAAAAGCTATAAAGCTATAGTCTTCAAATCTTCCTTCAACCTTCAAAAAGGTTCTTCAACTCTCTCCCAAATTGGAGTAGGATGCGGCTGCTGCGCTTGTAAACCCTGATTGGTGGTATATCGTGATGTATGCAGCTTCTAAGCATGATCGGATTTGTGGAAAATCCAATCCTTTTTATAGGAAAAATAAACCTCCAAAGATAATAAATCTTAAGAAGATATTATCCCATAAATATAGGTAAAATATATGATTCTGCATATCTCCTTCCTTCTAGAAACTCAGCCTAAAAATATAAGATCACTTTCCAATTTTAAAAGATCTCAGCCAAGAATAAAATATTCTCGCCGCGTCCTAGGTGTTCGCCTCGGTCGAGTCGGCGTCTCTGGATCGCCTCGGTCGAGATGAATCTCTGGGCAACCGAGGTGATCATAACTGAGTGTAGAATCTCTCAAAACTGGTCCAAAGTAAATCTTTAATCCATGGCTATGCTTCCTGAATGTAGCTCCAAATGACTCTTAACTCCTTTTGCTCCTTTTTGATGCAATACGTACCATATTACCTGCAATTACAACGAAACTAGGTGTAGACCTCGATTCTCGCAAAGGTAGATGAAATGGTAGTAAAATCACATAATGTACATACAAACATGCAGATTATGAAAGATAAAACGTCCAAACAAACCCCAAAATATAGACTATAATTCATGCTATCAAAATACCCCATACTTAGCCCTTGCTTGTCCCTAAGCAAGTTCTTCATATAGAAATCAAGATAGAATGGATTATAAGTCAATAAAATCGATGAAAAACTCTTTCAAAAACATTTTATGGTGTGCAACTATCATAGATCACTCTAAGGGAATACTTCATGGAATTTAAAAACTCAATATGCTCAAAACATTTTATAAATATAGAAAAGTTGTTCATCTTTGCATAAAATCATAGAATGCATAATAAATCATAATTATCAAAATTAATCATGTATAATCCAGTTTAAACCGCTAAGTCAATCAACAAGCTCAAGGTCTCAAGGGCTTCCCAAAAGAAAGGTCAAGAAACGTGTAGGGTAAGGATGTATGTAAGGTAATGTGGTGCTAGAATCCGGGAAAAGGATGAACTTCACTTTCACTTTGACTTGCAACATCTTCCACCAATAAGCTTTGCTTATCTCACACTTTTTCTTTTACTTTACTTTTTGGGATGCATGGACAGAGGTGCACAATAACCGAAGCCTAGGAAATCCGCAATCATCAATTTCTTGAGATGCATCAAACCCTTGATGCACATACCATGACCCGTTAGGAATATCGCTCAATCCGACTTTGGCAAGACACAAACACCCGGCTATGTGAATGGTGCCGAGTTACTCATCTTCATGATTGACTTCCCCAAACCTATTATTGCTTTCTAACACTTTCACTTCCAGCCACTTCTCAACTTTTGACTTGCTTTCACCACTTCGCTTGCTTCCAAATTCCCGGATAGGTAAAGGGAGGCAATATGTATATGAGGGGCTAAGCATGATCAAGAAGAAGAAGAAGAAGAAGAATGAATTGCCTTGGTCTTTCCAAGAAGAACGTGAGAGAACTTATGCTGCGGTGTCAACCTTCAAATTCAACATAATTTGGATAAAAATAAAGTATTAAACATGCCAATAATTTTAAACAAAGCATTTAGCAACTTAAACATATCATAAAACATTTCAAACATATAAAGAATTTAAATCCAGTCGGTAAACAAAATCTTCACTGAGATCATATCCAGATAAGTAACACAAAAATCGTTTTCGAAAACTCTCTGTTACGCCCACCTCGGTCGAGGTGTTCTTGGTTCAACCGAGGTGAAACACCTCGTTTTGCCAGAACTGTCCCGGTCGAGGTCAAAAATTTTTTTAAAACCATTTTGTTTTTTTTTCGGTTTCGACGTTTTTCTCAGTCAAATAACCTGTAAGTATTTAGCAACTTAAACAAAGCATTTAGCAACTTAAACATATCAGAACTGTCCCCGGCAACGGCGCCAAAAACTTGTTCGCTCCAAACGGTGTGTGCAAGCTTTAAATTTATAACCCTAGACTTAAGCTTAAAACAAGGATGCGAACCCGCAGTGTACGGGTCAATCGTAGTAAAAGCAAGAAAATTCCAGGGGTCGATCACAGGGACTTAGTGAAACAAAGTCAAATACGGTATGCTAGTGTTGATGCTAACCACAAGAGCAAGTATACAATCAAAGATGAATAAGATGTCAAATAAGCAAACATGCAATTCTAGGGATTAAAGCATCTAGTTGTGGTTCCAACTCAAGATCTATAGGTAAGCGGACAAAGCTGAGATTTTTGCATGGGGAAGGTGTTTCTAAAGTGGAGTAGATCACCGGGTAAGTCTCACTACACACTAATCCCAAACCGTAACTCCTATTACCGGGTAAGTCTCAAGGAATTAAGATAAAGAACTATAACCTCAAACTAACATACCATCTAAGGGAATAGAATCAACCTTTACCGGGTAAGTCTCAGGCTAACTCACAAAGATGGGATGGAAGCACACTCAAACCCCAATAAAGGACAAACCTTTATTACCTACACTTATGATCGTTGGTATACAAACTAAGGAATTACCGGGTAAGTCTCATCCTAAGCTTGCTTTGAACCAGAAAGGTATAATAAGAATAGGATTTGGACAAGCTCTCTTTGTCCTTCATGATGAAAGCATTGATCTTCCCTCTCATTTCAGCAGTCTTTGAGGGGGGAAAGAATTTGGTCAAGAATTCCGTAGTCATCTCTTCCCATGTGCTGATCTTTCCTGCAGGAAGAGATTGATACCAAGTAAGAGCTCTATCTTTAAGAGAAAAGTAGAAAGGTCTTAGCTTGTAGTTGTTATTTTCAATTCTGGGAGGTCGCAAGGTCTCCATCAAGATCTCGTAGTTTTGAAGATGCTGATGCGGCGACTCCTTCTCCAGCCCTCCGAATTGACATTGGCGAATCATGGCTAGAACTTGCGGTCTAAGCTCGTAGTCGTGATCCGCTGGATCTCCTAGGTTCACTCCTGGACGCCTCAGTTGTTGATTAGGGTCCATCCTTTGACCTAGGGTCTGTGGAATTCCTGCAAGAAGAACATCTCGGACTGGCATCCGAAGTGGATGCACATCGGCCGGGGCGTCAGGAACTGGGACCTGCCTCGGTCGAGGATCAATTACTGGATCCTGCATCGGTCGAGGTTGAATCTGGTTCCGAATTGCTGCAATCTCAGCTTCGATTGCTGCATTCCTGGCCTGATTCTCTTCTTTTTCCTGCCTTAGCTCTTCTTTACTGAGACGTAGCTGCTCCTGCGTCTCTCTCAATTGGGCCAAAAGATCGTGATCGTCTTGTTGGGCCATCTTCGCTTCTCTTAAGCGTCGCTTGTATGTCTTTTCTGGTTCGGGATCGTAAGGAACGATTTCCTTTCCAGTGCGGGTTCTTCGCATATACCTAAGAAAGAACCTGCAAAAGTCACTCAAGTAGAGTGGTAAGACAACACGGGGCAAATGCCCCAAGAGCAAACCGTACCGGCTCGGTCTAGACCAAGTCCCCGGCAACGGCGCCAAAAACTTGTTCGCTCCAAACGGTGTGTGCAAGCTTTAAATTTATAACCCTAGACTTAAGCTTAAAACAAGGATGCGAACCCGCAGTGTACGGGTCAATCGTAGTAAAAGCAAGAAAATTCCAGGGGTCGATCACAGGGACTTAGTGAAACAAAGTCCAATACGGTATGCTAGTGTTAATGCTAACCACAAGAGCAAGTATACAATCAAAGATGAATAAGATGTCAAATAAGCAAACATGCAATTCTAGGGATTAAAGCATCTAGTTGTGGTTCCAACTCAAGATCTATAGATAAGCGGACAAAGCTGAGATTTTTGCATGGGGAAGGTGTTACTAAAGTGGAGTAGATCACCGGGTAAGTCTCACTACACACTAATCCCAAACCATAACTCCTATTACCGGGTAAGTCTCAAGGAATTAAGATAAAGAACTATTACCTCGAACTAACACACCATCTAAGGGAATAGAATCAACCTTTACCGGGTAAGTCTCAGGCTAACTCACAAAGATGGGATGGAAGCACACTCAAACCCCAATAAAGGACAAGCCTTTATTACCTACACTTATGATCGTTGGTACACAAACTAAGGAATTACCGGGTAAGTCTCATCCTAAGCTTGCATTGAACCAGGAAGGTGTAATAAGAATAGGATTTAGCAAACTCTAACACTTAACTTTCAGTTTAAGGTCGGATAAGTCACCTCGGTCAGCCAGTTTCCACCCCGGCCGAGATGTTCATCGACTGAACGAGATGCTTAGGGTTAAGGTTAAAGACTCGAACTTTCAGGATCCTACTGTGATTAAGATCATTCTATCATTGTTTTTCCCACAACCTTCAGCCAATCACCCTAGAATCACACAAGGAAATTAGCCACTCATCATCATTATGAAAGTATTAAAATATATAGGAAGAAGGTGAATATTTGAACAAAGAAGAATTTAATGAAAACACTTCAATAACTGAATCAAATATCACACAAAATCGTTCCTTGGATAATGATCCAACAAGACAAGACAACAAGGAAAGGAATTGAAGACAATCTTACAAAACCCTCCAAAAAGCTATAAAGCTATAGTCTTCAATCTTCCTTCAACCTTCAAAAAGGTTCTTCAACTCTCTCCCAAATTGGAGTATGCTCCTGCTGTATGCTGCGTATTTCCGGTGTTATAGCGTGATTTTCAGCTGTAAGCGGGATGTTGGAATTGTGAAAATCCAACCCTTTTTATAGGAAAAATAAACCTCCAAAGATAATAAATCTTAAGAAGATATTATCCCATAAATATAGGTAAAATATATATTCTGCATATCTCCTTCCTTCTAGAAGCTCAGCCCAAAAATATAAGATCACTTTCCAATTTTAAAAGATCTCAGCCAAGAATAAAATATTCTCGCCGCGTCCTAGGTATTCGCCTCGGTCGAGTCAGCGTCTCTGGATCGCCTCGGTCGAGGTGAACCTCTGGGCAACCGAGGTGATTCATAACTGAGTGTAGAATCTCTCAAAACTGGTCCAAAGTAAATCTTTAATCCATGGCTATGCTTCCTGAAGGATTTCTTTTTGCTCCTCAATGTAGCTCCAAATGACTCTTGACTCCTTTTGCTCCTTTTCGATGCAAAACGTACCATATTACCTGCAATTACAACGAAACTAGGTGTAGACCTCGATTCTCGCAAAGGTAGATGAAATGGTAGTAAAATCACATAATGTACATACAAACATGCAGATTATGAAAGATAAAACGTCCAAACAAACCCCAAAATATAGACTATAATTCATGCTATCAGGATCCAAATGGGAACTTTGGTTGCCTCATGGCCATTTCCTATGTCGTATCATGGTCGTCTGGGTTATCCCATACCTAGCTTCATTAGATTAGGCTCAAATGGGGAAGAGATGTGTCCAAACGACGTGTCATGTTGTGGCTTTGCCGTCTCATGACCGTCTTTATGCCGTCTGGACCTCGATCACACTTTTGGATTTTGATCTACAATCTATCTTTTTATTGGGCCTTTTCTTGTGTTTTTTGGCCCGTGATTTTCATCTATATAATGCTTATTTAAAATTGCTAGGGTAGAGAGTCAGACTCCGGATAATGGAACCCTAGTTGCAATTAGTTTCTTTTACCGCTTTTCTAACTATCAAAGAAAGTTCCGATTTTTGTACTTTTTTAAGATTTGTGCTAACCATGTGAGTTATATTTTGGTCTTTTTTGGATTTCTAAATGCTTAAAGGATTTGACCTATTTGTTGTGATTGTGAAAGCACGGGCAAAATAGTTTAGCACGGTCTTTATTTGTCTAGACTATATGTGATAAATGGAAGATTAATATGATATTTCCTTGGTAGAGAATAAGCGTATAAATACAAGAAATTGAGAGATATATGAACCTAGGGAATAAAAGAAGTAATAACTACACCTAGTAAAAGAAGAAAACAATAACTACAATATAAAATAATAATTACAGCATGCCTACACAACTTACAAGACTAATTTAATATATATAGTAATAATAATAAGATAATATCTTATTTAACACTCCCCCTCAAGTTGGGATTGTAGAGATCCTCCAATCCCAGCTTGGAAATGAGTTCACTAAAGTGATTGCTATGTAAAGCTTTAGTGAGAACATCTGCAAGTTGATACTAAGTTGAAATATGTGATACAATGATAAGACCAACCTCAATCTTCTCATTGAAGAAGTGTTTGTTAACTTCGACATGTTTTGTTCTATCATGTAAGACAGTATTGTGGCCAAGGTTGATTGCAGATTTATTATCACAATGTAGACTCATAGAATCATTAAGGATGATTGTTAGACAAAGCAGTTCACGAATCCCATGGGCAACAACCCTATACTCAGGTTCTGCACTAGATCTTGCCACAACGCCTTGTTTCTTACTCCACCATGCAACAAGGTTACCAGCCAAAAACACACATTATCCAGTGGTAAATCTTCTATCAATGATATAACCAACATATTCTACATTCGTTTAGGCTTCTAGAGTCATCTTTTCACCTCTTTTGAACAATATTCCTTTTCCAGGATTGCCTTTATATAATGTAGAATTCGGTAGGTTGCATGTAGATGAATCTCTCTTGGATCATGCATAAATTGACTTATAACACTAACTGGAAAAGCAATGTCGGGATGAGTACGAGACAAGTATATCAGTTATCCACAAAGACGTTGATACATAACCTTGTCATCGTTAGCTTCACCAATCTTGCAATTAGGATCCATAGGAGTACTAGCAGGCTTGCAACCACTCTTTCCAGCTTCTTTGAGTAAATATGTGATATACTTCTGTTATGATATGAAAATATCTTCCTTGGAGTGCGCCATTTTGATGCCAAGGAAGTATTTAGTCTTCCCAATTCCTTAATTTCAAATTTAGCAGATAGAGTTTTTTCAACCTTTGTTATTCTTGAACATCATTTCCAAAAACAATGATATCATCCACATAAACCAACATAATAGTTACTCCACATGAGGCAGAGTGTCACACAAATAAAGTGTGATCACCCTGACTTTGTGAATATTCAACAGACTTTATACACTAGCAAATCGTCCAAACCATGCCCTTGGAGACTGTTTAAGGCAATAAAGGGATTTATGTGATATGCACACTTGATTGGACGAAGTTGAAGAAAAACCAGGAGGAATATCCATGTAGATAACTTCATCCAAGTAGCTGTTAAAAATGCATTCTTAACATCAAATTGAAGTAAATTCCAACTGAAATGTGCAGCCAATGACAAAAGAACGGAATTGTACCCATTTTAGCAACCGGGGTAAACATATCTTGATAATCAATCCCATAAGATTGAGTATAACCCTTTGCAACCAACTTGGCTTTGTAACGCTCGAGAGAACCATTAGCCCTATATTTGACAGTGAATACCCACTTACAACCCACAACATTTGTACCTTTGGGTCTATCCACAACGGTCCATGTTTTATTCTGAGCAAGAGCATTCATTTCGTCTTCCATAGCCAGCCTCCACTCTTTGTTGGTGAAGGCTTCCTTAACATTTTTAGGAATAGAAACCTGTTAAAGGGTAGAGAAAAATTGTTGGTGGGAGGGTGAGAAACGAGACATAGAAACATAATTGGACATGAGATAAAGAGGCCGTTGTGTGCAGGACCTAATACCTTTCCGGAGAACAATAGGTAGACAGAGATCAATGGGTGGCAGTGTTGTATCAACAAAACAGTTTGAGGAGAAGAATTAGGAGTGCATTCTAGAAAAGAAGGGGTTGTCCTTCTAGAGTACAGTTGTAAAGGTACTAATCTTGTTGGAATAGTTGTGTTGCTATTAGAATCAGGTAGAGTAGGAGTTGAGGCAATCTGTGAAGTTAAAATACATCTTAAGTAAGAGCTGGAATGGGGGTAACATCGGGTGTTACACAATTATCTTGAGATGCATCAAAACCGTTGGTTGAAGATGTAGAAAAATAGGATTGAGTCTCAAGGAAGGTGACATCTGCACTGATGAAAAACTTTTAAGTAAGAGGATGATAACACTTGTACTCTTTTTGAGTTGGAGAAAAGCCAATAAAAACACACTTTTAAGCTCTTGCATCAAGTTTTCACACAAAGGGGTATGAATATGAGCAAAAACAACACATCCAAAGACTCTATGTCTGAGATTAAGAGAAAGATGAAGGGGGGAATGTTGCAAACTGTGAAGAGGGCTCACATAATTCAGAACATGGGAAGGGACGTGGTTTTTTACATAGGCTGTTGTGAGAACAAAATCACCCCAAAAGGATTTAAGAACATTATGGTGGAGAAGAAGGGAAAGAGTGACATGAAGTAAATGTCCATTCTTACATTCCGCTACACCATTTTGTTGTGGTGTGTAGACACTTGAAGATTCATGTATGATACCTTTGGAAGAGAAGAGAGTCTCAAAAGATTGGTTGAAGTAATGTCTAGCATTGTCATTTTTTGAATTTTTGAACATGAGTGTGGAATTAGGTGTGAACCATGGAGACATAGTTTGGAATAATGGTGTTGACTTCATTTTTATTTTTAGGATGAAAAACCACATAACACGAGTGCAATCACCAATTAATAATAAAAACCAACGAGCACCATTAACATTTTCCATAGAACATCACTATGGATCAATTGAAAAGGAAATTGGCACCTTTGATTGCTGGGAGGAAAAACACCACGAGAGTGTTTGACTTTTAATGAAAATCTGAGAACTTTCAAATTTTGAAAAGA
Source organism: Fagopyrum esculentum (assembly GCA_033239045.1). NCBI lineage: Eukaryota > Viridiplantae > Streptophyta > Magnoliopsida > Caryophyllales > Polygonaceae > Fagopyrum > Fagopyrum esculentum. The sequence continues at coordinate 131,814,238 of BSUD01000004.1, forward strand.
GACGGATACAAGTGTTGTAAAATAGGAAAAGAAGGGTGGCCTAAATGATTATGATGTAAACAAATACTAGACTAATTTGTGGTGCTTAACATGGCTGCAGCGGAATCAGGAGGATTGAAATGGTGTTGAGAACGTGTGTCCAGGAAAAATAGCTCATCACGTTTATTAGCATGCCCAATCATCTTTCCCGAATCATGTTCATGAATAACACATCAGGTAAGAGGAAAAAAACATGACAATTAAGGTCTGTGATCAATTGGGAAATAGACAACAAGTTTGCAGATAATGTAGGCACATAAAGGACATTTGATAGTTGTCTGATTATAGATTAACACTCCCTTGTCCAATAATAGTTGCAGAAGAGCCATTAGCGGTTAAAAGACTATTTTTGGAGGCGTAAGGAGAATAAGTATGAAAAAGGGATAAGGATGGTGTCATATAATTTGTAGCACCCGAGTCAAGGATCCATCAATGAGGTCTGGAATTATTGTTCGAATGGAAACTAAGAATTTCACCATTACTTGACGGTTGTAAAGAGTTGATGGAAGGATTACCGGCAGGTTTCTCAAGGGAACGAAGAAGACCTTGCAGTCTAGAAATGTCGGCTGAATTAAGAAGAAGCATCAAAAGTAGTTGCAGCAGAAGATTTCATGAGATTTGCTTGAGGACGAGGGTGTTCTTTGTTTCCCCACTCACGGCTGGGAGGTTTTCCATGTAGCTTCCAGCATTTTTCCTTTGTGTGGCGAGGTTTATTGTAGTGAGTATCACCAGACCTATGAAAGTGTCAAACACTTTATTTTTTAATGTCCTTATGTGACCAACAATTTATCTAATGATAAGGTTAAAAACTTCCTCTCTATTATAGACAATTTTTTCAAGAAGATATATGATTTACATCCCATGATGCGAGACAAACTGAATGACAAAGAGATGATTCATTTGGTGGTGTTACTTGGTAGAATATGTGGCTCGCGAGTAATCAATGTATTTTTAATAATAAAAATTTACAAAGTATTGAACAAAATGTTCTAGGCCATATAAAAGTCTAGGATGATGTTAGCACTAAGAAATTCATAATAAAACATGGTACAAAATGCCAAAGAAAAGCTTGAAATATCTTTGGAAAAAAACATGTGCCCGTTTTATTAAACTAAATACCGATGGTTCTAAACTTAGTAATGGATATTGTCTGTTCGAGTTCATTCTACGTGATCACTGTGCTTCGACAGTTGCCCTTGACTACCTCTATGTCGAAGCATGTGCGCTAAGGGAAGATATTAGAAATGCATGTGGATTAAGAATCAATATCATTGAAATTGATAGAATAACATAACAATCATCAATAAAAGTAAACATGTTTGAGACCCCGTGAAAAATCTTCCTAATCATATCAAATATCACCCATACGATTGCATGTTTCCCACAAGTTAAATTCCTATAAGAGTTTGGGGATGTCAACAAGGTTACCGCATCAATGGGACATAACAACCCTTCACTTATGGTGACGACGGACATTCAAGTCGAGACCCTCGTCCAAAAAATGCTCTATGATGATCTACTTGAAGAGGATGATCATTGTAACACCCCGAATCCGCGGGACTCGGGATGCCACGGGCAGAGACCTCACAATGGGTCTTGACCCTTAGCCTGGCAACAATTTCACCGGATCTTGCAACAAGACACAAATAAAGGCCAAAACAAAAATACATTTGTATGCAATGCAAAGAAACCCGGAAGCAAACAAACAAACGATTTCAGCTGATAAACAACACCAAAGGCCAAACGCCACACACGTGACATACAATATACATGAACAAAATACAAACTCGACTCCAACCAAAACCCACTCCTAAATGTCTAGCATTGTCAATTTTTGTATTTTTGAACATGAGTGAGGAATTGGGTATTGGAGACATAGTTTGGTATAATGGTGTTGACTTCATATTTATTTTTGGGGATGAAAAACCACATAACGCTAGACACGTGACATACAATATACATGAACAAAATGCAAACTCGACTCCATGGTTGAAGTAATGGTGTTGATTTCATATTTATTTTTGAGGATGAAAAACCACATAACGCTAGACACGTGACATACAATATACATGAGCAAAATACAAACTCGACTACATGGTTGAAGTAATGTCTAGCATTGTCATTTTTTGAATTTTTGAACATGAGTGTGGAATTGGGTGTGAACCATGGAGACATAGTTTGGAATAATGGTGTTTGACTTCATATTTATTTTTGATGATGAAAAACCACATAACGCGAGTGCAATCACCAATTAATAATAAAAACCAACGAGCACCATTAACATTTTCTATAGAAGATCACTATGGATCAATTGAAAAGGAAATTGACACCTTTGATTGCTGGGAGGAAAAACACCACGAGAGTGTTTGACTTTTACACAAATTTCACAATGAAAATCTGAGAACTTTAAAATTTTGAAAAGAGACGGATACAAGTGTTGTAAAATAGGAAAGAAGGGTGGCCTAAATGATTATGATGTAACCAAATACTAGACTGATTTGTCGTGCTTAACATGGTTGCAGCGGAATCAGGAGGATTGAAATGGTGTTGAGAACGTGTGTCCAGGAAAAATAGCTCATCACATTTATTAGCATGCCCAATCATCTTCTCCGAATCTTGTTCATGAATAACACAACAAGTAGGAGGAAGAAAACATGACAATTAACGTCTATGATCAATTGGGAAATGGACAACAAGTTTGCAGATAATGTAGGCACATAAAGGACATTTGATAGTTGTCTGATGATAGATTAACACTCCCTTGTCCAATAATAGTTGAAGAAGAGCCATTAGCGGTTAAAAGACTATTTTTGGAGGTGTAAGGAGAATAAGTATGAAAAAGGGATAAGGATGGTGTCATATGATTTGTAACACCCGAGTCAAGGATCCTTCAATAAGGTCTGGAATTATTGTTCGAATGGAAACTAAGAATTTCACCATTACTTGAAGGTTGTAAATAGTTGATGGAAGGATAACCGGCAGGTTTCTCAAGGGAACGAAGAAGACCTTGCAGTTAGAAATGTCGGCTGAATTGAGGGAAGAAGCATCAAAAGTAATTACAGCAGAACATTTTATGAGATTTGCTTGAAGACGAGGGTGTTCTTTGTTTCCTCACTCACGGCTGGGAGGTTTTTCATGTAGCTTCCAGCATTTTTCCTTTATGTGGCGAGGTTTATTGCAGTGAGTATCACCAGATCTATGAAAGTGTCAAACACTTTGTTTTTTAATGTCCTTATGTGACCAACAATTTATCTAATGATAAGGTCAAAAACTTCCTCTCTATTATAGACAACTTTTTCAAGAAGATATATGATTTACATCCCATGATACGAGACAAACTGAATGACAAAGAGATGATTCATTTGGTGGTGTTACTTGGTAGAATGTCTGGCTCGCGAGGAATCAATGTATTTTTAATAATAAAAATTCACAAAGTATTGAACAAAATGTTCTAGGCCATATAAAAGTATAGGATGATGTTAGCACTAAGAAATCCAAAATAAAACATGGTACAAAATGCCAAAGAAAATCTTGAAATATCTCTTGGAAAAAAAACATGTGTCCGTTTTATTAAACTAAATACCGACGGTTCTAAACTTAGTAATGGATGATGTGTGTTTGAGTTCATTCTACGTGATCACTGTGCTTCGGCAGTTGCCCTTGACTATGGACAATATGGATAGACATCTATCCTCTATGTCGAAGCATGTGCGCTAAGGGAAGGTATTAGAAATGCATGTGGATTAAGAATCAATATCATTGAAATTGATAGAATAACATAACAATCATCAATAAAAGTAAACATGTTTGAGACCCCGTGGAAAATCTTTCTAATCATATCAAATATCACCCATACGATTGCATGTTTCTCACAAGTTAAATTCCTATAAGAGTTTGGGGATGTCAACAAGGTTACCAACATGCTCGCAGCAATGGGACATAACAACCCTTCACTTATGGTGACGACGGACATTGAAGTCGAGACCCTCGTCCAAAAAAATGCTCTATGATGATCTACTTGAAGAGGATGATCATTGTAACACCCCGAATCCGCGGGACTCGGGATGCCACGGGCAGAGACCTCACAATGGGTCTTGACCCTTAGCCTGACAACAATTTCACCGGATCTTGCAACAAGACACAAATAAAGGCCAAAACAAAAATACATTTTTATGCAATGTAATGAAACCCGGAAGCAAACAAACAAACGACTTCAGCCGATAAACAACACCAAAGGCCAAACGCCACACACGTGACATACAATATACATGAACAAAATACAAACTCGACTCCAACAAAAACTCACTCCTCAAATGTACGGAACCCCGGCTGTCCACTCTTCCGGATCTTTCGGCCGCATTCCTAACCTGCAAGGCAATCTACAATAATCGGCATAAAACCGTTAGCTTATATTCGCAGCATTAGAAGCAAGGTGAAAGCATATACACACATACATCAACATAACACATAACATGCTCAAAACACACAAGTCCGGTTATTATCTTTTTGTTATTAGGTCATATCCCATTCTAATTCAACTTCTTTTGTGACACGAGAATCTCCCGAAACTTGCCTCGGTCCCCACTTACCGACATGGAATGGTATTGATGCATCTGACCGTCTACCAGCACGGGCTAGTCGCCAAGAACCTCCTAGCTTTACGCAAGAGCTAGACAAGTTGTCACCGCTCGTTATCATACACTTGGGCCAAAATTAATATAAGGTCGGTAATCCTAATTTTGGTTTAATTGTTATAACAAAAGCAATGAAACACACACCACCAAACACGCAACGAATCTAATACATAGAATACGAGCTAAGTAAGTTCGGAGACTTACCTTATCGCCACACTCAACTCACAACACTCCCGCTGAATGGGTCCACAAATTGCTCACAAGAAAATACTATATCAACAACTCGCTCAACTCAAAAAGTCTAAGACTTCTACACAAATGATCTATGCAAGATCATTTGACTCTCATTCTAGGACCGCATCTCGAATCCCTCATGCTCACATCACACTCAACACGAGCTAAAAGTCCTTAGACTTCTAGACCCTATGATCTCGCAAGATCATAACCCATAACACATACTAACATAAACATGCCTAGTCTCAACAATCATACGGTCCACTCTATGCTAGGATACGCATATCCTAGCCCACAACCTCACAACCATACACACCCAAACTCAAACCTCACAAGCCTCACAAGGACAATCCTATACTCATCCAAAGAACCAACTCAGAAACATGCAACATTAACCCTTAGAACGTCCCGAAAATCTCACATACTCGACTAAGGTCCCAAAAGCCACTACATGGCATTCACAACTATCCTAGGTCCAACCTAGCATGCTTCTATCATCAAAACTCCCTAGAATCATATATGGACACATACTCAAGGGAGGGAACTCACCAAGCAAAGACACGGGCTCGGAAGAAGGAAGAACAACCACAAAAGCGAGAAGAAGACCGCAAGGGAGGGCTGACTGAGCCAGTGGCCGCCCCTGTGGCTCATTGGGCCGCCCTGCGGCTCAGGCTGGCCGCCCCTGCGGTTCAGTGCAATGGCCGCCCCTGCGGCGTTGTCCAGCCGCGGGGGCGATCGAGCTCCAGAGGGCGATCCTGCGATGGCTTCTTCGGTGGATCCTTGATGTGTTGAGACCTCCTAGCTTCCTTGATCCACCATAGATGTTCCACACCCACCACAACATCATACAATACAACCCAAACTCGATTCCAAGCACATGCAAGCCAAAGGGGAAGAAAACAAGATGAAGCCATGACTTTCACCATTGAAGCTCAAGGAAGAAGGTGAAGGTGAAGAAATGAAGAAAGAGAGAAAGGCTTACTCTTACCAATCCGGATATGTAGCACATCTCACTGTTGGACATCAAAACAAGAATAAGAGAGGGAAGATCATCAAGGAAAGCTACCAAGCTCAAGCCAAAAGAGGGAGAAGAAGCAAATGGAAAGACAGAGTGAAATGTCACGTGAAAGTGAAATGGGAGGGGAGAGAGGGAAGGATGGTTGCCCATCAAAAGAGGAAAACGAGGGGTCAAGCAACCCATCACAACAATAACGAGGGGTCAAAAGCAAAGGTGAGATAACGAGGGGTCGGGACGGGATTTTGGAATAAATCCTGTTACTCAGCGTCTCGTGCCTGCGGGCAAACTAAGTCGCGCCTGCGGGAAGGTCGGTAACTCGATCGCTCACAATCTGGAAAAAAAATTCCGGATGTTACAATCATGACTAAGTCCTTACCATACAATGACTTCATTCAATGGAGGGTATCGAGTTTATTTGGATGAGATCATTTTTGGAGATTATTTACAAGGTAATTCTGGCTTTTTTTAATCCATCTCAACTTGGATTATCGAGATTATTAAGGTTATTGTGGATTTATAATATCCCAAATAATCTCAAAGAGTTTACCAAACGGAAACAATAAATTAAAAATAAAAATATAGAGACATTTCTCCCAAAGAATTAACTTCTTTGAATTGTATGAATTATTTTTACTAAAAAACGTTCTTTATAGATTTTTCCTCTAATATTCCTCTTGTGACATCTCTTAACCGTAATCTTGGTGTATCTAACTCTGAGCAACCGATCGCTCTAGCGTCACTTGGTAATAGGAGCCTCTTGAGAATTGATGTGATCCTCGAGAGCCCCAACATGAAGCCGAAAATGCTCACTCCGAGCATGGCCAAGTTAAGTCATATTCCGCTCGATCCGGCTAAGTTGTCAAATTTATGCACTCTTTATAAAATGTCTATATCTGGATCTGCATTTGGAGTTAGAAGACCCACAAGTACTACTTTCGAAGGTATTTTAAAGATCTACAACTTTATAGTTTATAATAAGTCGAGATTTGTTCGCTCAAAACGGTGTGTGTAAGCTTTAAATTTATAACCCTAGACGTAAGCTTAAAACAAGGATGCGAACCTGCAGTGTACGGGTCAATCGTAGTAAAAAGCAAGGAATTCCAGGGGTCGATCACAGGGACTTAGTGAAACAAAGTCGGAATAGGTAAGCTTTAGAAATTACTAACCACAAAAGCAATTAAAACAATCAAAGATGATAAAAAGTCAATAAAGGAAATATGCAATTCTAGGGATTAAAGCATCTAGTTGTGGTTCCAACTCAAGATCTAAAGATAAGCGGACAAACCTGAGGTTTTTGCAAAGGGAAGGTGTTACTAAAGTGGAATAGATCACCGGGTAAGTCTCACTACTCACTAATCCCAAACCGTAACTCCTATTACCGGGTAAGTCTCAAGGAATTAAAGAAAAGAACTATAACCTCAAACCAACACACCACCAGGGAATAGAATCAACCTTTACCGGGTAAGTCTCAGGCTAACTCACAAAGATGGGATGAAATCACACTCAAACCCTAATAAAGGATAAACCTTTATTACCTACACTTATGATCTTAGGTAAACAAACAAAGGAATTACCGGGTAAGTCTCATCCTAGGCTTGTATTGAACAAGGAAAGGTGTAATAAGAATAGGATTTGGCAAACTCTAACACTTAACTCTCAGTTACGGATCAGATAAGTCACCTCGGTCAGCCAAATTCCACCCCGACCGAGATGTTCATCGACTGAGCGAGATGCTTAGGGTTAAGGTAAAGACTCGAACTTTCAGGGTCCTACTGTGATGAAGATTATTCTATCATTGTTTTTCCCACAACCTTCAGCCAATCACCCTAGAATCACACAAAGAGATAAGCCACTCATCATCATGAAAGTATTAATCAAATATATGGGAAGAAAGAGAATAATTGAACAAGAAAACCTTAAGAGAAAGGCTTCAATAACTGAATCAATTATCAAAACAACAAGCGTTCCTTGGATTAAAATCCAACAAGACAATCAACAAAGAAGGGAATCTAAGATGATCTTACAAAAACCCTTTAAAAAGCTATAAAAGCTATAGACTTTCTTCCTTCAACTTTCAAAAAGGTTCTTCAAATCTCCCAACTGGAGTATGGCTGCAGCGGTGTATTCGGATATATGCAGGCTGTTGCGGATGTATAAGCACGATCGGATTTGTGGAAAATCCGACCCTTTTTATAGGAAAATTACTCTCCAAAGATAAGATATCTCAGAAAGATCTCTTCCCATAAAAATAGGTAAAATATATGGTCTAACTTATCTTCTTCCTTCCAGGAATCCAGCCCAAAAATATAAGATCCTCTTTCCAAAGATAAAAGATTTCAGCCAAGAATAAAATATTCTCGCCGCGTCCCAGGTGTTTGCCTCGGTCGAGTCGGCTCCTCTGGATCACCTCGGTCGAGGTGACTCTGTAGTCAACCGAGGTGAATCACAACTGAATGTGAAATCTCTCAAATCTGGTCCAAAGTGAATCTTTAATCCAATTTCATGATTCATGGATTATTCCTTAAGCTCCTGAATGTAGCTCCAATGACTCTTTAGCTCCTTTTGCTCCTTTTTTATGCAAAACGTGTCATTTTACCTACGATTATAACAAAACTAGGTGTAGACCTCGATTCCCGCAAAGGTAGATGAAACGACAATATAATCACATAATATATATACAAACATGCAGATTATTGAAGATAAAACGTCTAAACAGACCCCAAAATATAGACAATAATTCATGCTATCAAGATTCTAAAAGGAAGAGGGTGAAAATGACCCGACAATGCAACAACGTTTATACTTGTGTGGAATTTTGACCAAGATCATGCATGGAGGCATGCAAGGTGGATATGGAGCACACATGCACGACCATAGTTTCGAAACCCACAAGGTGACAGGCGGAGTGGTGTCCTTACGGTGAGAGGATAGGAGGACAAAGGGGATCCAATCCCGACGTGAGATTCGAGGGACAAAATCTCGAGCCAAGGAGATCCAAGGTGCGAGGCTGGACGATCCTTGCTTGGCATATCCCAATCAAAAAAATCAAAAAGAAATGGACGGAAGGAACAACACCGGTGGATCCTCGCGTTCAACCAATAAAGAGCGCATCAAGTGGTATCGGAGCTTACGGTACATGTTCAACATATCTCTTGTAGGTATTGTTCATCTTTCTTCTTTCAAAAAAAAAAAGTGACATAGCAGCATATTAAAAAAAAAGGGAAGAGTTGATTTCTTCTTTGAAAAAAAGTCAAAAAAAAAGAAAGGAAAGTACGAGTTTGTTTGTTCGGTTTCCGGATTTTAGGAGTTTGCATACTCATTTGTTGATTTGTTTAGTTATTATTGCGAGTTTTCACACTCGGATGATTTTGTAATCGAACTGGTTGTAAGTTGTGAATTGTTCGGGAATGTCAAGATGCGATCGAGAAAGAACAATAACCGGAGAATACGTTCAATGGGCTATTTGAGAGTATGACGATGGTTATCTTCATTTGAGTGAAATGGAAGACGATCTTTACGAGGCCGTCTATGAAGAACTACAAAGACGAAGAAAGAGAAGAGAAGCCCGTCTCCGTGAAGAGGAAGTTCTTAAGCAAGAGGAAGAAGATCAACGTCGTCGTCGAGAAAAGGATGCTAGAAAACAAGAAGAAGAAGATCGACGACGTAGAGCAGTCGAAAAATGGATGAAGGAGGTGGCTTATTTTCCAACGAGCCGAGTTGGGAAAGCAACAAGCAAAACAAAATACATATCACCGGCTATACCACCACCAAAGGCTGCTCCACTAACCCTGCCTCCTCGTCAACCGGATCTTGTGCCTCCACCACCATCTACTCCTCCACCGGATCCCGCGTCTCCACCACCGCCTACTTCACCACCGAATTCCGCTCTTCCATCACCGGATCATGTGCCTCCACCACCATCTACTCCTCCACCGGATCCCGCGTCTCCACCACCGGCTACTTCTCCACCGAATCCCGCTCTTCCACCATCGGATCCCACTCCTTCGCCTATTGTTACACTCTCCCCGCCCATGGATGATTCGGATTTGAGGACGAATCCTTTTGAAGAGAGGGAGGATGATGTGATCCCCGAGAGCCCCAACATGAAACCGAAAATTCTCACTCCGAGCGTGGTCATGTTAAGTCATATTCCGCTCGATCCGGCTAAGCTGTCAAATTTACGCACTCTCAGTAAAATGCCTATATTTGGAGCTGCGTTTGGAGTTAGAAGACCCACAAGTACTACTTTCGAAGGTATTTTCAAAATCTACAACTTTGAAGTTTATGATAAGTCGAGATTCCAAAAGGAAGAGGGTGAAAATGACCCGACAATGCAACAACATTTATACTTATGTGGACTTTTGACCAAGAACATGCATGGAGGCATGCAAGGTGGATATGGAGCACACATGCACGACCAAAGTTTCGAAACCCACAAGGTGAGAGGCCGAGTGGTGTCCTTAAGGTGAGAGGCTAGGAGGACAAAGGAGATCTGATCCCGACGTGAGATTCCGAGGGAAAAGATCTCGAGCCAAGGAGATCCAAGGTGCGAAGCTGGACGATCCTTGCTTGGCATATCCCAATAAAAAAGAAGTGGATGGAAGGAACAACACCGGTGGATCCTCGCGTTCAACCAACGAAGAGCGCATCAAGAATAGTGGCATTTTTACCAATTATCCTTCAGTTACGGTTAACCCTAAGCCACTAGACCCGGCACTTGTCAGAGCCTCTTGAAAGGAGGTTTCCACTGGAGGTGTTGGTACGGGCCAAATATGCACGGAGTTAGACAAAGGTTTTGTCGAAGGGAAGATAATTGTTTCTTTCTTAGATAGAGAATATGGGGAACCGGTAGTGTCCTTGGACTACGAAGTGTCTAATGCCCTTAATCGTGTTTGGTACAAGTCCTTGGTGATAATAGTTATGGGTTTCCCATAGCGTTTCCGGTAATGGAGATGAAGCTTCGTATGATCTCGAGGTTTGGTAATCGGATGCAAGTTATAGATCAATCCAATGGTTTTTTCATGATGTGTTTCGATAGTGAAAGTGATCTTTTTTTAGTTATAACGGGAGTTTAATGGACGATATTTGGAAGATGTAATTTTTATGAAAAGATGGTCCCGGTAGTTTAGACTCTCTTGTGATATAGCTTCGGCTCCAATGTGAATCGGATTGACAGACGTTCCAATGGAGTTTTACGAAGAATCAATGTTATAGAATATGGCAGTTGGGATCGGTATAGAGTGATGGATTTGAAGACTCTCTTTACAAATCGAGGTAAATTTTCTCGTATTTGTGTTGAAGTTGAGTTAAGTAAACCTCTAAAGAAGTTTGTGATCATTGAAGGAGTTAGATGACCCATTGAGTACGAGAGGTTGAATTTGATTTGTTTTAGTTGCGGGAGATGTGGTCATGTAGGACCTAAATGTTTGTTGCTAAAACCTCAATCTCAAGCAAGTATTCAAGTAAGTACAACAACGGATCACTCAATGGAAACCAATATAGCGATTGGAGCAAAAGAAGGGGTGACGAGAGGAAAAGGTCAGATGTCCAGCGAAGACACCGATACCGGAAAGGGCTATGGACCTTGTTCAGTTAAGAAAGGTAGAGTTAAAACTTGCTAAGGTGATTGTCATTAGGGACAATGATGAGGAATCTATGGTGGATTCAGTGTTTACGGGATCAAGCATTAAAAAAGACTCAGCACGTGACAAAGGAAAGTGGCACACTCAACAAAGTAGAGAAACAAGAAGGAGGAGAGATCCAATAGGAAAATAAAGTATTAATGCAGGGGATTATGTCATGCAAGAGGATCCCATGCAAGAGGATCCACGTGAACATTGTAATCAAAATGCTCAAGTTAACTCCCATTTGGTTCATATTGCTAATGACGCAACTATGATTGTTGGGGAGGATTTTGAGGAGATTGGTATTGATGCGTAAAGGTACAAACTTCCAACCGGATATTAGCCATATTGATTTATTCATGAATATTCTTATGTGGGATGTGTTTGGTGCCTGTAATAAAGGTTTCCGCAAAGCTATTAAATAAATTTGTAACCAACATAGTATATATTCTAGTTGTTTGTGGATTGAGCGAAGGATATTTTGCAAGAAATTGAATTCTTATTGGTTAAGTGAGAATGGAGTGCCAAGGCTACGGAAGGATGACGTTTTTAAACTGAACGTTGTCACCATGAATAAAGGTTTCAAACATGTGATTGTTCATTCGGGTGGTGAGGAGTTTCATTTGGTAGTGGTTGTTCGCTTCAAGAATGATGCACACAAAGTCTTAAATTTATAACTTGTCGTGTATGGATCGTTTTACAGTCAGACAAATATTCCAAGGTCGAATACAAAGACTAAGATGAAATCAAGTTGTACAATGATCAAAGATAGTATGAACCTAGACTAAGAGAAGAGAAAGATGGTAAAAAAAATTGAGAAAATCATATGTTTTGGTGGTTTTGATTGATCAAAAATAAGTTTTGAAATGAACCAAATAAAATCAAACAACACAAACAAGAATAATAAGGATTAAGAGAAATGCGGATTCTAGTACTCAAGATCTTTGGTTATGGCTTTGGATTCAAGACTTCTAAACGCTAGGACAAGGTTGATGATTGATAAAAGGGAGAGGTGTTTCTCCTATGAGAATGATTATGGGGGAGGTCTCACATTCCACTATCCCGCTCCAAACCACCTATTACCGGGTAAGTCTCAAGGTAACAAGGATGGAAATTATACTCAAACAAATCACTCTACCTAAGGGTTTGAACTAACCTTCACTAGGTAAGTCTAGGGTTAAGTTCAACTCAAGTAGGCAACCTAGCACACACATTCCAATAGAGGGGTTTGAAATCTCTACTCCTAGAATTCATCATCATCTATACCTAAGCAAGGGAATTACTAGGTAAGTCTCATCCCTCACCTAGTTTTCCAACCATATACAAGTCTAAAGCAAGAATCTACTCAACAAACACTAGGTTTTGAACAATCTAACACCCCCAACATACAAACTCAACAATTTCGGAGCAACAGAAGAAATCTCGGGTAGATCATATAAATCTCGGCCGAGATTTCATGAAGAACAGGCCAAGATTCTAAATAGCGAGGGATTGTTCAACCGAATCGTCCTAAACAAACATACAAGTCCAAACTATCATCATCCAAGCCACAACCATCAATCTATCACCCTAGAATCGCAAGTATTTAGCCTAGAACATGCATTTCTAAGCCATACTTCATCAAACAAAAACTCATACAATCCACGGAAAGAAAAACAATAGAAAGAAAGTGATACTTAACTAAAATCCGTTTCAAAACTCCACGAGAAATGTATTCAAACACACAACAATGCTTCCTTGATTCAAAATCCGAGCTTACAAAATCCTAAGCTTTTTCTCTCCTCCAAAAAACCTCTCATTTCAAAGTCTCCTCTTTTTTTGTTATAGAATGTCCTCCTTGGTTGTGAGCAAGTTGTTGGGTGAAATAGGCACTCCTTGGGGGACCAGCTGCCAACTCATTCGTATCCCTCTTGGAGAAGTTGCATTGTTGGCCTTAAAATGAAAGACGTCATGGGTTGTACAGACAAGAAATCTCGGTCAATCTGGGAGAATCTCGGCCGAAATTTCTTCACATTTCGGGACCGACATTACTTCAAGTGTGCCTTTAGACCATGGAAATCTCGGGTGGTGCAAAAGTCTGAAATCTCACTCGAGATCAATAATGAATAGCCGGGATTCCATGGTTCTTCCTCCTTTTCTTCAATACTCTCTCCTTAAGTGAGTTTTTTTTGCTTCCCTTGGGTCTCAATTATGTGCCGCTTCAAGGCTTGATCCTCATATGTGTCGATTAGGTACAAATTTCGCCAAAATGCCTGAAAATACGACAAAATCAAGCACAAATGTCACAAACTCAAGCCAATACATGCAAAATAAAGAGAAAATCTACCTAAATGCATGCCTAAACTAAGGTCATAAATCAAGTTATCAATGGTATATGCTCCTACAAAGGCGCACCGGAGGAAGGATTTTTGGGAGGATATCGATAGAGAACTTGATCAAGTGCAAGGTCCACTCATTCTTGGAGGAGATTTCAATTGCATTATGCTTCAAAATGAGAGATGTGGAGGCTCAAGGAAATTTCACTCAAACTCTGATGCTATTGGTATCATCGCCCTTAACCATGGTCTTGCAGACCTTGGTTATACATGATATGATTATACATGGGCTAATGGGAAAGAAGCTCGTTTTAAAGTCTAAAAACGTCTTGATTGGGTTTTCTTTAATGACGAGGCGGATTATAAATGGGAATATGTCTTGGTTCGCCATTTTGTATTCTTCATATCATACTCCTCTCCTTATGCGCCTCAATTCAAACATAAGTTTTAATCCGAATAAAGACCCTTCCGTTTTGAGGCAGCTTGGATAACTCATGAGGATTTCCTTCCGATGATGTAAGAGTGTTGGGTTATAAGCCTTGAGTTAAGTATATCTATCAAATGTTTATAAATTCATGGTATTTGGAATCGTTTGGTTTTTGGAAATATCTTTCGCATGAAAAATGAAATCCTTAATAAGTTGATGAGTTTCCAAAAGTATCCCGGATTTTGCTATGAGTTCCCAACTGATTTCAACAGAACTTGAGCTAAAGAGGGGTTTGGATATGATCTTGGTTCAAGAGGAAGTGTTGGGGTTCCAAAAGTCTAGAGAACAATGATTTAGTTTTGGTGGTTGGAATAGATTTTTCTTCCCTAGAACTATTACTATTATTATTATTATTATTATTATTATTATTATTATTATTAGAAGAAGAAGAAGAAGAAGAAGAAGAAGAAGAAGAAGAAGAAGAAGAAGAAGAAGAAGAAGAGGGCTTAATTGATTCAACAAGTAATTGCGCAGATAATTAGGAGAGATTGGAGCAACATGTGATTGAGTATATCCAAAACATGTACAACCTGGAAGACGAGTCTCCTCTCGCCTCGTGTAAGTTGGATACTTACGAATTTCTTGAGGTGTCGACGAATGATGGGAGTTGTTTGGATCAGTCATATCTCAATGGTGAAGTATTGAAAGAAATCAAAGGTATGTGAGCGTATAAGGCGTCGAGAGTGAATGGTTTTCAGCCCATTATCACAGATGTTGGAACATTGTGGGAGCTTTGGTAGGTGTTGAGGTGAGAAGCTTTTTCAGCTCCAAGGTTCTCAATGAAGGGTTGAACGATACACCAATTAGCCTTATACTAAAGTGGGGAAACCGGAGCGTATCAACCAATTCAGACCCATTACGTTATGCAATGTTAGATACAAGATTATCACCAAGATTCTGGTACAAAGGCTTCAAGAAATTATTAAGCAATTTGTCGGGCCTGCACAAGGAAACTTTATTTCGGGTAGGCTTATTCAAGACAATATAGTTCTTATGCAAGAGGTTCTCATTAGACGTTCTCATTAGACGTACATACATCTCTTTAAGGATTGTCCAATGGTGAAATGCATGTGGCGTCATCTTCAACCTTATACCATAGGGTCAGAGTCAATAGTCAACCTTTTTACGATATGGTTTCAAGAAAATCTTTGTTCTAAGTTGACTTTTCGGAACTTGTATCATTGGTGTGATTTTTTTCCAGTTAGTCTATGGTGGTCTTGAAAATGGAGAAACGCCAAGGTCTTCAAAGGAACGAGCTTCGCTAGCGATAGAGCTAGGCACGTCACTCTCAAGTTGGAGGAGTACATTAAAGCATGGGAGCCTATGAAGAGTAGTGTGGATATTCGATGGTGTCATCCTCCGGAAGGCAAGATGAAGATCAACACGGATGGAGTTGTTCGGGAAGATGGTGTGGCGACCGCTACAAGGGTCATTAGGGATTATAGGGGCGGATGGAAAAAGGGGTTTGTTGTGAATATTGGTGTATGCACGGTCCCATGGCGGAGTTGTGGGGTCTGTTGTATGGATTAAGGTTGGCTTGGGAGTGTGGGTACCGTCCGGTGGGACTGGAAATAGATTCCCAATTGGTCTTCATTTTCTTATTGAAAGACATCCGCCATTGTCACCCACTCACTAGTATGGCGCTTAGATGCCAAGACTTCCTTAGAAGGGATTGAGATATGCAATTTTGTCATGTCTATCATGAGACGAATAATGTCGCGGATTTTTTTAGCTTATTTTGCTCTTAGTTTTCTTGTAGGCTACATGTATTGCTTAACCCTCTCGTGGCTCTCTCATGACGTTAGGGTCGGGTTATGCCCGCATGTTGACTACTAGCCACTTTTTTTCATATATATTAAGTTTTGCTAGATGCGCAGAGACCACTAACTATCCTTCGGAAAAAATAGAAGAAAAAAAAAAAAGAAAAAACCCTTCTTTGCGGGTTGGTCAAGAATCACCCCTCTTTATCACACATTTGCTAATTCCATACATACTGTCACATAACGTCATATTTTACAGAACTCTCTCAAAACATCAAGATACTACAAACAAAAAAACTTATTTTACCGAACATGGCTCTAATCTACCACTTTAAACTCGATTGAAAAATCATTAATCGCAGTTCTTTGCCTTCTCTAGGCTCTTCCATCAGCATTAAAAAACAATATTAACAAAAAAGCACTCCAAAATTTTGACTATTTGTAGGGAAATGTCGAACGAACACTCGCCAGTAATAAGAATACAAGATCAGACGTCAGAACGCTCAATGTAACTCAAAAGCTTAAATTTAAAATTTGCTGCTTCTCTTTAATGGCCTATTTGGAGCTGGCTGGCACACTCCAACCTTTTCTGTTGCGGTGGTCTTAAATGACACCAGACAGTCTAAAGTCATCTATCTCCTACAACAAGTAATCAATAAGGTTTGAACTTCCTGGCAGCTCGTAGTTGTTGGATCCGCTTCCTGTCCTCCTCGAACAAACTTCGATTCTTCATAACCGCTGCAAAATTCAGAAAGAATTGGTTATTCACAGTAGAGTCATCCATCATCTCATAGGCTTCAACAGTTCCAAATAAAGCATTCTAGGGGGGGAATGCAATTTAACAGGAAAACTCAAAGCAAGCAGAAAATGTAAGTTTAGCAGTTAGCATACCGCTCTGCTGAGCTTCTCTTCTTTGAAAGCGATAGAAATCAGCCCCGACTTCCTTACTTCTCTTTTTATCCATTTTGTGTAGCACGGCTCCCTGAGACACTGAACCTACTGAAACACCACTTTCAGGATCATTAGTCTTCTTTCCACCCTTTCGGTGTACGACAACCGTCCACCCATCCTCTGCAATCTTGGCTTCCTTGTCTTTCCTAGCCTGCATTCAGTCATAATCAACCAAAAGAATATGTCATACTTGCAATGCAGTCAACTTGAGCACAAAAGTAATCACGAGGTTAGCAACAATACCACATACATCCATCCCGGACAGAGAAGAAAATAGAAAAGCATTCAGCTTTACATGGAAGGCAGGAAAAAATTCAATCCAGAAGAGAAAACAAGAAACAAAGTGTACGAGGTACTTGAATACTTCTCAATTATCATTCAATTATATTCATGTGACAGAAAAGAAGATTATGTTACTAATAGCTTGAAACTTTTCCGTCAGTCCATCCCCATCATCTTGCACAAAAGAAGAAACAAAGTCTACAAACATTTTTTTCTCTAGATAGTAAGCTTATATTTTAAAAATGAAGACAAAAATAGAACATTCAAATTACCCCCAAAATAATTATTTTGAGCCCTTAGCAATCTGTTATTGTGCTTAAATAGTTGAATAAAATGCTAGATCTTTCTCCTTTTGCATTGTATCAAGACGCAGAAGCCTATTTCCATAAATATCAGCAGGTAATCATACCTGCTCTTCTTGCTCTTCATGCTCTGTTATGATATCATCAATCCTTTGCTGCAAGACGTCCAAACCAACTCTGTTCGTGTAGTATTCCTCCACCCACTCTGTAATACAAGTAAACATACGCACAACAAAAATTTAACAGAAAATGGAAACATGGAAAAAAATGTGAAATGCATAAAGAATGAATTGGAGGGGAAATAAACAATTGGTTAGAAAAACATATTTGTTAATGAAGCGTCGGTGCCAAAGCATATAAGGGACACAAGAAAAATTCTTACTCTTCATTCCTTTAGAACAGTCTTCTTCTCCGGAAGAAATTTGATAAATCTCGTACGGCTCGTCTCCTTTTTTACCAGACTTATTCTTGTCCTCTGATGAACTTTGATCTTTCCTTTTACTTTTCAGGGCTTTTTTCAGCTTATCTACATAAAGGTTAAAATTCATAGTAAAAAACACTAGTTGCAGAAAAAGGTTTCAAGCTTTACTATCCAAAAGTCAACTACACGATTGTGTCAATATCCCATCATAAAGTTCTAGCTCGCTTATAAAGGATAAGAAATCACATTTGTGTTGGTTCAACAAGTGATCGATAAAACACTGCCCAAATATGCTTTTAGACAAGAAAGGGAGTAAATCAATTACTTTTGGTTCCTCCTGGAGATTTTCCTTCTCCAGTAGAAACTTGATCATTTTTATCTCTTTTAGACTCTCCACCCTTGGGTAATAACTCAGTCTCTTCATTTGCTGAAGCATGTTTCTTCCTTTTATTTTTATGCAATTTCTTCACTGAACCTGCTAACAGAACCAAAGATCACAATATGAATGAAGCAGTTACCGATTAATAATTTCTTGCTCAACATTTACAAAAAAAACAAGGCAAAAATCATACATGTGTGTCCAGCAACAAGAAACCAAACGAAGAAAAAAAAACAAGGCAAAATCATACATATGTATCCAACTTTAACATGTTTATAACAAAACAGATAAAGTTCACCAAGCAATCGATAAAACACCGCCAAAATATGCTTTTAGTCAAAGAAAGGGAGTAAATCAATTACCTTCGGTTCCTCCTGGAGATTTGCCCTCTCCAGTAGAAACTTGATCAATGTTATCTCTTTTAGACTCTCCACCCTTGGGTGAAAACTCAGTCTCTTCATTTGCTGAAGCATGTTTCTTCCTTTTATTTTTATGCAATTTCTTCACTAACAGAACCAAAGATTACAACATGAATGTAGCAGTTACTGATTAATAATTTCTTGCTCAACATTTACAAAAAAAACAAGGCAAAAATCATACATGTGTGTCCAGCAACAAGAAACCAAACGAAGAAAAAAAACAAGGCAAAATCATACATATGTATCCAACTTTAACATGCTTATAACAAAACAGATAAAGTTCACCAAGTAATCCATAAAACACCGCCCAAATACGCTTTTAGTCAAAGAAAGGGAGTAAATCAATTACCTTTGGTTCCTCCTGGAGATTTGCCCTCTCCAGGAGAAACTTGATCAATGTTATCTCTTTTAGACTCTCCACCCTTAGGTAATAACTCAGTCTCTTCATTTGCTGAAGGATGTTTCTTCCTTTTATTTTTATGCAATTTCTTCACTGAACCTGCTAATAGAACCAAAGATCACAACATGAATGTAGCAGTTACCGATTAATAATGTCCTGCTCAATCTACAAAAATCATACATGTGTATCCAGCAACAAGAAAGCAAACAAAAAAAAACAAAACAGGTAAACTTTTCACAACTTTAACATGCTTATATCAAGAAACGGGAAGCAAAAATTGTCCTCTTCACCAGGTATCAGGTATCTGAGTAAGCATACCACTATTGTTCGCTCCAACAGCATCTAATAACTCCATTTCTTCATTTACCAAGACAGAATGTTTCTTTACATATTTATGAACACTCTTCAATTTACCTGGAAATAAAGCTGAAACTCAATAGAATATGCAGCGAAAACCTGCTAAAATATCTTGCTCAATGTTTACAAAGAGCCAAATATCACATATGTTTGTTTAGTGATGAGCAAGCAACCAGAAAGTGTAAAAATCAGATCATACAATCACCACTTAAATATACTTTTATGAATTAAATTAAACTATTTCTGTTGGCTATAAGAAGTTGTAGTCGCCAAAATGAATCTGATCACACACCTGCTAACTCGCTTTCTTGATCTGTTGAACGACGCTTCATTTTATTTTTCAGAGTTTTCTTCACTTTACCTGTAAAACACAAGATATAAATAATTTCTTCACAAAACTCAGATATAAACGAGAATACAGATTTCTGAAGATAAGTAACATAAAATTTAACTTGACAGCATATACTTTTCAGCAGTTTTAGCACAATATGACTGCAAAATTGAAAAGATTGTACATACGTCCATCGCTATTTCTTGCAGCCTTGTCATTCTCCTTGTGATCCAGAAACTCCATTTTTGAAGCAGTCTGTACTGATTTCACCATATTATTTCTTGAAAAGAAAGAAACCCTATTTTATAAATGGAAAAAAGATCAGAAAAAGGTGAGGAAGAGATAGAGGGAATTTATGTTCAGGTTTCTTATGGGTCCAGCAATCTTTGAGACCTTGAACAGGTAACAAGTGAGAAATTAAAAAAGAAAACTCTATCAGCACAAGTGTTCTACAATGTCATAACTAAAATAAGACTTGAGAAAATACTTTCAATCAGGCTACAAGCCTACAATAGACTCACAATGTACAGAGTAAAAGAAGATAAAATAGAAAAATAAACCTAACTACCCTGAACAAAGCCTTTCAGTAATAGAGACAGCGCTAGTTTATGGAATAACAAAGAAGAAGGAAAATTACCCAACCATAGAAAATCCAATGAATCTTAGCACGTGGAAAATCTACTAAAACCACAAGCTTTCTGAGCTCCTGGTTTAAATTCAAAACTGTTGACGATCTTTACCGCAAAGCAATGCAATTACATAACAGAAAATTATGAAGATTGAACAGGGGTTTAATTAAATTATATTGAAGTATGCACGTGCTTATTTAGGAGTCACACCTAGACAAGGAGTATTGCTAAACATCACAATGTATCTTGTAAACTTAGGTTTAAAAGTAGAGAAGAGTTCTCACGGACAAGTGATGAATAAAACATGTGGTTGTATTTACTGTAACATTTTCTCACTCAAATATACGAAATATGCAATAATATCTGCAAGAACTTAGGTACAAGACTCTCTTCAAAATTGGAACAAACGTACAAAAAGTAGTCCAAACTATCACAATTCGAATGAAGTAGTTACAATCAATAAGAGCCAAACACGGTTCATAATATCTTCAAAACAGAGCCAAATATGTGAGAACTCAAAGAGTTCCTCAAAAAATTGGTTCAACAAACGAAACTTAAAGACAACACACAATACAGAGAAGATTTTAATTAAAGTGAGAACTAATTGGCCAATTTCAAGCGAGCAAAACTGCAAGATACGTCTTACTTCAAGGAATTTATTCAAATATAAGCAACTAACATAACTTGATCTTCGAATGAACTATAAGCGCAAAGGTACAGTAAAAATAAGTCGGTGCGTGTATGCGCATTGTAAAGAAGACAATGATAGAAATTCAAAGCACGTTGGCAAACCTCTTCTACTGACTACTGTTGAATCTATGTCAGCAAAAAATGGAAAACGAGTTCCTCAACAAAGGCATACGCAGAAGCATTCAAATCGATAGGCAGCAGCAACAGAATGCTTGTAAACAATTTCATCAACCCTAACCTTGCAGGAGAGAACGAGTTGGCGGCGAGCAAACCGAACAACAAGAGTGAAAACAGAGAAAACCAGGTGGGTGACGGCGGCAACACAAGTCAATCGGAGACTGACCAAGCGCTGGTGTTGGGCTTCCGTTACGCGCTCAACTCATGGGGATGGGTATGAGATGAAAGATAAATTTAGGGTTTTATTTTTCACTAAACCCCTTCGTCCAAAGTTCGTTGTAGGGCTTCAGGTTTTTTCATTTAGGACCATGTTCATTCTAAACGTACACAAACTACTCCTTACAAAAAAAAAAAAAAAAAAGAAAGCAACTACGACTACGAGAAGCGTGGACGTAGTTGCTTTCAGATTCAAAAAGGGGGAAACATGTACGCCTACGCCTCTTGAAGGGGCGTAGTTGCTTTCCGTACATGAAAAAGCAACTACGCCTCCGAGAGGCGTAGGCGTACGTCGTTAAGTGTTTAAAGGGTGGCGTAGCCGCATTCTTCGTCTTCTTCCTTCTCCCTATCGTTTTCCTTCTTCGCCGACGTTTTTCTTCGTTTTCAAATTTCCGACATCTTCCGGCACCAGCAGCAGTCATTCGGCACCACAGGCAAGATGGTCAGAACTAGAGGCAGAGATGGCGGGATTGTCCGGACCGGTAGCCGCTCCGGCAGCGGAGGAGGTTATTCTTCCGGCAGCGATGCCGGCGACGAGGCGTTCCCGATTTGGACGCCGGACGAGGATGAGGACGAGGAGGGCGCTTAGGCGTTGTCGGGATGTCGCACATCCCGCGTTGTTAGTGGGGTACGTTTTTTATTTTATTTAATTTTTATTTTATAATTATGTAATTACTAGATAATTAAATGTTAATTGAAAATTATTTATCAATTAGTGAATTATTTGTTAACTAGACAATTAGTAAACAATTAGTCGGAAATTAATCGTTAATTAATGAAATTAGTTAACAATTAATCGTTCATTAGACAATAGTTAATATAATTAGTCGTTAATTAATGAAATTAGTTAACAATTAGTGCATTATTAGGCAATAGTTAATGTAATTAGTCGTTAATTATGTAAATTAGTTAACAATTAGTCGTTTGTTAGTCAATAATTAATGTAATTAGTCTTTAATTAATGATATTAGTTAACAATTAGTGAATTAGTAGTCAATAATTAATGTAATTAGTCGTTAATTATGCAAATTAGTTAACAATTAGTCGTTTGTTAGTCAATAATTTATATAATTAGTCGTTAAGTAATGAAATTAGTTAACAATTAGTGAATTATTAGGCAATAAATAATGTAATTAGTCGTTAATTAATGATATTAGTTAAGAACTAGTGAATTATCGGTCAATAAATATTGTAATTAGTCGTTAATTAATGATATTAGTTAACAATTATTGAATTATTAGTCAATAGATAATATAATTAGTCGTTAATTATGCAAATTAGCTAACAATTAGTCGTTTGTTAGTCAATAATTAATATATTTAGTCGTTATTTATGCAAATTAGTTAACAATTAGTCATTTGTTAGTCAATAATTAATATAGTTAGTCGTTAGTAATGAAATTAGTTAACAATTAGTGGATTATTAGGCAATAGATAATGTAATTAGTCGTTAATTAATTATATTAGTTATCAATTAGTGAATTATTAGTCAATAAATATTGTAATTAGTCGTTAATTAATGATATCAGTTAACAATTATTGAATTATTAGTCAATAGATAATATAATTAGTCGTTAATTATGCAAATTAGCTAACAATTAGTCGTTTGTTAGTCAATAATTAATATATTTAGTCGTTTAGTAATGAAAATAGTTAATAATTAGTGGATTATTAGGCAATAGATAATGTGATTAGTCGTTAATTAATGATATTAGTTAAAAATTAGTGAATTATTAGTCAATAAATATTGTAATTAGTCGTTAATTAATGATGTTAGTTAACAATTATTGAATTATTAGTCAATAATTAATATAATTAGTCGTTAATTATGCAAATTATATATGTTGCCGGGCCTAGTTCCCGTGGATGGGCCGCTACGGTTTCTAACTGTAAGCGGCGGATGATAGAGATGGGATTAGTGGAACCCGTTGACGTCCAGGAGGATCCTCATGAGGAGGAGAAGAGACTACAGGAGACCGATGCGCATTTAGAGGAGCGGATGGACATGTTATTCGGTTCCTTCGACGTTTCTGGCGGCCAGATCCTACCTGAGGCGGACGTGGACGCTTTTGTGATGGATTTGCATGAGTCCATGGAGCGTCGTTCCCCTGCCTCTGCTTATTCAGAGAGCTCTGCTGCCGGTGCTAGGAGTGTTGGTCAGTCTGCACAGGAGGGTGGACCTCCACTTTCTCCACATCCACCTCCGCCTCCGCCTGTTGCTGTAGATGTCGACGATGGGTATCCTGGAAGTCCCGCTATACATGCAGGACCTACTCGTGAACTACGAGACCCATGTTGCTCGCGATATATGGGTCGGTGAGGTACGGATTTATATTTCAATTGATATTTTATTTTTTTATTAGATTTGATTGTGTTATTGACGTTTAGTAATGAAATTTGCATTACAGGATAGAGTTGTCTTACGTGTCTATCGGTTAGGAGCCACTGTCACTGGCTTGCGTACCCTTGCTCATCGATTTCCTGACTCAGAGTGGATGACACTTGTCAGGGAGAGTGGACTGCACGGCCTCCTGGAGATGCAGTGGGTTGGAGTGGACCATGCGCTTGCATATGCCTTCGTGGAGCGATGGTATCCAGAGACCTCAAGATTTCACTTCCCATGGGGCCAGATCTCGATCACCTCCATGACGTATATCAGCTGTTAGGACTTCGCATCGACGGGGATGAGGTTATGGGTGTTCGAGATGATACACTTTTTACCTCCATGTTCGGCTTCCCGCCGATGGAGGTGAAGGCCGCCGTGAAGGCGGGTGGGTGGCCGACATCTGATCTCCTCTCTACGCTCAAAACTATGGCAGAGTCCCCAGAGGCGAGGCAAGAGGACATCGCCAGCGGATTCTTAGCTCTTCTTATTGGCTCCACCCTGTTCATTGACAAGTCCATGAACATGGTGAAGTCTCATCTATTGAGCGTCTGTCGCGACCCCACCACGATGGCGTCTCGTGCTTGGGGGACAACTACGTTAGCATATCTGTACCGCTAGCTAGTCGAGTCCTCCAAGAGGGAGGTTCATACATTAGCTGGTTGTTCCCTTCTTTTGGAGGTATGCAATCAACTATGACTTATTTGTTTTCAATCTTATAGTATATGAACTAACATGAAATCGTTATCGTGTTGTGCAGTCATGAATTCACCATCATTTCCCCCACTTCAGACCTAGAGGACATGCAGACCCTCATAGACATAGACATGCCTGACATGCACTGAGGTCGGAAAGGGGGACTACAGGACAGTTTGAGAGATCGGCCTTTTTAGGATTTAGGGCACAACGATCGATGTGTAGGATGGAGGAGGTACTTTCAATTAATTTTATTAAATGATAATCAAGTACGTTTTATTTTATGAATTGACTCTGTAAGTTTGTCTTAGGTGACGTGGATGTCGTGGGGTACTCTCGACGGCTTCCACACTGGACAGATGCGCATATCGACCTATTTGGGGGTTATTCGCTTCTGTTGGGTGGAGGAGCCATATCAGCCCCAATTTTTGCTACGCCAGTTTGGGCGTGTTCAGATCGTCCCTCCACAGCTTCATACAGTTCCTCCAGGATGGATCATCCGCCCCTTCGTGTTGAAGAGGTCGTCGAGGATAGGAAAGTATGAGCTGTTGTTTGCTCCTGAGGTGTGGCATCATTGGGCAACGCGAATGTACTCATTTGGATGGTAACCTAATTACGCATCAAGTGATCAATATCCGCAATGTCCATCGCCCGGAACATCTATCACACGATCAACGTAAGATAACATAAAGGCTGGGATATTCCGATAACCCCAGTTAAATCCTCGGACCACAAGTTCAGACAGTTGAGTTGGAACAGTCGTCTAAGACTCCGGGATGGTACTAGCATCGCTTGTGGTGTCAGCTCGTCCTCGACCACGTCCTCGGCCTCGGCCTCGACCACGTCCTCGGCCTCGTCTTCGAACTCTTCCTCTAGAACTTTGTGACGACTTCCTCATCTATGACTCCTTATCAGCTCGAGCATGCTCAAATCCAGATGGCACTCGACGTTGCTTGTTTCCCTTGTCAGAAGGATGTGAAATTCTCGGCTCCCGAGCAAATGACTCTGTCGGGTACAACACAGTTGCCGCATAAGCCCCAAACTTGTCCACAATGTCTTGGCTCAACCTGCCCTCCCTGTGCATTGTCATAAAAGATGTCAAAGTAATATCCCCCATCGACAGAGGAATACCCTCGGGTTCTTCCACTTCTTCGGTGACTTCCTGCCACACAACCTGCCTCTAGAAGGGATGTACTGTAGTAAAAACATAGGTCTGTTTTCCCGGAGGGCACTGCAAACTCATGCACGCACGGGATCCCGTATGATTGCCTCCAATACAAGTCATCACATGTAGCATCACGCCAATTTGTAATTCTCGATCAAGTACTTCATGCAGTTGTTCGATATCTTTCATATAAGAAATGTAAACATAGGGTCTTCTTGGATGTCTACGATAGTATAAGTACGCGACTTTTCTATGTTACCCTGAATCTCATCAATCTGATCTCCAATCATTCTATGGATGACCTTGATGAGAGTATCAAATCCACAACGAGTAGACTTAAGAGTTCTCTTCAACACCGAATGAGCATCCTCAGCCCTAAGATTAGAACATATTTTAAAATTATAAAATAGATCAGTATTAGTAAACTTAACAATAAAAGATGTAATGCGTATTTGTCTAACCTTCTTGTCGTCCTTGATCCAAGATGGAGATAGTGATTGATCTAACAACGAATAATAGATTCCTTGTATTTGTCCAACCATGTCTTCGAGGTACTCCATCAAATGATACTTGTCCATCCAACTATCCCTCATATGCAAGAGCCTCACCTCATAAGCCGCAATAGTAGTCGAGTCAAACAACTCATGACAATCTCTCATGAATTTTGCTTGGATTGATGGTGAATGTGACTTCCACCAACTATTTCATTCGATGTTTCTGAACACGTGTCACTCACACAAAATATGTTTGGCATCTGCGAAGACTCTCGGCATTGCTTTTATGAGACCTAATTCACAGTCCGTCACTATCACTTCCAGCTTCTTTCCATTGAATAACAAGGCAATGCGTTCCAAAGCCCACTCATAATGACCCGTCGTGTCCCGTTTTATTAACACGAACGCAACGGGAAAAGTTTGTTATGTGCTAGTCAATCCGACGATCTCCAACAAAGGCATGTCATATCTTCAAAATATAATGTATGAGATTTTGTAATTAAAAAAGAGTTTAATATAAACAAAATAAATGAATTACATAATAACTTGTTCGTTTGTATGTAACATCCATGATGACGACGTATGGAAACATGGCAATCCAACGCTTCGACTCAGGACGGGCTAGGAATAAGTCACACACTTCCTCTCCTCCTTCAATGGTTTCCATCCTAATATCCCACATATAATGTAACACCCCGAATTCTTGGAACTCGGAGAGCTACTGGTTAGGACCTCACAATGGGCCCCGACCTTGGTTTAACAACAATTTTACTAGGATCTTACAACAAGACACAAATGTATTTAAATTCTTTGAAAATAACAAACAATATTTACATGAATGCTCAACATATGACAGCCTTACAAAACATAGATATATTAATAACGTGCATGCTGAACGGAAGACTCCCCGTCCTCATCTAATGAGTACGTGGACCCGGCTGACCATCCGTCCTGGATCTCTCTGCAATTGTCTATCTCTACAGAATCTACAACACGGATAAACCGTTAGCTAACAATCCAAATATAAGTAGAATAAAAATAGCACAAACATAACTCAAGCAAAATAAAACAATCATCATGCTGGCACACAAACCGGTTATTATCTGATAACTTAGGTGATTCACTTTATTCCGTTTTTAAAGTTGTGGCACAAGAATATTAAGATTTCTCGCCTCCTTTCCTTATCCAACTGGTGATGGTTTGGCACACCTCCGCCGGTGGCGTCCCCGCAAACCAAGTATGGACTAGTCCCTAAAGAAACCCTCAGCGCCCTCGGGCTAACTGAGCAAAATGCTACCGCCCGTTACTCTTAGGCCAAAGTATAGGTTGGTAGATAATTACTACTAAAATATAACTATAAATATCTCATTCACACACCACTATCATTATCCACACTCATATCTAGAAGTCAGCTAAGTAAGCCCAAAGGACTTACCTGAATCGAGTCACAACTCTCGCTATCTCGAAACTCGATTCACAAAGTAAGAACTCAACCGCCTGATATAAAAGGAAAGTGGATCAATAATATATCCAAACCTCCTAGAATTTTCTAGGGTATTAAAGGTCTTCTAAAGGAAATTACCATCTCACCCTAGAATATATCCAAACCTTCTAGAATTTTCTAGGGTATTAAAGGTCTTCTAAAGGGTATTAAAGGTCTTCTAATATATCCAAACCTCCTAGAATTTTCTAGGGTATTAGAAGTCAGCTAGTGATGTAGCTGTAGGAGCGGTGCTTGGACAGAAGAAGGATGGCCGGACCACCGCCATTTATTATGCTAGCAAGACGCTAGATGTAGCACAACGCAACTACGCTACCACCGAGAAGGAGTTATTGGCGGTTGTATATGCTTTCGAGAAGTTTCGTTCCTACTTAGTAGGGGCGAAAGTCATTGTCTACACCGACCACGCAACCATCCGTTACTTGTTGGCTAAGAAAGATGCCAAGCCACGCCTTATTCGATGGATTCTCTTGCTTCAAGAGTTTGACTTAGAGATCCGCGATAAGAAGGAATCCGAAAATTCTGTTGCGGATCACCTCAGCCGGCTACCTGCATCTTCACGCGAGAAGGACGACCCACCCATAGACGATTCATTCCCCGATGAGCATTTACACTTGTTGGAGCGTTTGATAGACTTACTTACTTCACCCCACGATGGAGGTGAAGTATGGGGTGAGGGCACCTCCCATCACACTTGAGAGACGCATTATGGTCCAGCTAGCGACCTTAAACCAAGCGCTTCTTGGGAGGCAACCCAAGGTATTGCTTTCTTTTCCCTTTTTTTAGTCTAGTTTAGATAGATTTGGTTTTGCTTTGTTTTGTTTTTGGCGTTCTAGACAGATAACAGGTGACATCTAAGGAAGGAGCATAACTGGAAGGACAGAAGATCGAGAATTTGAGAAGACGAAGTTTGACTAAGGCATCTCGGTTGTTGTCAAAGCACCTCGACCGAGATGATTCTTGAGCAACCGAGACGACTAGGGTTTTTGAAGAACCACCTCGGTCCGTACCACCTCGGTCTAGTCGAGACCACCACGACCGAGGTGACAGCAGTTCCAGAAAGGGTATAAAAGGGGGATTAATTTCTCTCTCTTCATTTTTTGCTCTCCCTCGACCGCGGCGCTCTTCTTCACCTCGCTCTTCGATTCTCGCTCGTTTTCGAAGATTTTCGCTTCCAAACTATGATTAAGGCATAGAGGATCCCATTGCATCATCGATCTGTGAAGAAATCGAACCGATTCGGCCGAACGAGGTAAAACAAAACCGAAACCCTAACTCGCTGATTTCGCTTCGATTTGGGCCTGGATTGCCCTGCATTTGCTGAGAAAAGGATTAAGTACCCCCATAGGAACCAGTTGTAGTGATTTTGGGGGAAAAGAACTGAAATTTCTGAAGGAATTAGAACACAGTTTTCCGCCTCGGTCCAGACGCGTTGTGCCTCGGCCGAGGTGATTCTTGAGTATTGTCAGTCGACCGAGGTGACCTGACAGTGACAGATTTGAAAATGAGTTCTGACAGACGCCTTGCCCTTAGGGATAGATCCTCCCCTTCCCCTTCTTCCTCTTCTTCCCGACCCTATCGCCCGGTGATCCACGAGCGACATCGGGTCGATTATGAGCGTATTTCCGGCCGTCCAGTGATTGCACCTCGCTTCTTGGACGTGTCTGCCTTTGACTGTCTCCATGTGGATGGAGACCTTAGACGGATGATATCCACAATAGGGCTAGATCAGTTTACTGAGATCCGAGCCCCTGCCTATCTGGAGCCCACCTTAGAGTTTGTTAGCTCCTTCACCTACCTCCCTACAGAGCGATCTGTGAAGTACCGGTTGATGAACTGGAACTTCCTAGTGCCACTAGAGTACTGGAGAGAGATTTTTGGTTTTCCTGACCCGACAACTGTTGACTTCCCGTCCCGATCTGTAGCTAGGGAGTTTTGGGGGCAGATTGCCCATATTGCTGAGCACGCAGACAGATGGCGCCCTGGAGATTCCAGGGAGAAGGTCATCTTCCACTTAGCTTTTAGGTTAGCTCACCGTATCTTCAGTGAGACACTTCTGGCGCGTACTGAGACGCCCCAGAAGGTCCGACAGGGGGAGTTGTTCAGCCTATACTGCATGGTGACAGGAGGGATCCCCGACTTTGGCTTGATGTTGGCAGAGGACCTGCACAAGATCAAGACCAAGGCGAAGGGGGACATCTGCTGCGGAGGACTTGTCACCCACATCGTCAGCTACCAGGATATGGATCTCAGCGCTTGCACTATGGTGGCGGCTGCCAAGCCGCTTGGGCTGCAGAAGATGATCACTCGGCGGATTCTGGTTCCCCGAGGACTGACTACACCATACGTGGCTATGCCATGGGAGCTGACTGCACCGCAGGGGATCAGGTGGTCTGCCCAGTTTACAGTTTACGACCCTCATTATTGGCAGACCGCTTGGGCCCCACTAATGGAGGATTATAGAGAGGCAGCAGCTGCCCCAGCTGAGGAGGAGGCAGACGATGAGGAGACTGCTGATGACAGGGATGGTGGAGTCCCGATGGATACAAGGACGGATACTGCAGGGACGAGTGCACCAGTTATAGATCTGGATGATGAGGATACTGAGCCTGCACCTACTACATCTCCAGTGAGACCTGCTAGGCGTAGGACACGCCGACACAGAGATCTAGAGGCTCACCGTCGGATCGATGATCTGACGGATCAGGTTATTGATTCATATGACGCCTTGTCACTGGATATCCACGAGATGCAGGAGCGACATCATTACTAGCACATGATGGCCCAGATTTAGTTTGAGCACGTCATGGGCTATCCGTTTGACCCGTCCCAGTATCCGTACGTATGTGCCACCACCGCCTCCACCGAATCGTGACTACTGAGAGCTGCAGGATTTTCTTTCTTATTTTTATACAGTTCAGCTTATTATCCGGTGAGTATTTTATTCCTTAGACTTATTTTGACCCACTGGGACAGTGTGTCCCAAGTATGGGGTATTTGTGTATTACTTGACAGTTATTTGATGTATGACTCTATTTGACCGGATATTTATTCATATTTATGCTTCAGTTTGCATCTATGTGTTTATCTGAGATTGCATGCATACATACAGGTTATTTGATTGAGAAAAACGTTAAAACTGAAAGAAAACTGGTTTTAAAAAAAGTTTTTGACCTCGACCGGTGGAGTTCTGGCCGAACGAGGTGTTTCACCTCGGTTGACCTAAGAACACCTCGACCGAGGTGGGTTAACTGAGAGTTTTCGAAAACGATTTTTTGTGCTTCTTATCTGGATATGATCTCACTGAAGATCTTGTTTACTGACTGGTTTTGAAATCTTTATGTGTTTGAAAGGTTTTATAATATGTTTAAGTTGCTAAATGCTTTGTTTGAAATTATTGGCATGTTTAATACTTTGTTTTTGTCTAAATTATGTTGAATTTGAAGGTTGACACCACATTATGAGTTCTCTCACTTTCTTCCTGGAAAGACCAAGGCAATTCATTCTTCTCTCTTCTTCTTCTTGATCATGCTTAGCCCCTCATATACATTTTGCCTCCCTTTACCTATCCGGGAATTTGGAAGCAAGCGAAGTGGTGAAAGCAAGTGAAGTTAAAGTTGAGAAGTGAGCTGGAAGTGAAAGTGTTAGAAAGTAATAATAGGTTTGGGGAATCAATCATGAAGATGAGTAACTCGGCACCATTCACATAGCCGGGTGTTTGTGTCTTGCCAAAGTCGGAGTGAGCGATATTCCTAACGGGTCATGGTATGTGCATCAAGGGTTTGATGCATCTCAAGAAATTGATGATTGCTGATTTCCTAGGCTTCAGTTATTGTGCACCTCTGTCCATGCATCCCAAAAAGTAAAGTAAAAAGAAAAAGTGTGAAATAAGCAAAGCTTATTGGTGGAAGATGTTGAAAGTCAAAGTGAAAGTGAAGTATATCCTTTTCCCGGATTCTAGCACCACATTACCTTACATACATCCCTACCCTACACGTTTCTTGACCTTTTCTTTGGGAAGCCCTTGAGACCTCGAGCTTGTTGATTGACTTAGTGGTTTAAACTGGATTATGCATGATTAATTTCGATAATTATGACTTATTATGCATTCTATGATTTTATGCAAAGATGAACAACTTTCTTATATTTATAAAATGTTTTGATCATACATTGATTTTAAATTCCATGAAGTATTCTCTTAGAGTGATCTATGATTGCAGCACACCATAAAAATATTTTTGAAAGACTTTTCATTGATTTTCATGACTTATAATCCATTCTATCTTGTCTTTTATATGCGGAACTTGCTTGGGGACAAGCAAGGGCTAAGTATGGGGTATTTTGATAGCATGAATTATAGTCTATATTTTAGGGTTTGTTTGGACATTTTATCTTCAATAAACTACATGTTTGTATGTATAATATATGATTATATTACCATTTCATCTACCTTTGCAAGAATCGAGGTCTACACCTAGTTTCGTTGTAATCGTAGGTAAAATGGCACGTTTTGCATCAAAAAGGAGCAAAAGGAGCTATGGAGTCATTGGAGCTACATTCAGGAACATAAGGAACCATTCAGGAAGCATAGCCATGGATTAGAGATTCACTTTGGACCAGATTTGAGAGATTTCACATTCAGTTGTGACTCACCTCGGTTGACCACAGAGTCACATCGACCGAGGTGATCCAAAGAAGTCGACTCGACCGAGGCGAACACTTGGGATGCGGCGAGAATATTTTATTCTTGGCTGAGATCTTTTATCTTTGGAAAGAGATCTTATATTTTTGGGCTTGGCTCCTGGAAGGAAGAAGATATACTAGATCATATATTTTACCTATTTTTATGGGAAGAGATCTTTCTAAGATATCTTATCTTTGGAGAGTAATTTTCCTATAAAAAGGGTCGGATTTCCCACAAATTCACATCATGCTATACCACCGATCAGGGTTTTTATACCGCAGCAGCCATACTCTAGTTGGGAGATTTGAAGAACCTTTTTGAAGGTTGAAGAAGGGAGATTGTAGCTTTTATAGCTTTTGAAGGGTTTTTGTAAGATTACCTTAGATTCCCTTCCTTGTTGTCTTCCTTTGTTGGATTTCTATCCAAGGAACGCTTTTGTTGTGATATTTGATTCAGTTATTGAAGTCTTTCATTAAATTCTTCTTGTTCAAATACTCACCTTCTTCCCATATACTTGATTAATACTTTCATGATGATGAGTGACTAATCTCTTTGTGTGATTCTAGGGTGATTGGTTGAAGGTTGTGGGAAAAACAATGACAAAATAATCTTAGATTCCAGTAGGACCCTGAAAGTTCGAGTCTTTAACCTTAACCCTAAGCATCTCGCTCAGTCGATGAACATCTCGGCCGGGGTGGAATTTGGCTGACCGAGGTGACTTATCTGATCCGAAACTGAGAGTTAAGTGTTAGAGTTTGCCAAATCCTATTCTTATTACACCTTTCCTGATTCAATGCAAGCTTAGGATGAGACTTACGCGGTAATTCCTTAGTTTGTTTACCTAAGATCATAAGTGTAGGTAATAAAGGTTTATCCTTTATTGGGGTTTGAGTGTGCTTTCATCCCATCTTTGTGAGTTAGCCTGAGACTTACCCGGTAAAGGTTGATTCTATTCCCTTAGATGGTGTGTTAGTTTGAGGTTATAGTTCTTTATCTTGATTCCTTGAGACTTACCCAGTAATAGGAGTTACGGTTTAGGATTAGTGAGTAGTGAGACTTACCCGGTGATCTATTCCACTTTAGTAACACCTTCCCCATGCAAAAACCTCAGCTTTATCCGCTTATCTTTAGATCTTGAGTTGGAACCACAACTAGATGTTTTAATCCCTAGAATTGCATGTTTCCTTTATTGACTTTTATCATCTTTGATTGTTTTAATTGCTTTGTGGTTAGTGATTGCTTAAGCATACCGTAATTGGACTTTGTTTCACTAAGTCCCTGTGATCGACCCTGGAATTCCTTGCTTTTTACTACGATTGACCCGCACACTGCGGGTTCGCATCCTTGTTTTAAGCTTACGTCTAGGGTTATAAATTTAAAGCTTGCACACACCGTTTGGAGCGAACAAGTTTTTGGCGCCGTTGCCGGGGACTTGGTCTAGACCGAGCCGGTTACGGTTTGCTCTTGGGGCACTTGCCCCCGTGTCCACTAACCACTCTACTTGAGTGACTTTTGCAGGTTCTTTCTTAGGTTTATGCGAAGAACCCGCACTGAGAAGGAAATCGTTCCTTACGATCCCGAACCAGAGAAGACATACAAACGACGCTTAAGAGAAGCGAAGATGGCCCACCAAGACAATCGCGATCTTGAGGCCGAGTTGAAAGAGGCGCTAGAGCTGCTACGCCTCAGCCAGGAAGAATTGAGGCAGGAAAGAGAAGAAACTTGCACCAGGACTGAAGCGATCAAAGCTGATATGACAGCTTTACGAGAGCAGTTTCTACCCCGACCGAGGGAAGATCCTGTTCCAGATCCTCGACCGATCCAGGTCCTAGTCGCTGACCCTCGACCGAGGCAGGTCCCAATATCAGACGCCCCGACCGAGATACTTCCACCTCGGATGCCAGTCCGAGGTGTTCTTCTTGCAGGAATCCCACAAACCCTAGGTCAAAGGATGGACCCCAATCAACAACTGAGGCGTCCAGGAGTTAACCTAGGAGATCCAGCGGACCATGACTATGAACTTCGACCGCAAGTTCTATCCATGATTCGTCAATACCAGTTCGGAGGGCTAGAGAAGGAATCACCACATCAACATCTTCAAAACTATGAGATCTTGATGGAGACCTTGAGACCCTCAAGAATTGAAAATAACAACTACAAGCTAAGACCTTTTTACTTTTCTTTAAAAGATAGAGCTCTTACTTGGTATCAATCTCTTCCTCCAGGAAAAATTATCACATGGGAGGAGATGACTATGGAATTCTTGACCAAATTCTTTCCCCCCTCAAAGACAGTTGAAATGAGAGGGAAGATCATTGCTTTCATTATGAAGGACAAGGAGAGCTTGTCCAAGTCATGGGAGCGGTTCAAGGACATTCTTTTGGATTGCCCACACCATGGGATTCCAAAGTTAGAGTTATTGGAGATATACTTCAAGGGAATGGACGGAAGCACCCAGTTCAACCTCCAACTACTCTCCGCCGGTACCTTTATGGACATGGCGATTGACGAAGCTTGGGACTTCATCGAGAAGCAAGCTTTGCATATGGATAAGTATACTCATCAAGGAGCTGAAAGTGGAGTTAAAAGAGTTAAATTCCAAGAAACTCAGCCCAACAACAATCAACTCACGTCTTTGAAGAATGACGTGAAGCAATTGAAGGAACTCTTGGTTGCTCAAACCAAGAAGGAAGAGCAAGGACAAAGGAACAACAACAGTGGATACCGTAACAACAACAACGGTTCCCGGAACAACAACTACAACAACAATAGAGGATCCAATAGCAACAACTGGAGGGCGAACAACCAAAATTCTGGTAACAATCATTCAAACTCCAACTCTAACGATTACTCTAATCCTTTCCTCTCTTCCCCTTCTTCTTCTTCTACTCCATTAAAGAGCCAGGGGCAAGGATCAAGTTCGTCTCAGCCGGAAAAGAAAGACACAGTTCTGGAGGCTATCTTGATCAAGCTTAGTGCTATGGAGACTTCTATGACTTCATTTTCGAAGGCCCAAAAGGCCTTTGAACAACAACTTGCAAGTAGGGCGAATGAAGCGCCAAGAGACCCAGGGAAGCTTCCAACAAGGACGGAAAGCAACCCTAAGGGCCAGATCATGTCCATAACTACGAGGAGTGGATTGAAAATAGCAGATCCAGTGCCTCGGTCGGTGCCAGTACCGACGAAGACCACCTCGGTCCAGATGCAGTCGAAGAACACTTCGAACGAGACGCCAACCGAGGTGGAGCCACAGAAAGCGGAGGGGAAAACTGAAGTTTATGTTTCACCTCCTGCATACAAACCACCACTTCCATTCCCCCAGTCAAGGGCCAGAGCACATCTAGACAAGCACTTTGGTAAGTTCCTTGACTTGATGAATAAACTGCACATTAACATTCCTTTCCTTGATGCTATTCTAGGGATGCCCGCCTATGGGAAGTTCTTGAAAGAGATCCTATCAAGGAAGAGGAAACTGGAAGAGTTTGGTGAAGTTAGGATGACATCTAAATCCTCGGAGCTCATACAAATCATGAAGGAGAAGATGCCACCTAAATTGAGAGATCCCGGCTCATTTTGCATTCCCATTCAAGTTGGGGATGTCACTTGTGAAGCCCTTTGTGATCTAGGGGCCAGCGTGAGCATCATCCCGCTGGAGCTATGTGTGAAGATCGGACTTGGAGAGCCCAAGCCGGTCAAGATTCGACTATACATGGCGGATCGCTCCATCACCCATCCCGTGGGAATTTTGGAGGACGTTCCGGTCAAGTTAGGTAACTTCTATCTACCAATAGATTTTGTTGTACTTGATATTCCCGCAGATTATCCTGTTCCTATTATTCTCGAGAGGCCATTTCTAGCAACTTCGGGTTGCAATGTGGATTACAAGAATGCCAAGTTGAAATTCAACATTGGTGGCGATGAGGTGGAGTTCGCATTACTTGCAGCCATGAAAGGGGAGTAGCTGAGCGATGATATCTTCAACATCTACGATGAAGAAGAATCAAGAGAATTGGTGAGCTCTATCCTTATTAACGATTCACTCGAAAGAGTTATTAGTTTCAGTTTAATGGAGGAAGGTATAGATGCTTCTTGTGATGCAGATATACGGAGCTTAAAAGCACTGGAAGAAGATCCAGGAGCTAAAACTGAGAAGCTAATCCAGGAGACGAAGATCTCCAGTATCGGTCCTAGTTGCAATACCTCGACCGAGGCACTATCTGCACTGAGCGAGGCAACCGAAGAACATCTCGGTCAACGCCTCTGCGCCTCGACCGAGGTCGATGGCGAGACGATTTCAACTGAGACTTCCGAAAGTCCAGTTTCTGGATCTACTCCACTGGAAGGAGGAAGCAAGAATCCCCCTCAGAAAGCACCCCAGTTGTGGAGCTTAAACAACTCCCAAATCACTTGAGGTATGTCTTTCTTGGACCGGATTCCACTTATCCCGTTATTGTTAGTGCTTCCCTTTCCGAAACTGAATTATCTAAACTAATGCATGTCCTGAGAAAGCATCAAAAGGCTTTGGGTTATACTAGTATATCTAGACAATAAAAAGAACCAGCAAAAAACTAGTAATAATAAGATTAAATGTTTTCAACTTGCCAAAACATCCAACAATAACAATAGTTTGATACAAACATTTTGATATGAATCTCCTAATGACATTGCTGACTTTCAAAGTTCCATAGAACCGATCCTAACACATCGGGTGCGGCTTCGTCAGATAGCTGCACTTTTCTTTTGCGGCTTCGTCAGATAGTTGCACATTTCTTTTACGATAAAGAGTAGCCTTCCGATATGCCTTCTTCACAACAACGACAAAATTTATTACATATGTATTTATGTTGTATGGTTGCACCTCACTGTTGTAATTTATCAAGATGCACATAAAGAGTAGCCCTCCGATATGCCTTCTTCACAACAAAAAAGTTTATGACTTATGTTAGGGGAATCGTTTGCCACCCACTTTCGGAGTCAATCACCTGTCAACAAACGAAACTTAAATCACAACTCTATTTTGGAGCATAAATTTCAACTTCTAAATGCTCTACACTATATGAATTATATTATGAGAAACCTAAATTCTTTCTATTTCAATTTGAATCCCAATAGAGTGTGAAGTTGTTGAATCTTTATATACCAATTAGAATTTCATAATTCATAACCATAAACAGGAAATCAAAATTCAAATTCCATCTAAAAGACATAGAGAACCCTTGAGAAACATAAATCTGAACATTATTAGGGTTCAAAGTTTCTAACCTTGAGAACGCTGGAATGCCGTCGCCGACGCCGATGTCAACAACGAGAAGTATTATTGTTCTCCGTCGGTTTGCAAATGGTGCCTCTCTTCGTTGTAGAGTAACGAGTCTTATCGAAACACCGATGGAGCGAAGCAACGAATGGGAAACAACTGAATCTGCGATGGAGCGGAGGAGGAACGAGCGCATCGAAAGAGCGGAGGAGAAACAAGCTTGCGATGAAGCGTTGATCGTAGAAGAAGATAAATCAGTCAAATCTGCGATGACAATGAGCGAAGGAGAAGATAAATTGAGTCTTGAGATGGAGCGAAGAGTTAGGGAGAAGAGAAACGAAGTACATTCTTATGTCCTCCAATTAATTTTTTTATATTTATTTTCTTTTCTTTTTCATTTTTTGTTTTACTAACCAAATTAGATAGGGAGTGTTTGGGTGTTTTTTAAACAAAGGGCAAAATCCGGAATCATATAAAACTGAGGGGTATCATCCGAACTGCAAAAAAATTTTGGGCAAAATCCAAAATACCCCAAACCATAGGGGTACCAACCGGAATTTCCCATATTTATACTAATATTTGGGTTACATTACAGTTGGGTAACGGCTAGTTCTCAATACTATGCTTACGACTTGCGTAAACGTAGTTTTCACAACGGCTATTTGGGACTACTACGACTACGCTTCTCGTAGGCGTAGTAGCCCACATAACAAAATGGTGGAAGGGACTGCTACGGCTACGAGAAGCGTTGTCGTAGTAGTCCCTTCCACAATTTTGCTAAGTGGACTACTACGACTACGCTTGTCGTAAGCGTAGTATGTTCTCTTTTATTTTTGCGAACGAATTTGTGTTACTACTAGAGCTACGTGAAGCGTAGACGTGTATTGGGTACGAATAGCATGAATATGTGGGTATGAATAGCACGAACCCTTGTAGATTTATTTTTGGAATCCAATGGAAAAAGATTTTAAGAATTATTTAACACAAATTTGTCAACAAAAAGATTAGTTAAAATTTTATTTAAAAGCGCCCTGAATTTAATCAAGTCAAATGTATCCCGAAATTAGTGTTATTTAGATAAAGATTAGTAAAGTTTCTTGAGATATCTTATAATTTTCTAGTAGTTTTTTTTTATGTCTATATATTTCAAAATTACTTTAGATGTCCTCAAAGATCAACATTTCCCTCTCTTTTAGTATTTTTAATCTATAAATATTTTCTTAAAATTTAGAAAAAGAAAAAAAAAATGAAGCTTAACGTATAACCTAAATAGAATTTTTTTTATAAAAAATACTTTATTTTATTAAACGGAAATGGAAGTAAAATATAATCTAAATATTTTTTATAAAAAAATGAAAGAAATAATTTGGTGATTTTAACCTCAAAGTGATACGTAGGCAAAACGAGTGTAAGCGCGACATGTTTATTACCTCTATTTTAGTATAATATATATATATATATATATATATATATATATATATATATATATATATATA
>BSUD01000004.1:131853733-131975246 GCA_033239045.1 Fagopyrum esculentum
TTTTATTTTACTTTAATAAATCAAAAACTACGAAAGAAATGTTCTAAAAAAAATTAAGGGCACCTAGAGAAAAAGTAAATACTTTAAGAAAGACGGGGTCTTAAATAATAAAAAAAAAAAGAAAAAAATAATTTT
The DNA here is from genome assembly GCA_033239045.1 of Fagopyrum esculentum. Taxonomy (NCBI): domain Eukaryota; kingdom Viridiplantae; phylum Streptophyta; class Magnoliopsida; order Caryophyllales; family Polygonaceae; genus Fagopyrum; species Fagopyrum esculentum. The sequence continues at coordinate 131,853,869 of BSUD01000004.1, forward strand.
AGGAATAGGAAATAAGTAAACTTATTTACAAGAATAAGAAGTTTTTTTTTTTGTGCGGGAAGAACATTTGTTTCAAACTACGATTTATACACTATAAAACGTATTTTAAACTACGGGTTATCTTTGTTGAGAATAAATAAATATCTACAAAAAATTATGGCATTAAATTATGGGTTACATAATATGTTTTTAAAATAAGTACTCCATAACTTGCAATTTAAAACCACGGGTTATTTTTATCTTTTTTCCTTCTAGTTTTATTTGTCCGTTTATTCTTGTTGTACTTCATCTCCCCACTAAATCCAACCACATTGCTTCAATGCACGTCAAGATTTGTCCATGACTCATGGCGGAATTAGTCTTTAAGAGAGGCAAAAAAAAAGAGTTTATAGAAATAAGAAAAATGAAGGTACGAGAAGACGCTTCAAATTGGTTGATTAATCAATTGGATAGTATAAGCAATTCGCAAAGCTTGACTTGATGATTTGTTCTATCCTCACTTCTAGAGGAGATTGGAGAACTACTTAGGATGAAATGCGGTTAAAAACGGACTTTTGAGAGTTAAGAAAAAAGAAGCTTCAAATTGCGAGAGGGAAATGAATCTGGTTTATTACTTGGTTCGTCTATTTTCAAATCATCCTATGAACTGTATATCGAGATTGTTATTCGTAGCACACTTTTCATGCTAAACGTACCACAACTACGACTACACATCCCGGATGCGGAGCGTTAAGGCCAATTATAGGTACGTGTCTAACATGTGTAGGCGTAAACGTTTGAAATAGAGACAAAAAATATTTATTTCAGTGTCGACTCCTGACGTCTACGCTCAGAACCTAAATCAGGTTTAAGCGCCGGTATTTTTCAATATATATCGTGGAAAAATCCCGCCGAACAAAAAAGTGTTATGGGCGCATCCGCATTGCGTAGTCGGACAAATGGTATAAATAACATGTTTCATGTGGTACGAATAGCAATTACCAGCGCATACACATTTGCTTAGTATCTTAAGGGAGCTTTGTTGTCTGACCTTTGCATGAAGGTAGTATGACATGGTGCAAAAATGAAATAAGAGACTTAGGGCCTATTTGGTATATTGAAACTCAATATAACTGAAACTAAAATTTGAAAATATCAATGAAACTAAATGGAATGAAACGAATTATTTTTTATGTTCGTTTAAAATTGAATGAATGAGAAGAATTATGTGCTAAATGACCAAAATAGGCTTTTTAAACAATTAGTATACTTTAATTATATTTATACATTTTCATTTATTTGTTTCTTACTTTATTCCAACTCAATAATAAAAACACATAATTTGTAGCATAAAATATGATTAATGAATAAATTACTTTATTTGCAATCCAAAATGTAATTAACCTTCTTGAACTCCTTATCCTTGCAAGAATATAAACTATTCTTTTTGGAGAAGATTGAGCTATTAGGATAGTTTGTATCTAGGATACAAAAAATACCTTATTTCACCAATCTTCTCATTAATGAATAGTCAATTGAACAGATCTGCGGCAAAAAAAAATTTTATATTCTTGCAAGAATAAGGAGTTTAAGAAAGTTAATTACATTTTAGGTTGCAAATAAAGTAATTTATTCATTAATCATATTTTATGCTACAAAATATGTGTTTTTATAACTTAGTTTAACTAAGGTAAGAAACAAATAATTATGAGAAGATTGGTGAAAGAAGGTATTTTTTGTATCTTAGATACAAACTAGGCACCCTAATTTTAACAATAAAAAATAAAGATAAATGAGTTGGATAATCATTAAAAGAGGAAAGATTTGAAGATTCTTCTCTCACCTATTAATAATCAATTAAATTTTATAATTTGTTATGTCGGGTAACTAAATATTCTTAGAAGGTAGGATTCGAACTCTGTGTAATAACCGAAAAATTTAATTCCGATTAATTCTGAGTCAAACCGAGTTTTAGAGACCTTGACCTCTTTAAGATACCTAACTTTATGACTAGAATTAATTTTATCATTTTATGTAAGTATTATAACCACATAAAATTATGAAAAATACACCAAACCCTAGTTATATATATATATATCTAGGTCTTTTGACGAGTTTTGACGAAGTCATGACGAGATCCAGACGAAGTCATGACAACTTTTGACAAAGTCAGGACATGAGTTTGACAAGCCCAATTTCAGCCATGAACCTTACCATCCGGGCCCGTTTCGAGTAAGGCAACTGGCCCATTAAGGCTCCTATCTCCCATCCCCTCTTCTGCGTTGCTTGCCCTAGCCGCGCCTCACAGCAACAGGCCTCGCTCTGCACGTCTCTTCCCCTCACGCAGCAGCCAGCGGCGCCGGAACCCTAGCAGCCTCCCCCCTTCCCCCTGTTGACTCCAGCCGGCGCCATCTCCCTCTCCAACACAGCCCCACGTCTTTCTGCTTCCCCAGTTCGCCAGCCAAGGACACGAGGATCTGCAGACCGCCTCTCTTCTCGCCTCTGTCGAGCCAGCACTTGCAACTAACGAGGGAATTGGGCGATTGCCGACCATTCTAGACAGCCTTCGTTAGCGCCGAGCCCTGCACCATCTTCATAGACCGTGTGAGTCTCGACCTTCTGCTACACAATAGTGTTTTCTTCAGCCAGGTAAGGACATGTCTTCGTTCCTCTCTCCACCTTCTTAATGCCAAGACCATACTAACTCACTCACCCTCCTTCTCTATACCCGGACGAACCTCCAGCCTAGGCCTAATCGGATGTCAACAGTGAGACAAGGGTGAGCTTTCCAACCACTGCAGTGGTGAAACCGAGCCGAGCCCCTCAACCTCCGAGTCTGTGGTACCGATCGACACCAGTAGCCTCCCGTACAGCAGTCCGAACTTCCATAGAAGAAACTGTGAAGATAGATGCGTTTCTGAGTTTTTGGAAGGGATGAGCAGTGAACTTCGGGTCCAATTTTGGGTAAGCTATACTCTTCCTTTTTGGCTAGTTTTCGGATATGTTATAGATGGTATTTCAAAGTAAATCATACTAAAATTTCAGAGGAATCCATGTTACGGTTTGAGAGATATGAGGTTTCAAAGTTCAGTTTTATAAATGTGCTGAGTTGAGAAAAACAACATGGGATGTTGTTTTGTGAGATAGCTTAGAATAGGCTTTTGATCTCTGTTAGGCTTGAAATTTTGATATGATATAGTTTACATCTTGTTGTAGATCATATTAAAATTTGGGAAGAATCGGAGTTACGGTTTGAGAGTTATTGTGTTTCAAAGTTGACGTTTTTACATGTGCTGAGTGTTGGGGAAAACAGCAAGTGATGCTGTTTTGTGAGATGATTTTGAATAAGCTCTTGATATCCGTTGGACTTGAATTTTGGATATGATATAGTTTACATACTTTTGTAGAACATATTAAAATTTGAGAGGCATCCAGCGAGTGGTTTGGGATTTACGATTTTTCCAAGATTGAGTCGTAAGCAGTTTTTCTGTTGTGCTGAAATTCGGTTTTGGGAGATAGTTTTAAATAGGATTTTGATCTCCTTTGCAGCTAAATTTTGGATATATTATAGATAAGATTTTATAGTAGAACATATTAAAATTTGGGATAAACCCAGTGAGTGGTTTAGGAGTTATGATTTTTCAAAGTCTACTCAGATTTGGGCTAAGTATAGAATTTGTAAAGGAAGTAGTCAACTTTAGGAATTTTTATAAAACTGTTGAATGAACAGTTTGGAGAAATTCTTTCTCCTAAAGTTAGATAGAACCTCATAGTAGATCTAGAGATTTAATTCGGAATTATTATAAGCTGTTAAGAATTTTATATTTAGAACCGAAGTTAGACCTTTACAATTCTTCCAGAAAATAGAAACATAGAAAAAAATGTCAGTTTGGAACCAAATAAAATTTTTGGAGTTAGAAAATAAATTTAGAACCTCAAATAGGAGATTAGACATGAATTCTAGATTTTTCGAGAATTTCGGGACCAAGGGTAAAATGGTCATTTTACCCTAAATTAACACTGTAACTAGTTATGTCTTAATACATCATTCGATCTTAGAAGTTTTAGACTTCTAACTACGTGAGAGTGTGTTAATACACTTATCGCCTTTGACAGGCAACTGAGTTGCTACAGTTTACAGAACGAGTGGTTTACAAAGAGTTGAGCTGTATATCAGGTAAGTCCTTTGGGCTTACTTAGCTGACTTCTAAATATGAGTATAAATGATGATGGTGGTGTGTGATTGAAATGCTAGAGAGATAGGTTGTGATATATAATTACCGACCTATATTTTGGCCTAAGAGTAACGGGCGGTGGCATTCTGCTCAGTAGCTCGCGGGGCGCTGGGGGTTTCTTTCGGGACTAGTCCATACATGGTTTGTAGTGATGCTACCAATGGAAGTCAGCTAGACCTACACCAGTTGGATAAGGAACGGAGGCGAGAACTAATAATAATTCTCGTGCCACAACTTAAATTGAATAATGTGAATCACTTAAATAATAGATAATAATTGGTTGAGTGCCAGCATGATGTTTGTTTATTTTTGTTTCTGCTTGTGCTTGTGCTGTTATCATTTTGCTTATATTTGGATAGTTAGCTAACGGTTTATCCGTGTTGTAGATCTGTAGAGATAGACAGTTGCAGAGAGATCCGGAACGGATGGTCAGCCGGGTCTACGTACTCATTAGATGGGGACGGGGGAGTCTTCCATACGTCATGCATGTTATGTATCTTTATATATGTTTGTAAGGCTGTCACATGTGTACGTTTATACCATTAAAAATATTATGTTTTTCGAAATTGTTTTAAATACATTTGTGCCTTGTTGTAAGATCCAAGTAATGTTGTTGTTAAACCAAGGTCGGGACCCATTGTGAGGTCCTAACCAGTAGCCCCCGAGTTCCGAGAATTTGGGGTGTTACACTCTGGACGAGTTGCCCCTCCCTCCCGCCCTTATACCAGTTGGACTAATTAAACTTTGTATATTATTTTGACGATACACAATATTAATACACAATTTCAATTACACAATATTTATACATAATTTCAAATACACAATATTAATAAATAAAAGACTTGTGTAACCAAAACCTTGTGTACGAAATACCTTTCACTGAATTTCTTTCCAGGATAATATGTAGGTACATTATGTATACTCGAGTCATTTTATATCGCTCGAGTATTTCGTACACAAGGTTTTTGGTTACACAAGTCTTTTATTTGTTAACATTATGTATTTGAAATTATGCATCACTATTGTGTAATTGAAATTGTGTATGCTCGAGTATTTCGTACACAAGGTTTTTTGTTATACAAGTCTTTCATTTATTAACATTATGTATTTGAAATTATGTATCACAATTGTGTAACTGAAATTGTGTATTAATATTGTGTATCATCAAAAGAATATATAAAGTTTAATTAGTTCAATTGGTATAAGGGAGGGAGGGAGGTGCAACTTGTCCAGAGTTCGAATCCTACCTTTTACACAATCTTTTATTTATATATTATAATTAAAAATTATAATATAAGGAGAGATTCTAGGAAAATTTTAATTACTATTTCCTATTTTAACATATCAGCAAATCCGTTTACATTATTAATTAGGAATCTTTTATTTAATATAGGAGAGAGAATATCTCCAAATTAGGTAATATCTGTTATTGTTTTCTAATTAATCTTTCTCTACATAATTTTAAGTGTCTACTTTGTCTACACATTACAAAACATACCTACTATATACACAAAAATACATTATGTACCTACTTAACCAACTCACTCAATAATTATAAGTAAGTCATACAGAGAAATCAACGAATCTCTTAGTTATCTTTCAAAATTAATTTTTAATTAATAATTAATGTTTGTGGGAGGGAGGGCAAATTCACCCAAGAGTTCGAATTCTACCTTTTACACAATCTTTTATTTATTATAATTAAGAGGAGAGAGAAAATGAGGAGAGATTGTAGGTTTTTTAGTATTTCTTTCCTATTATAACGATTCAACATATCCGATTATATCATTAATTAGGAAAACAATTAGTTTGATATGGGAGAAAATATCTCCAAAATGGGTAATATATGTTATTGTTTTTTATTAAATCATTTTCTTCGTAATACAGGGTGATTATTTTGTCTACACATAACAAAATGTGTCTATTATGTACACAAAATTACATTATGTACCTACTTAATCAACTCATCCAACATTAATTATTAATTAAAAATTAAAATTGAAAGATAACTAAGAGGTTAGTTGATTTCTCAATATCACTTACTTATAATTAATGGTAATTCGATGGAATTATAAATTGTAATTTTGCGAAGAATTTATAAGAGAGAGTAAGAAACTGAGCAGGTAGCCTTTGTCACATGAGGGAAGCAAGCGGGGATAAGGAAGAGCCTGAGCATAGCCTTCTTTTTCCTCGAAAATATACACCGGTTGAGCTTTTGACCTTTGTAGAAAAAGATAAAGGTAAATATGAATGGATGAAGATCTTATATATATGCACTCTAATGTAGATGTACATACCTTCAGATGTGCAACTTCATACTCATCATTATGAAATGGAAGTAGGATTAGAATTACATCTAGAGGCAATTAAAAAAAAATGAAAATCACAATAACTTACATCCTACATAGGTTTTCTCCATCAATGGCAGTCTCAGCGAATTAACTTAGCAAATACACAACGTCACACAAGAGTGTACGTACGTAGGAACCTAAAAGACACTATTTTCTAAATGAAAAAACAATACTAGTACGCTAAGACAAATTGAGTCTTTGTGAATATGTGATGTTTATATAGGAATGCATTTCAATCTAGTCTACCCCTAGTTAGGGAAGTTAAAAGGTGTGCATCCTTTTATCTCTCATTCCATAAATATGTATCTTATCTTTAACTATTATCAACATCTATTTTCTAAATGGAAAGATTTTTTGCGCATATTTTTTATTTTATGAGTTATAAACTGAAAAATCGTATCATATTTGATGATATATGTGTGATTGTTTATAATGTAAATATATGTTATTTTTAAACTATATTTAAGAAAAATGAAGACTAACTAATAACTTAAAGAATAAACGCTAAACAATTGTCAACCAAAATAAATAGGCATATAACTTCTTCTATCATATATATTTTTTTCTAATTGAACCAATTATATTATTTTCGAGCATTTTTTTGCTTACATTACATCTTGAATAAAAAATTTGTATTATAGTTGAATTTTTTTTGTTAGAATAATGTTTTTTTACAAAATCATAATATAACTCAAATTAATTGATGGACAAAAAAAATATTATTTTATTTTGTGAAACTAAATAAGCAAGTATATATATAATGAAAATATATAAATGTAGTTTTAAATTTGAAATGAGTTTATGTTGGAATGGATGATAACCACCTTTATATTATGGAATCAACTCCTTCTCTAGAGTTGGAATCAGTCATTCCATGAAATCATTCTCATTCCGATTCCAAGCCTTACCAAACACGAGATATTGGTATGACTCATTCCAATTTCGATTCCTGATTACATGGAAATCGTACCAAACGAGCCCTTAATGGTAATTCAATGGAATTAGAAATTGTAATTTTGCGAAGAATTTAGAAGAGAGAGGGAGAGTAGGGCGGAGACTGAACTGGTAGCCATTGCCACCTGAGGGAAGCAATAAGGGATAAGGAAGAGCTTGATCATAGCCTTAATTTTCCTCGGAAATATACAACGGTTGAGCTTTTGAGCTTTGTAGAAAAAGATACAGCTTAAATATGAATGAATGAACATCTTAAATGTATGTGCACTCTAATGTAGATGTACATATCTTCATATGTGCAGCTTCATACTCGTCATTATGAAATGGAAGTAGGATTAGAATTACATATGGAGGCAATGAAAAAAAATGAAAATCACAATAACTTACCTCCTACATAGGCTTTCTCCATCAATGACAGTCTCAGCGAATTAACTTAGCAAAGACACAACGTCACACAAGAGTATACGTACGTAGGAACCCAAAATACACTATTTTCTAAATGGAAAAACAATACTAGTACTCTAAGATAAATTGAGTTTTTGTGAAACTATGATGTTTATATAGGACTTCATTTCAATCTAGCCCTAAGACTAGTCCTATCCCTAGCCAAGGAAGGTAAAATGTGTGCATCCTTTTATCTCCCATTCCATAAATATGCAATCCCATCCTTAACCATTATCAACATAAATGCTCTAGATTACTATCATTCTAATACACTAGGAGTATAGACCCGTGCTACGTACGAATATTTCTAAAAAGAAATAAATAAACATTTCTAATTGGTAACTCCGATAACAAATACTTTTCTTAAATTTTATTAGACCCAAAAAATATTATTTTCTAAATGGAAAAACAATACTAGTACGGTAAGGCAAATTGAGTCTTTTGTGAATATGTGATGTTTATATAGGACTGCATTTTAGTCCAACCATAACCCTAGCCCTACCCCTAGGTAAGGAAGGTAAAAGATATGCATCCTTTTATCCCCATTCCATAAATATGTAACCCTATCCTTAACCATTATTAACATAAATGCTCTACGGGTATATCTAAAAATAAATAAACAAATATTTTTAATTAATAACTCCGATAATAAATACTTTTGTGCATTTTTGTTAGACCTAAAATACGCTATTTTCTAAATGGGAAAACGATACTTTAAGACAAATTGAGTCTTTGTGCATTTCAACCCAACCATAATCCTAGTCCTAGTTAGGGAAGGTAAAGGATTTGCATCCTTTTATCTCCCATTCCATAAGTATGTAGTCCTATATTTAATCATTATCAACATATTAACATTTTATCGATTTTAAAAAAAATTTATAATATGATAATTATAGTTTCAAATAGGGTGATATTTTAAAAAAGACTATATGATCTAATTTATTTGACAACACCTCCTTATTTGATGTATAGAGAAGATTTGTGAAGTAAAACATGTTTATGAGTTATGAAAAAGTGATGTTTTGTGCAAAATGACTAAAATGCAGGGTTTTAGTGAAGTTTCATAGTGAGAAAACCTATTTTCCATCGGATAGCCATCCCCACAAGTTGAGCGCATCACAGCGGGCAGAACCTCAAGGCTTGAGAACTTGCCGCTGGTCATCGTCTCCGATCGGCGGGTGTTGCCTCTGTCACCCACCTCTTGCTCAATTTTATCGTCTTTCAATCTTATTTTCGGTTTGTTGTCGGCCGACTCGCCCTAATCTAATACGTTAGTCGTTGGTTCCCTCTTGCAAGCTGTAGGTTTGGGCTTTGTTTTGATGAACTTGTTTCTAATCATTCCGTTGCTGCTGCATCTTGATTTTGTATGCTACATGATGAATTTGTCTGATGAGCTCGTTTTACCTATTCTTTTGCTGATTAGATATCTAGATTTACTGAATCAGGATACAGTAGCACAAATGTGTGGGTGTACCGTGTACAGCTTTGCCAATGTGCTTTGAATTTTGTCAGTTCTGTTCTTTACAAGACGAAAACCCCAGCTTATTCTACTGACTTCACGCTACACGAAATCAAACTACCTGTGATGCCATACAAATGACTTTGTTTTTTTTTTTTTGGTTTATTTTGGTGAGGAATTTGGTTACTATTGTGATATCTATAGCATTCAAGTTGACTTTCATTTATGTCAGGTAGCCTTAATCTGAAACCATGGGGATCATTGAAAGGATTAAAGAAATTGAAGCCGAAATGGCTCGTACACAGAAAAATAAAGCCACAGGTTTGTTCTACCCCTAAATATTGTTGGCATCTCATAAAGCTGCTCGTTCCCCCCTCTTTTATCCGACAAGAGCTTATTAACAGAATACTAAAGTTGCTGAGTGAATTGATTTTATCTAAACAAGGGTAGTCAGCAAAATATGTAGATATGTGCTTGAGCAGTGAATTCGTTTCCTGCTTTTCTCTTTCGTGCCTCCATGTTCTTTTCTTTCTTTCTTAAAAGAAACTATGAACCTTGAATCTAGCGGTCTAATTTGGATTACATGTTGGGTTGTAGCCTGGCAGAATTATGAGGTTGAATCCTCTCTATTCGATTTTGGCTCTTTATGTCTGTATGTTATGCTAATTGGTATGGCTACTTTGCAGAGTATCATCTGGGTCAGCTCAAGGCAAAGATCGCTAAACTTAGGACACAACTGCTGGAACCCCCAAAAGTATGCAAAATTTACAATCTTTTCTTTGAACATATATATATATATATTTGACAGATTAATCTCCTATTTTAAGTATCACCAATTCAAGGCATTATGATTAGTCAAATTCATGATCATCATGATCTGCTGTCATGATTTACTTCAATTAGTTAACTACAACATTGAGATTTCATTTATGATCATGCCATTTTTTTATATGGTTTATAAACCTTCCGTAGCTTTTTTTTTCCTTTCTACTAGCACCTTTTTTGTGACATTTTTATTCACTCAGATGTCTGCTTGAATTGAAACCCTTGGCTATATATATTTTGTAGTTTCTTCAGCTCTATTTGTCATTTGATTGGTGAGGGAAGTTAGGCTTGGGACATTTAGTACATGGTAAAATCTTGCCGAGAACCCTGATAGCTGCTAGATCTAGTGAGAGTTAGCTCTCTTCCGCCGCATATTAGTTCCACTTCTATTGTTATCTTCCTACAGTAAGATTATTCCTCGAGTTTTAGACGATGCTGAACAGTGTATCTATTATTCCTTCATTGTGCTCTGATTCAATTGTTCCTTTTCAAAAACTACACCAGGGCTCTAGTGGAGGCGGAGATGGTTTTGAAGTTACAAAGTTTGGGCATGGACGTGTTGCTTTAATTGGATTTCCCAGGTTCATTGTCCATATAACCTACCTATTTAGTACCATTGTGTCCTTATCTCCACTTCCCTTGTAGTGGGCCTTTTTGATTTTATGTATCAGCTGTGATGGGCGAAAGCTAATATTTTTCATTTTTTGGATTTAGTGTTGGTAAATCTACACTCTTAACCATGCTAACTGGAACACATTCAGAAGCTGCTTCCTATGAGTTCACCACACTTACCTGTATTCCTGGGATTATCCACTACAATGATACCAAAATTCAATTGCTTGATCTGCCTGGAATTATTGAGGGTGCTTCTGAAGGGAAGGGACGTGGAAGACAGGTAATTCCTTTTCCATACGGTATATAAAAAAAAATCCTTTGAATGAAGAATGTGGCATGTGTGAGGTTGTTTTGAGAAGAACTCATCCTTTCTTTCCCAATTCCCCACAATTTCTCCTGTGTAAACCACCCAAATCAATGATGGAACTCAGTATATATTAGACCTTCTGGAGCTCGTTATCAGACTCATCACTAAACAGTGGGCGAGTATGGGTCATTATTATTGCAATATTGATCTCAATAATCGTTTTGGCAAGAAAGTGGTTATTTTTTCAGCCAGTGGTACACCAATGGTCTCGACATTTTTGACCTATAAGAATTTAGTTATTCTACCCCAAGATGTCAAGAAAGAGGTGAAGTACCAGCAAGATGTCAAGAGTATTTATTTGCCTGTTTAGAAGTATTAGAGGTTTTGGTAGAGTCTTGTCCATTGACTCTAATGCCTTTGCTTCTCTGCACTTGTAGAAAGATTTATTTGAAGAATCTAATAATCTTTTCTGCTTCTTCTGTTCCTCTCTCAGTCACCTTTATATATATATATATATATATATATATATATATATATATATATATATATATATTATAATGTCTTGGTGAGGTGCTTCTTTGTTATCACAGATTCCTTTCCAGAATGAATTATTTGACTTCTGTTTGTGGGCAATGTCACTTATGCTGTCCCCAATAGGTTTAGGTTACTCATTTTTAGCCATCATATTAGTTTCTGCTATGTGCTAATTCTTGCTTAGCCTCATGAAACTCATAAATCAACAATGTTCTCGAATTTCAGGTTATTGCTGTTGCAAAATCTTCTGATCTCGTGTTGATGGTTCTTGATGCTTCAAAAGTAAGTGTCCTGACTGCTATTATAATTACTATAAATCAGGGGCTTGTTAACTCAATTGGCTTGAAATGAAATCCATTAACGATTTATAAATAAACAATCTGATTCATATTGTCGTCCAGTATCTCTGTTCGTATCACTTGAACATGGACTGTTTGCTAAATCATTTAGAAATTTCCATGTTACCGTACTCCCTCATCTCTCCTACTTTATAGGGGAAGTTTAAACCTTCCCCTTTTGGAAGGACCTATCCCAGATGGTTATGATATTGACCCTCTTCTTTTCCAAAAAGCTATGTACTGATGTTATGTTTTATCTTTATGCTCAAATATTTTACTAATTATCTGTTTAAATCCTAACTTAATTATCTGATGGGCCATGTGATGCAGAGTGAGGGACATCGGCAGATATTGACAAGAGAGTTGGAGGCTGTGGGCTTACGTTTGAACAAGAAACCGCCTCAAGTAAGTATTTTGCAAGATTTTGCCGAAACTTTCAGAAGCATTGTATCTGGAATTGATGTGATTCTTTCCATATTTATTTATTGATAAATTTTAGCGTTTCCATGACTGCCTATTTAATATAGGTGTTGGACGAAATTCATGTCATTATGCGGTCTCTTTCTTTACAAATCTGTCCCTCTGAGATTCTGTATTTTCTAATTGGTAGATCTATTTCAAGAAGAAAAAGACTGGAGGAATCTCCTTCAATAGTACCTTACAGTTAACGCATGTGGATGAGAAGCTCTGCTATCAGATTCTGCACGAGTACAAAATTCACAACGCAGAGGTAAGCTGTTTTAAAATATTTTTGTGGATTTTTTTGCTTCCAAATCATGTCTGATGACAAGGAACCTTTCCAACATTATTTCTTTTGCTGTTGTCATGTAATAACTCCCCGAGGTAGATAATTTCTGTTTGTACATTTAAAGATTTATAAAATGGGGGGTTTCCCAGCTACAGTGTTCATATAATCATAAATGTAGTTTGCTCCAAACACTTTTGCATAAATTTGATATCAATTAAACGTGTTGGTAAATGTCCTATTGACAGGTCCTATTTCGTGAAGATGCGACAGTAGATGATCTTATTGATGTCATTGAAGGGAATCGTAAATACATACGATGTGTATATGTGTACAACAAGATCGATGTTATTGGTATAGATGATGTTGACTACTTAGCCAGACAACCGAACTCAGTTGTCATTAGCTGCAATTTGAAGGTATCCCCTTTAAATTCCGCTACAGGCTATTATCATTTATCAAACATTCTAGTTTCAATATTTACTTTCAAGGCTCTTTTGTTAAATACGCCCAGAAAGTATTGCAAAAATTCTGCCGGAGCATCATCCCTTTTGTTTGAAATTATTTGATTATCAGCTGGATAGCTTCTCCAGTGTCTCTAACAGTTTGAATGTGTTTAGCTCTGAATCCCACATGTTGACTGCAATAGCTTTCTTCCTCTAGATTATGCTTTTCCTTTTTGCAATCCCTGTTTTGCTAGAGCTAATTCATAAACCATATGGATCATTTATTGTTTTAAGAAATTGACCTATACATTGTGACTGTTGATTCCAAATTTTCAATTGCATTTTTATGCAACTGAATTAAAACGCCTTCTTTTTGGTTACGGTATAACAGCTTAACCTAGACAGACTCCTTGCAAAAATGTGGGAAGAGATGGGGCTTGTTAGAGTCTACACCAAACCCCAAGGCCAGCAACCAGATTTCGGAGATCCTGTTGTACTCTCGGATGTATGTAAATTGATCTTCTAGTTAGATCTGCTCAAAATGGGAGAACTTGCACTCGATTATTGATTCTATATTTCTTTGGTCCACAGGATCGTGGTGGCTGCAGTATTGAGGACTTCTGCAACCACTTACACAGGACTTTGGTGAAAGAATTCAAATATGCACTTGTATGGGGCATAAGTGCAAGACATTATCCACAGCATTGTGGCCTTAGTCACACCCTTAATGATGAGGATGTTGTTCAGATTGTGAAGAAAAAGGTCAGTTTTCTACTTCCTTGTGGAAATAATCTATCCACTCATGCGACTACCAAGCTGAATAGCAACTCATAAAAAAAAAAGCTGAATAGCAAGTTCCATTGATACTATCTCCCGTAAATTATCGTTAAGAACCTTGTCCCAAATCTTTAGCACACTCACAACTTGCATTATTCAGGAAAAAGAGGAAGGTGGTAGAGGTCGGTTCAAGTCACATTCAAATGCCCCGGCACGTATATCAGATAGAGAAAAGAAGGCACCTTTGAAAAACTAATGGGGTTTCAACCATTTCACATTACAACGCCTCTCTGCACGAATACTAGGTAGGTGTATTTTACTCCCCGAAATCGTGTCGTGCAATCAGAAGGTTCATTCTGTGCATCAAAACATGGTATCTGCTTAATGAGTTCATCATAAGGACCTTGGAGAGTTTATCATATAGCAGATTTCCAGAGTGGCCTTTGAATTATGTTGGAGCATGTTAGCGCAAGTAGCGGTTTTGTCTGTTTCTTATCTCGACGGAGTCTGTGTTTTGCTTATCTCGACTTCCCGATCCATGTAGGATTCCAGAATGAGTGTTTTATACTCATACTGCACGCAGACGATGTTTAAGGCGATTCATATGTTATATGATTCCGACTGCAAGTTGATACTCTTATCGCTTCCTGTCTTTTCTCCCACAAATTAGTCACGATTACATGCAGAATGGTAAATGCAATGCAAAGACTGGAAACTTGGTCGTCGTTGCTTGAATACAACAAGTGGGCCCATAAGAAAATACTATTTAGCTAGTGTAATTCTATCTAGTTCATTCACTATTGCATGCAACAAGTGGCCCGATAAGATCCCTATGACTATGGGATTACCTTCTAATATGGATTTGTACAATATTCTTCTTTCCGGACACATACGGTTGTCTTATCTCAACATTTCACTTGAATGCCTACAAACACTGCCCTAGATATCACTAACCCATATTACCTTCACCGTTCGGTTCACTCAGGTCTCTCTATTTGCTCGGTGATCTTTCACGGGATATCTACGTTGAATGGAAATGAAACGGGATATCTACGTTGAATGGAAACGAAATACGATAGACGCTTTCCGTGCTAAGCGCAAATTGGAGTTTATTGAAGGAACTATTACTGAGCCAAACTCTAATTCATCCGATCACACCCACTAACGTACAATTAACACCATGCTCATAAGGTGGATTATTCAAATTGTCTATCCATCGCTCAGATCCACACTTTAATACTTTGATATGGTTCGTGACTTATGGGCTGACATCGAGCAACATTTTCCATAGTTAATGACCCTCATATTCTCAAACTTCGATAAGAAATCACCCATTGTTCTTAACAAGGCCAATACAATATTTCTTATTACGGTCGACTACACTACCTATGAAATGAACTCGGCTCCTATCTCGCCTCCCACAGAAAGATTATCGCTTCCAAGAGAGAGAATGAGCGCGTACACCAATTACTTCTCAGCCTTGATGGCACATAGGCCAATTTTCGCTCATCCGTTTTCTCGAAGGATACTCTACCAACAATCAATTAGGTATACTCTCTTGTTATACACGATTAATCCGTTCTAAAAGTTTACACACTATCATACCTCACCCAACAAAAGAATGTTAGGTATACCTTCAACCCCTTGTATATTAGATAGCGGTGTTTCGTTCCATATGATGGGTGATATCATCCTCTTTTCTAATATACTTAGCGCTCAACATTATACTATACAACCCCAAATGGAATTTGTTCAACCGCCACTAGTGCGGATTCCGTGATCATAAGTCCAAAATTTTCTATTGTCAAATGTATTGTTGGTTCTAAGACTCAAGCATAGTTTGGTCTCTCCAGCATGTCTAACGATAAATTTACCTCATTTAACACCCCAAATTCCGGGAACTCGAAGTATTACGGGCTAGGCCCTCACAATGGGTCCCGACCCTCAGAGTAGCAACAATAACATCGGATCTTGCAACAAGGCACAAATAAATGAAAACCAAAACTTATATAAAAACCAAAGGTGATTATAACAAAGGAAGTGCAAAGGACTCACAACCGAGTTCAAAACAAAAGGGAAAGACAACAACAGAACTATAAAAACCGATCCCGCCCTATAATGTAAGGGAACCCCGACAAACCACACCGTCTGAATCACTCAACAACATCTCTAACCTGTAGGGCATCTACAACATCGGTATAAACCGTTAGCTAACATTCTAGATATCAGAAAGATAGTAAAGGCACAAACACATATAAGAATATAAACACTTAGCATGCTCGCGCTCAACTGGTTATTATCTTTCATTAGGTTAATTCTTTACTAAATCAACTTCTTTTGTCACACGAGAATCACTGTGATCTCGCCTCTGTCCCCTTTCACTAATAGGAATAGAGTGGATGCATCCCTTTGTCACTTGCTGGACTGGTCGCAAGAGCACCTCCCAGTTTCCCCATTTTGAACTGGACAAACGGTCACCGCCCAATTATAATACACTTGGACCAATTAAGGTATAAGGTCAATAATTGTCCGGTTTTCCGTTATAATGATGAACAACAAACACAACCAATACGGTCAAACCAATATACGGAACACAGCTAAGTAAGTCCAAGGGACTTACCTCACTCAAAGGTAAACTCAGAAGTCCACTATTGCTCGACTTCCCGAAGGAAAGGAAGAATGCCTGCTCAGACAAGGCATCACGAATCAGAAATTGAACGAATGCTAGAAGTCGACATACTTCTAGTCTCAATGATCTCTTATAGATCTACTACAGCGTGCTATAAGTTACCTACTTCTAGTCTCGATGATCGCTAACAGATCTCAAGATGCTAGAAGAAGATGTCCTAATCTCAAGGTTCACAAGTAACATGAAAAACAACACATCTCAAGGGCGTAACCAACTCATGGGAATCAACAAGCCACTAACTGGCATTCACTCTAATCATCTAGGTCCAACCTAACATGATCTAGCATAAGGAAAGGGAAAAGGAAGCAAGGAATGAAGCAACTCACCAAAGACGGGAGTCACTGCAAGTAAACCGCAGGGGTGGATGAACCAAGGCGCAGGGGCGGATTCTAGGTGAAACCGCAGGGGCGACAGAGTGCAGCCGTGGGGGTGGTGCACTGACTAGAGAGATGTCGGGGCTTTTCTTTGACAACAACAGCACATCAAGGGCAAAAGGCTCGACTTCTCCAATCCACACACAACAACTCTTCAACCAAGGAAGCCTGGAACACATACTCGTCAACAACGTTGGATAAACAAGAATCAAGACTCGATCTTGATTCATGTGAAGAAGAAGGAGCAGAAAAGAGAAAGAGAAAGAAGAAGGAAGAAGCATGCTGCAGGTTCATGAACGTAAGGAAGATCAAAAGGATGAAGAACTTACACGTTCTGTAGAAGATCACAAGGAAAGGCCGTAACTTTGCCCGAGGTTGAAGAAAACGTAAGCAAGAAGCAGAAAAAGGAAGAGACGGCGATAATATATAGAGAACAATTGGAAAAAGGATAAGGAAGGTCATATTTAGGGTTAGAAGATAGAAGAAAACCGGCCCATAAGATAGAAGATCGAATCTTCTAAGAAAGGAAGAATAAAAACGGAGAAAATATAGATCACGTGATCTGGGGTCATCCGTAGGGGCGGCCCCCTTCACCACGGAGGTGGTGAAGACTAAAATTCGTTTGTTACATCAGATCCCCCTAAAAAGAAGTTTCGTCCCGAAACTTGCAACAAACCACACAAGAATACACAACAACGTAGCAGAAACACGGGTCTTAACTCATATTCCCTCACGGGGATCATCGCTACTCGAGCCATATCATCTTGTATATGCTCGGTGCTACACCGCTAGCACTACTCGTCTCTTCCTAACATAGCGGGGTACGACATCTTTATCCCTATAAAGCCTCATAAAGAGTCATCCCTATCGATGCATGTCAACTGTTGTTATACGAAAGCTCCACTAAGGGAAGGTAATCTGGCCACACTTGTCCCTAGTCTAACACACAGGCTCTCAACAAATCCTCCAGAGTCTGGATGTTCCTCTTGACTGACCATCGGTATGAGGATGATAAGTAGTCGTGAACTGCAGACTCGTACCTAGGGCGGCATGAACTTGCTGCCAAAACCTCAAAGTAAACCGTCCGTCTCTGTCAGAGACTATAGTCCTAGGTACTCCATGAAGTTGTACTATCTGTCTAGTGAACTCCTCTGCTAATCGAATTACCGTCCACGTTTCCTTGATGAGAATGAAACGTGCGGTCTTTGTCAGTCAATCAACTATCACCCAGATGGCATCAAAACTCTGACTCGGTCTTAGACCAGTGACAAAATCCATCGAGATGTCCTCGCACTTCCATTGAGGAATGAGAAGTGGGTGTAGCTCTCCTCCTGGTCGATGATGCTCGATCTTGACCTGTTGACAGGTTGTACACTGAGCTACATATCTCGTCACATCTGGCTTTAGACCTCCCCACCAAAAGGAGCGTCTGATGTCCTAATACATCTTACTCGCACCGGGATGCATTGAGTAAGGTGTAGCGTGAGCCTCCTGTAAATCCGTTGTCTCAACTCTCGATTTGAGGGCACACATACACACTCCCAGCATCTCAAAACTCCATCGGCACCGACGGCAAACTATGGCGCCTCTCCTCAAGACATCCCGTCTTGGATCCCTGTCCATGCTGGACAATTCTCCTGTTTTTGTCGAATTTCTACCAACAGATCAGGTAACATCCCTAAGGTGGACAAATGACTGTCGGAATCCGGAAAGTGGATATCTGATAGCCTGAAATATGACGTAGTTTAGATGTGTATATAGGTAGTTTTTCCCTTTCTTTTGAGTACAAGGACATACATTCATAACACTTATCGAGCATATTTACATATTATCTTGGAATCGAGATCTACACAAGATTTGTTGTGATTTTAAGTGAATTGGAGTAGAAAGGGAGCATTCACTAAGTATTGGTCGATAATGAATTCATTGGGAAGCATTGGAACATCATTGGAAGGAGTATGAAGTGAAGCAAAGGAGAAAATCATCAAAAAGGAGGAACCACGGTCAAGAAGGAAGTTCCACGGCCGGGGTTCTGATAATTAATTGAATTTCACACGTGGAAAGAATAGAGTCGCCACGGGAGGAACCACGGCCGTGGTTTTGTGATGTCACTCGTGGTTTTCTTCGGAAAAGACCATTACGTTAATTGCCACGTCAACAAGAAAAGAAGGAGCCTTTCAACCTAATTTTATTTATAAATGGAGGTTGATGGCTGCATTTTGGGTATCACGCTATATACAGAGATCACGTTTGAGACCGGCTGGGGAGATCTCGGATCACTGACGACGTTTGACGTACTTGGATTCACTTCCATACTTGGGATTAGATTGCTTCACCATTGGAGGAGATTGAAGAGTTTTCTTGATTCCGCTTTAGAGATTTGTGAGATTATTCTAGTCTTTGAGAACACATTCTGGGGTTATATATATATATATATCGTTTGATTGAGTTATTGATTCTTTGAAGATTGGTTTTGTTCATCTTTGTGTTCTTCTTGATTGCATGCCTTTCTTGATTTTCTTTCTTAATCTTGAATTGACTATGATGATGATTGTTGGCTAAACCCGCTGTGATTGTAGGGTGAAGGGTTGATGGTTGTGGTATAGATGATGATAGATTGAGCCTTAATATATCGGACCCTGAGAGTTGTGAGACGAAACCCTCAAACGAGGATTTCCACGGCATGTTCTTCAGGAACCACGACCGTGGTTTCCCAAGATCAGCCCGTGGTTTTCTCTGTTTTGCATGTTTCGCTTTTGCCTTTATCCAAAGTTCAAGATTGCTTAAATCTGACCTTTGTTAACCCTTTCTAAACCTTAGCCTTGCTTGAGTGTGAATGTTTACGAGTTCTAGGTAATAGGGGATTCAAAACCCTCTATTAAGGTGAGGAGTGTCATAGCCTTTGCCTTTGTCTCTCTTTTCCTTGGGTTTTGGTTTGGTATGAGAGCTTAATCCTATTCTCATGACCTCTTCTTGACGAGACTCAACATCCGTTAAGTAGAATTCTTGTGTTGGGACAAAAGGAAGTTGGATCTTCACTGGACGACATCCTACCGAATAATATATACCCTTGCTATCCAGCTCTGTCCGTACACATCCTTAGATATCTTGAATCGAACACCGCAACCGGATACTTGGATCTTTAGAATCTGCATTCCCGTTATTCTTGCTTCTACATTCCTTATTGTATTAATTGCTTTTCTTGCTTCACAAGTTGGATTACCTTTACTACTTTGTTCTCACCGATTCCCTGAGATCGACTCCGGAATATTAGCCCATACTACGATTGATCCGTACACTGCGGGTTCGCTATCCTTAGGCTTAATTCTTGGATATAAATTTAAAGCTTATTTGCGCACACACCTTTTGGAGTGAACAAGTTTTTGGCGCCGTTGCCGGGGAAATACCTCCCAGACTATCCTATGCTCAAAAGAAGAAATTCTTCAAGGATGTACGACAATATTTTTGAAATGAACCTCTACTCTTCAAGAGAGGTCCAAATGGCCTTATTCGAAGGTGCATACCCGAATACGAAGTTGAAAGCATCATCCGACATTACCATTCTCTACCTTGTGGAGGACATGCTAGTTCTCACAAGACTTGTGCCAAGGTATTGCAATCCGTTTTCTTTTGGCCTACTTTATTAAAGGACGTGCAACGGTTTGTTTCTTGTTGCGATGCTTGTCAAAGAACAAGAAACATATATAGGAATAATGAGATGCCACTCAACAACATCCAAGAAGTGGAGATCTTTGACGTATGGGGTGTGGACTTTATGGGACCGTCCCCATCTTCTCGCGGCAACCAATACATACTTCTGGCTGTAGACTACGTTTCAAGATGGGTTGAAGCGATTGCTTCTCCCACTAATGATGCTATGGTGGTAGTGAAGTTCTTTAATAGAACAATATTTCCAAGGTTTGGGACGCCCCGAACCATCATTAGTGATGGAGGAATGCACTTCACAACCCGTAAATTTGAAGCTCTAATAGCCAAGTATGGGGTGACTCACAAGATTGCCACTCCCTATCATCCTCAAACCAGCGGACAAGTAGATATGTCAAATAGAGAGATCAAGGCCATTCTAGAGAAAACCGTCTCTAGAACGAGGAAAGATTGGTCACAAAAGCTCGATGATGCACTTTGGGCGCACCAGACAACTTTCAAGACTCCCATTGGCACTACACCATACAACCTTGTGTATGAGAAGTCTTGTCATCTCCCCGTTGAGCTAGAGCACAAGGCTTATTGGACGACTAAGTGGCTGAACATTGACATCAAGGAGGCTGGAGAGAAGCGCCTTCTTGACATTAATGAGCTAGAAGAAATCCGCTTGAATGCATATGAGAATGCGTGGATATACAAAGAAAGGACGAAGAAGTGGCATGACAAGCACATCATTCCTAAGGATTTGAAAGAAGGAGACCTTGTCCTTCTCTTCAATTCCCGTCTTCGTCTATTTCCCGGTAAGTTGAAGTCTCGTTGGACCGGACCATTTGTCATTAAACATATTCCCCCCCAAGGTGCAGTTGAAGTATGTGGTGAACAATGCGGAGCTTTCAAGGTCAATGGCCAACGACTGAAGAAGTACATACCGGAGGTTCAGGTTGAGGAGATTGCACCTATCCTCCTCATTTAAGCAACAAAAAGGAATGGTCTAGCTACGGACCTTAAACAAAGCGCTTCTTGGGAGGCAACCCAAGATAGTCCTTCTTTTCCCTTTTTCTTAGATTAGCTTAGATAGTTTGTTTGTCGTTTTTCGTTGGTTCGTTCCCAGTTTTTTTTTGTGTCTTTGGATGACAGGAACTAGGAAATCTCCAAAAAGATGTGAGGAAGAATAGCAAAGTCGGAATTATCAAAAAAGGACTTAAAAAGATATTCCACGGGGAAAAATAGGTTTCCACGGCCGTGGTTCCCTATTTTTGGCCCTGGAAACACAAGTCGAGAGGCGCCACTGATGGTTCCACGCACATGGTTTTTCCAGGGGGCCGTGGTTTTCCAAAATTCCACGAACGTATAAAAGGCCGCCTTCTCTTCAAAGCTGCAACGATAAAACCCGCAAAATCACGCCCGATAGCCAAAATCGCCGACCCCTAATCCCGGTCCCGTTTTTCGCATCCGGAAACCGATTGCAATGATTCTTCTTCCCAAATCGAAGCTCTCATCATTCTCTTGAAGATTCTGTGTTCAAACAACACAAACGGACGAGAAATCAACAAGCATTTTGGATTTTTCAATCCAAAAACCTAGGTTTTTCTCTAAACTTGATCTTGGTTCGATTCTTTCGATTTTGTTGAAGATTTGCTAGAGAACTGGACGAAATTGGAAGTAGAAATAGCTAGGACTGTTGTTGTTGACTTTGTTGTCTATTATTGTCAATTTCTGAAAAATTGATAGAAACCACGGGCTGTTCTTGATTTCAACAGCCGTGGTTTTGGAAGATCCGATCGTGGTTTTGCCAGATATGGACGGTTTGCGTATAAGTGGTCCTAATTTGTTCAGAAAGAGTAAGGGAGCCTCTTCCTACTACAGACCACCACCATCACAACCCCCACAACAACAACCACCACCTCCTAGACTCCCCCGCATATTAGAAGAGCACAAGAAAGCCTACAATACCATCCAACCTCGGATCATTGTAGCCCCTAGATACCTTGTACTTGAGGAGCTTGAATGTCTGAGCGTTTTGGATGATCTCAATATGATGATCGACAATGCTGGGCTTATGGAGTTCATTGGTATGCATGCTTATGAAGAGTTAGCAATGGAGTTTCTTAGTTCCTTTGACCATGACCCTAGGGAGATAACAGTTAAGTTTCGAATAATGAACCCGAACTTTAACTTGTCTATCGGGAGGTTTGCTCAGATTTTCGGGTTTAGTGATACCACTCATGGGACATTCCCTAGAGCTACTAGACCTCATGCCTTTTGGGAGTGCATTGCTATGGTAGGATGTTCAGCAAATAGGTGGCACCCGGCCGACTCTAAGAAGAGCTTGATATACAATCTGTCTTTCAAGCTAGCACATCGGATTATGTCCGAATGTCTGTTTCCTAGGACCGAGACGCCACAACGGCATAAGGCCGATGAGCTGTTCATATTATTCTGCATGGCTACCGGTACCGCTCCTGACCGTGCCACACTACTTGCTGATAGTATGAGGAAGATAAAAAACAAGGCTAAGGAAGATATCTGCGTAGGAGGGATTGTGAATTATATTGCTCGTCGTCTAGGAGTTGATTTCTCCGCTTGTGAGCTTGCTGCAGAGGCTAGGCCTCTTGGTCTTGAGCGTTTCATCCATAGGGGTATTTTGATTCCCCGACACAGAGGACCGCCACATGCTGCTATGTCCTGGGAGGGAAAGGGTGCGAGAGGGATTCCATGGAAGGCTGAATACTCCATTAAGAACCCTCACAATTGGAAGCTGACATTTGAGGATATGCACGCTGGTATGGAGGTCCGGAGTATGAGGAGGATAATGCCGCAGCTGAGGCGGCAGGAGGACAGAGTCATGAATATTGGGACTGACACCGTACCTAGTGATTATAGGTTTGATGGAGATTTTGGTAGCTCTCAGGAGCCGCCATCTTCATTTCCGTCTATGGAGGAGCAGAACGAGCCTCCTAGGAGGTCCACCGCCTGTTGTCCACGAGCTAGTCCTTCCCAGCGACGAGCCAACACTTCAGAGCGCCCCACATGGTTCGGTGAGCAACCTCCATGGCTTACAAGATTACAGCAGAGGATGGATAACATGGACAGCCGCCTTGGCACCGTGGAGGAGGGGCAGCAAATGATACGTGACCTTTATCATGCCTAGTTTGGCCGCACCTATGACCCGACCTGACATCCATTCCCACCACCGCTTTGATGATGATGTCACTCCTTAGCAGCTTTACCAAACTTGTGTGTTTCTGTACTTTTACCTCTACCTTTATTGCACGTTGGGGACAACGTGTAGTTCAAGTATGGGGTGGTTGAATACTATGGTCTGTAATAACTTTTTGATACTTGCTTGTTTGATTGTCCATCGCACTTTGCGTGTTTCATTATCTTTGTCACATATTTCGTTATTGCATTGCATTTTGATAGCTTTGAAAAAAACCAAAATAATTAGAAAATTTAAAAAAACTTATGTGCTTCAAGGATTGGAGATGACCTCAATTAAGAAAACTACTTGTGAATTGGAGTTTTGATGATTTTTATGTGTTTAAAATGAATTATGAATGTGAAGGATTTGAATGTTTTGCTGAATTTTCTTACAAGTTTGATAATTTGGAATTTGATCTAAATCATGTTGAGAAATTGAAGGTTGAAACCGCTTTACAAGTTCTTGCACTTCTTATTGATATGATTAAGGCATTTGGGTTTTGGATTCCTTTCTTCTTCTTGATCACCTTTTAGCTCCTCGTGAATATCTTTATTTTGCCTCTTTATTACCTATCCGGGAATTAGGATACAATTGCGCGAAAATGTGAAGTTTGAAGTTGAAAGTGGCAAAATGTGTTAGAAAATCGGTTTGGAAAAGTCAATCATGATGATGAGTAACTCGGCACCATTCACATAGCCGGGTGTTTGTGTCTTGCCAAAGTCAGATTGAGCGATATTCCTAACGAGTCATTGTATGCGCATTACTGTTTGAGGCAACTCGAAAAAACTGAGTTAATGCTGATTTCCTAGGCTTCGGTTATTGTGCACCTCTGTCCTTGATCTCAAAAAAGTAGAATCGAAAAATTTATGCTGAAAAAGAAGAGCAAAGCTCTCATTGGTGGAAGTTGAAGTATGCTTGAAAAGTTTGTGATGTTATTGTCCTCTTTCCCGGATTTCGCACCAAATCTCCTATATATATCCCACCCTGCACGTTTCTTGACCTTTATTTGAAAGACCTTAAGATCTTTGAGATTGTTGTTTGGCTTTGTGGTCCAAATTGGAATTTTCCCATGATTGATTTTGATTTTGCTCCAGGTTATGATGCTTGTTTTGAAACTTTTGCAAGATGCGATTGTTCTTCTCAAGACATGAGTCTTTTTTTTTCACATAACGGTTTTCGGAAAGCTATGAAACAAGTGTAGAGAGCGATATTTGAATAGAAGCACTAATACAAAAATATTGTGTTTTTCCTTGTCTTTGCATTCATATTTCATACATCTTTGTATTCTAGATTTGAACCTTGCTTGGGGACAAGCAAGAGACAAGTATTGGGTATTTTGATAGCATGCAATTTGACGTAGTTTAGATGTGCATATAGGTAGTTTTTCCCTTTCTTTTGAGTACAAGGACATGCATTCATAGCACTTATCGAGCATATTCACCTATTATCGTGGAATCGAGATCACATTGTGATTTTAGGTGAAATGGAGCTGACTTGGAGTAGAAAGGGAGCATTCACTGAGTATTGGTCGATGAGGAATTTATTGGGAAGCAGAAGTGAAGCAAAGGAGAAAAACATCGAAAAGGAGGAACCACGGTCAAGAAGGAAGTTCCACGGCCGGGGTTCTGATAATTAATTGAATTTCACACGTGGAAAGAAAGGTCGAGAGTCGCCACGGGAGGAACCACGGTCGTGGTTTTGTGATGTCACCCGTGATTTTCTTCGGAAAAGACCGTTACGTTAATTGCCACGTCAGCAAGAAAGGAAGGAGCCTTTTAACCTAATTTTATTTTATAAAAGGAGGTTGACGGCTGCATTTGGGTATCATGCTATATACAGAGATCACATTCGAGACCGGCTGGGGATCTCGGATCACTGACGACGTTTGACGTACTTAGATTCACTTCCATACTTGGGATTAGATTGCTTCACCAATGGAGGAGATTGAAGAGTTCTCTTGATTCCGCTTTAGAGAATTGTGAGATCATTCTAGTCTTTGAGTCATTGTCTTTGAGAACACATTCTGGGATTATATATTGTTTGATTGAGTTATTGATTCTTTAAAGATTGGTTTTGTTCATCTTTGTGTTCTTCTTGATTGCATGCCCTTCTTGATTGTCTTTCTTAATCATGAATTGATTATGATGATGATTGTTGGCTAAACCCCCTGCGATTCTAGGGTGCAGGGTTGATGGTTGTGGTATAGATGATGATAGATTGAGCCTTAATAGATCGGAAACTGAGAGTTGTGAGATAAAACCCTCGAACGAGGATTTCCACGACCCCACGACCGTGGTTTCCCAAGATCTGCCCATGATTTCCTCTATTTTTCACGTTTCGCTTTTGCCTTTATCCAAAGTTCAAGATTGCTTAAATCCTACATTTGTTAACCGTTTCTAAACCTTAGCCTTGCTTGGGTGTGAATGTTTACAATTTCTAGGTAATAGGGGATTCAAAACCCTCTATTAAGGTGAGGAGTGCCATAGCCTTTGCCTTTGTCTTTCTTTTCCTTGGGTTTTGGTTTGATATGAGAGCTGAATCCTATCCTTATGAACTCTTCTTGACGAGACTCAACATCTGTTAAGTAGAATCCTTGGGTTGGGACAAAAGAAAGTTGGATCTTCACCGAACGACATCCTACCGAAGAATGTATACCTTTGCTATCCACATTTGTCCATACATATCCTTAGATATTTTGTATCGAACATTGCAACCGGATACTTGGATCTTTAGAATATGCATTCCCATTATTCTTGCTTCTACATTCCTTATTGTATTCATTGCTTTGCTTGCTTCACAAGTTGGATTACCTTTACTGCTTTGTTCTCACCGATTCCCTGAGATCGACTCCGGAATATCAGTCCATACTACGATTGATCTGTACACTGCGGATTCGCTATCGTTAGGCTCAATTATTGGATATAAATATAAAGCTTATTTGTGCACACACGTTTTGGAGCGAACAATATCCATATCTAGCCATGCCAAGTCTCGCTGTAATTGAGGCTGAGTTGTTAGCTGAGCGATCGCCATCTCCCGAGGAGTCTTCCTACTGAGGGCATCAACTACAACGTTCGCCTCCCCCGGGTGGCATAAGATATCAAGATCGAAGTCTTTGATCAACTCCAACCATCTCCTCTAGCGGTTATTCAACTCCCAATGAGTGAATATGTACTTTAGACTCTTATGGTCTGTGAAAATCTGGCGCGTAGCTCCGTACAGATAATGCCTCCAAATTTTCTAAACGTGAACAACAACAGCTAACTCGAGATCGTAGGTAGGGTAGTTCTCCTCATACGTCTTCAACTATCTCAACACGTATTCTATAACCTCACCCCTCTGCATCAAATCACACCCCAAGCCGATCTTGGATACGTCGCTGTAAACCAAAAAGTCCTTAATGCCCTCTGGCTGAGCTAATATAGGAGCGGAGGTCAACCTCCTCTTCAGCTCCTCGAAACTCTGCAGGCACGACTCAGACCACACGAATCTCGTAGAGTTCCTCGGCAAGGAAGTAAGTGGTCGGGCGATCACTGAAAAGCCCTCCACAAAACGACGGTAGTAGCCATCCAAGCCTAGGAAGGTGTGTACCTCCTTGACGTTCCTTGGAGGCGGCCAAGATGCTACATACTCGATCTTCGGCGGATCTACTTTGATCCCTTCGGCGGAAACGATTTGACCAAGGAAGGCCACCTTAGACATCCAAAACTCGCACTTAGAGAGTTTGGCATAAAGTTCTCTATCCTGCAGGACTTGGAGTACGATCCTCAAGTTTCTTGCGTCCTCCTCTTTGCTTTGAGAGTATACCAAAGTATCATCGACAAAGACAACCACAAACTGATCTAGGAAATCGATGAAGATGTTGTTCAACAACTCCTTGAACACGGCGGGCGCATTTGTGAGCCCGAAAGACATCATTACAAACTCGTAGTGACCGTATCTGGTCCGAAATGCCGTCTTGGCTATGTCCTCCTCTCTCACTCTCAGCTGGTGATATCCGGATCTTAAATTGATCCGTGAAAACACTGAGGTTTCGTACAACTGGTCCAACAGATCGCCGATACGGGGAAATGGGTACTTATTCTTGATTGTCACCTTGTTAAACTCTCGGTCGTCAATACATAACCTCATCGACCCGTCTTTCTTCCTGACGAAGAGTACTGGTGTGCCCCAAGTTGATATGCTAGGGCGAATGAAGCCCTTCTCAGCTAACTCCTTGAGCTGCTTCTTAAGCTCAAGCATCTCGATAGGCTCCATGCGGTAAGGAGCCTTCGAGATCGGTCTCGTCCTGGGCTCTAACTCAATGCCAAAGTCTATACTCCTTTGTGGAGGTAACTTGATGGCTCTCCGAACACGTCGGTAAACTTGCTCGCTACCGGAATCTCCTCAAGCGCTAGGCTCGTATTATCCTTCATGGCATAGTACCAGAAATCCTCGCAACCCTGACCTATAAGTCTCGCAGCTCGGGCTGCACTAATGACTCTACCGGTCTTTCCGAGATCCCATCCTCGGAAAATCTCTACATGGCCTGATCTATACTTACCGTCACAGTCCTCCTACCGATGTCAAGAACTGCCTGATGTCGATCCATCCAATCCATGCCTAAAATAACTTCTTCATGTACTAAGTACATGACGAAGAAGTCAAATGGCCAATCCTGACCTCCCAATCTAATAGGGCAATCATGAACCTCCCGTGTACCATTGATCTTACCCCCATCGGGTAACCCTATAAATAAGGGTCTCCTCTCTACGGTAACTAAGGACAATCTGTCTACACATGCATCAAATATAAAAGAATGCGTAGCACCGGTATCGAATAGAACTTTGACAGGAAAACCAATAATATGAACGATACCTGTGGTTGTTGGAGCTGCCGACTCCATTGCACTCCTCAGCTCATAAATTCTGGTTGAAGCATCTCTAGAATCGGAAGTACCATTACCTCGTCCTCTACCTTTTCCTTGTCCCTGAGCGGAACCCTGGAGAGCGGTATAACCAAGAACTCTTTGTTGTTGTTGAGACTGATACAGAGGTGGCCTCTGCCCATCTCCAGCGATGCTAGCAGGTGAAGAACCCTATTTTGATGGTGTCTTGCCCTGTCGGCAGAACACAACTCTGTGTCCGGGCTTGCCATAAGAAAAGCAAGTCACTATGGCCTTCTTACAACCAACTCTCATATGTCCAAGCCTTCCATAATTATGACACCGTCGTCCTCTCTCGAAACTATGCATCTCCTGTTGGAAACTAGAGCATCATGGCGTCTGGTTATGCCCAAATCTAGAAGCTCCAGCTCGAGAACTAGCTGGCCCAGTCCTTTGTATTTTCTCAGGACCTCGTGCATGAGAAGCTCTCTTGGGACCCGATCAATCCTTGACCATACTCCTTATCGACTACTAAGCTGAATCAACATGGTCTAGCCAAAGTGATAACGTGATTTATGACGTTAGTATAGGCATACATTTAGATAGTTTCTTCCGTTATTCATGCACGTTTTGACATTAGTTCACGACGTTTACACTCATTTCATGCACAATTCTAGAAAAGACGTCTACACGAGCTTTTGTCGGTGTTGTAGGTATTTCGGGGGTCTTTTGGACATTAATCGATGCATTCGAGGGTCAAGCCTCATGGTGGTACACATCTAAAGCCTTGAAGGAGCATAATTGGAGCAACAAAGGACACAAAGACCACTATTGGTGCAAGCAATGGAGCAACTCATGGCTAGACGATCATAACATGCTTCTGATGAAGAAAATCGGACCATCACTCAGGAAAATCGGCCGATTTTCCTGACTGGGTCGATTTTCTTGCCTTCAACAACTTAAGCCACGTGTCCCACGATCTCTTGGTCCGGCCTTGCTCTTGGTGGAGAATATAAGTGGGCCTGCAAGCTGTTGCTGAGCATCTCTCCTCTCCCACATTCTCTCATTCACAGCTCATTCCATTGGGGATAGACTTGGAGGAGAGAAAAATTCTCTCAAATTGAAGGAAGAAGAAGAACACCAAACATAGAGCGATAGTGAGGTTTTTGAGTGATTTTCGGAGTCTTTGATTGAGGAACCATTGTAAGGATTGTTAGGAACGTTTTGGAACTTCATTTGAAGGGCTGTAAGTCTTACTAAAACTTAGATTCAGCTGAGAACTATTGTTTTTACTTGCTTATCTTTCATTATCCATCTATGAGAACCATGTATGCTTGTATGATGATTTTGGATCTTGATATGCATATTATTGGCTAGTTTATTGTGATTCTGGAGTGATGGATTGATGGTTATAGCTTGGGTGATGATAGGATGGACTTATATCTTAGTTTAGGATGATTTGTATGCACGAAACCTAACCCAGGAAGAAAAATCGGCCTGTTCTTCAGGTAAATCGGTCGATTTTTCCATGATCCACCCGATTTTCTTCTCTGTTGATCTTTAATTGATGAATCTGTATGTTAGGGTGTTAGGTTGTTGAAATCCTAGTGTTTATTAAGCTTAATTTTAGCTTAGGATCACCTAATGCTATCAACCTAAGTTAGGGAAGAGATCTACCCGATGATTTCCGATCTTAGATACCTAAGATGATGAATTTTAGGTAGTAGTGAGCCTCACAAGCCGCTATTGGATTGAGTGTGCTAGGATTATTGCTTGAGACTTCCCTATTCCGAGACTTACCCGGTAAGGAGAGGGTTGCCCCCTTAAGTAGAGTCCGGTTTGTGTAGAATTCCCTACTTTAACCCCTTGAGACCTACCCGGTAATAGGAGTTTGATGCGGGATTAGTGAAGTTAGAGACCTACCCGGTAATTGCTTCCATTAGTGAAACGCCCTTTCCCAACACCGCATCTTGTCCTTAGAATCTTTAGAAGCTTGAGTCCAATGCCATAACCGGAAATCTTGACCTCTAGAATCCACTTTTCTCTCTTTGATCACATATCTTGTGTTTGTGTTGCTTGTTCATTTTGCTAGCTTGAGTAGTTAGTTTGATTTATTATCTTACTTGATTTGTGATCTTGCTTGATCACCACAAAAACCAAACCAAAAACATTGAGATTTTCATTTCATTATTCCTCTCTCTTTTCTTAGACTAGTTTTACACTATCTATGCTCACTTGTTGATTCGATTTCACCTTAGTCTTCGAGTTCGACCTCGGAATACTATCCTTGCTACAAAACGACCCATACACTGTGGGTTTGCTAGGAGTTAGGAAAAATATAACGAGTATAAATTTAAGGCTTTTGCGCATCTATTCCTAGACGTAACAAGTTTTTGGCGCCGTTGCCGGGACTAGGTCTAGATTGAGTCTACTTGTGATTGTTTATAGTGTAG
Organism: Fagopyrum esculentum; assembly: GCA_033239045.1. Classification (NCBI taxonomy): domain Eukaryota; kingdom Viridiplantae; phylum Streptophyta; class Magnoliopsida; order Caryophyllales; family Polygonaceae; genus Fagopyrum; species Fagopyrum esculentum. The sequence goes on from BSUD01000004.1 coordinate 131,885,126, forward strand.
ATCTTTCTTGTTGCGTTTGATCTCTCTTTGGTTAGTGTCTTTGCTTTTCAGGACATCTCTTACTCTTTAGGTGTATGCAAAGATCTCGTGGCAAGGATTTAGCTCCATTCGATCCCGAACCGGAGAAAACCCCTAGATCTAGATCCAAGAGCATTAAAAAGGGAAAAGAGATGGCCGGAAGAGATCTCCAAGCTGAATTGGATGAGGCTTTAGAGCAAATAAGGCTAAGAGATGAGCTCTTGGAGGAAGAAAGGAGACTTGCCAATGAGAGGCAAGAAGCAACTAGGAGGGAGATTGATGAGATTAGGCAAGCCCTTGTGCAAGGAGAGCTTAATCGTCAACAACCTCCACCTCCTCCACCACCACAACCGCAGCCGGCGGCGAATGTTAGGGTTGTGCCCATTGCTATTGAAGAGCCACAAACATTAGGGAGACGTATGGATCCGGCACAAAGAGCACACCGTCCGGGTGTGAACTTAGGAGATCCCGCAACCCACAACTACGAGCTCCGCCCTCAAGTTCTACAAATGATCCGGCATAATCAATTTTGAGGGATGGAAGGAGAGTCTCCTCATCAACACTTGATGAACTATGAGATTTTGATGGAGACTCTTAGACCGCCTAGATTGGAGAGCAACAACCATAAGCTTAGGGCTTTCTCCTTCTCTCTTAAGGATAAAACCTTGGCTTGGTATCAATCTATTCCACAAGGGCGAGTGAGTACTTGGGAGGAGATGACAACCGAGTTTTTGACTAAGTTCTTCCCACCTTCCAAGACCGCCGAGTTAAGAGGGAAGATCAATGCCTTCGTAATGAAGGATAGAGAGAGTTTGTTCAAGTCTTGGGAGAGGTTCAAAGATCTCCTCCTAGATTGTCCACACCATGGTATACCAAAAATTGAGCTATTGGAGATCTACTTCAAAGGACTTGATGAAGATAGCCAATTCAAGCTCCAATCTCTTTCCGGTGGGACTTTCATGGAAAAGCATGTGGATGAAGCTTGGGAGTTTGTGGAGAAACAAGCTCTAGTGATTGAGAAATACTCCCATAGGAAGAGTGAAGGGAGAAAGGCGGGAGCATATGAGGTGAGTGAAGTCACCATGAGCAATTTCAAGCTTAATGCCATCAACAATGAATTGAAGTCTTTGAGAGAGTTGTGCGCTACAACTTTGAAGAACCAAGCAACTCCTCAAGTGCAAGTGCAAGCAAACTTGTCTTCCAAGGAGGAAGATGTCAATTACATGGGAAGGGGCAATTACAACAACTATCAAGGCCCAAGGAACTTCAACAACAACCGGCAATTCAACAATTACCGGCCTAACCACAACCATCCCGGGTTTTCTTATTCTAACCCGGATGGAGCCTTGAACCCTCCCGCTTCCACAAGCACAACTCCACCGCCAAAAGCCTCGCAAGAACGTCCACCCGGATTTACTCAACCTCCAAAGGATAGAACCGAAATGATGTTTGAGCAATTGCTTGGAAGGTTGAGTGGTCTTGAGAGCACGGTGACTTCTATTTCCAAGGCTCAAAAGGTGTTTGAAGCACAAGTGTTCCAAAAGGCGGGTGAAGCCCATAGAGATCCGGGGAAGCTTCCCGGAAGAACCGAAGATAACCCAAGAGGCCAAGTGTTGGCTATTACAACAAGGAGTGGGTTAAGCTTGAAGGATCCCTTACCTAAGGGAAATGACAAAGGGAAGCAAGTGGTGAATGAAGAAGAGCAAGCGTAAGAAGATGGAGGGAAGAGCAAGGATGATGAGCCATCATATGTGGCGCCACCTCCATACAAGCCACCACTACCGTTCCCACAATCACGAGCAAGAGCTCGATTGGACAATCACTTTGGTAAATTCCTTGAACTTATTTTTAAATTGCATATTAACATTCCGTTCATGGATGCTATCTTAGGTATGCTGGCGTACGGCAAGTTCTTGAAGGAAATACTCTCCAACAAAAGGAAGTTGGAGGAGTATGGGGAAATAAGAATGACAAAGAGATCCTCGGAGTTGATTCAAACGATGAAGGAGGAGATGCCTCCTAAGCTAAGAGATCCGGGATCCTTTTGTGTGCCAATCGGAGTAGGAGAAGTGAAGTATGACGCCCTATGTGATCTTGGGGCAAGTGTAAGCATCATCCCGCTTGCACTTTGCAACAAGGTTGGGCTAGGAGAGCCAAAGCCGGTCAAGATGACCCTTTACATGGCGGACCGCTCAATCACTCATCCGGTTAGAATCTTGGAAGACATTCCGGTGCAACTAGGGAAGTTCTATGTGCCCATAGACTTCGTTGTCTTGGATATTCCGGCGGACTATCCGGTTCCCATCATCTTAGGAAGACCTTTCCTAGCCACTTCCGGATGCCTAGTAGATTGCAAGAATGGGACTCTCTCCTTCAACATTAGAGAAGAGAACATCAAGTTCAAGCTGTCCACAATGATGAAAGGGCCAACCCTTGATGAAGATGTATTCAACATGGTTGAGGAAGAGGAGTCTAGAGAGATTGTGTGCTCAATCTTTCTCAAGGATCCACTTGAGAAGGTTCTTAGCTCAAGTTTGATGGAGGAAGGAGTTGAGGAGAGTAGCAATGAAGTAATCAAGGCCTTGAATGCATTGGACGAGCTACCAAGTGTTGGATTTGAAGTACTAGAAGAAGAGAGAAGCAGGCAGAAAAATAGGACTGGGGGGACCAGATCGGCCGATTTTCATACTTATCCTGAAGTTTCATCAAATTCTGCAAAAACAGAAACTCAGATCGACCTACACTCAGGAAAATCGGCCGATTTTCCTGACTGGGCCGATTTTCCTGAGTCTTTTGAGCATCATCCAAGTGTGTGTGAGCAATCATCAAGGGACTTAGGGGAGGCTTCCATGGCTTTGCAATCATCTCAACCTACATTGTATGGATCATCTCCAACCGAAAAAGGTAATCCTCAACTTGATCTTAAACCTCTTCCTTCTTATTTAAAGTATGCTTTCCTTGGTTTAAATTCTACCTATCCGGTGATTGTGAATGCATCTTTGAATGATGATGAGCTTAGTAGATTGTTGAATGAATTGAAACTGCATAGAAAGGCAATAGGATACACCATTGATGATCTTGTTGGCATTAAGCCCTCTTTATGCATGCATAAGATAATGATGGAAGATAACCATAAACCCTCTATTGAACATCAAATAAGATTGAATCCTATAATGAAAGAGGTAGTTAAGAAGGAGATCATAAAGTTTCTAGATGCGGGAATCATCTACCCTATTTCGGATAGTAAGTGGGTTAGTCCGGTACATGTGGTTCCTAAAAAGGGTGGGATGACCGTAGTAACTAATGAGAACAATGAACTAATCCCAACTAGGACGGTTACAGGATGGAGGATGTGTATTGATTATAGGAAGCTTAACATGGCCTCTAGGAAAGATCACTTCCCCCTTCCCTTTATTGACCAAATGCTAGAGAGATTAGCTCAACATTCCCATTTTTGTTACCTAGATGGCTATAGTGGATTCTTCCAAATCCCTATCCACCCCGATGACCAAGAAAAAACTACATATACATGTCCATGGGGAACTTTTGCATATAGGAAGATGCCATTTGGGTTGTGTAACGCACCCGCCACCTTTCAAAGGTGTATGATGGCCATATTTTCTGAATATATTGAGAATATCATGGAGGTGTTTATGGATAACTTTTCTGTTTATGGATCTTCCTTTGATAATTGCCTTGCTAACTTGTCTTTGGTTCTTAAGAGATGTGAGGAGACCAATCTTGTCTTAAATTGGGAAAAATGCCACTTCATGGTAAGTGAAGGTATTGTGTTGGGACACTTGGTGTCCAACCGTGGCATTGAGGTTGATAGGGCCAAGATTGAAATGATAGAGAAGTTGCCACCACCTACCTCGGTGAAAGGGGTAAGGAGCTTTCTAGGGCATGCCGGTTTTTACCGGAGATTCATTAAGGATTTCTCTAAAATTTCGAAGCCTCTTACTAACCTACTAATGAAAGATGTTGAGTTTGTTTTCTCCAAGGATTGCCTTGAAGCTTTTTGTAGGTTAAAGGATGCTTTGATCTCCGCCCCCATCATGCAACCTCCGGATTGGAGCTTACCATTTGAGATCATGTGTGATGCGAGTGATGTAGCCGTTGGGGCCGTTTTGGGGCAAAGGAAAGATGGGCGCACTCATGCCATTTATTATGCTAGCAAGACGCTAGATGATGCCCAACTTAACTATGCCACAACCGAGAAAGAGTTGCTAGCGGTGGTTTATGCCTTTGAGAAGTTTCGGTCATACCTTGTTGGAGCAAAGGTCATTGTTTATACGGATCATGCTGCGATCCGTTATCTCCTTACAAAGAAGGATGCCAAGCCTAGGTTGATTCGGTGGATCCTTCTCCTTCAAGAATTTGATTTGGAGATCCGGGACAAGAAGGGGTCCGAAAATTCAGTGGCGGATCATCTTAGTAGACTCCCACCATTAGAGCTTGAGAGAGATGACATCCCGATTGATGACTCATTCCGGGATGAGCAACTGCAAATGGTGGAGGAGTGCTTGTTCCAAGTGTCTAGAGGAAGTGAGCCATGGTATGCCGACATTGTGAACTACCTAGTGTGTGAGGAAGTGCCTCCCGGATTGACATATGCACAAAGAAAGAAGTTCTTCAAAGATGTGAGGCACTACTATTGGAGTGAACCACTTTTGTTCAAAAGAGAGCCGGATGGAATGTTTAGAAGATGCATACCGGAGGATGAGGTAGAGAGTGTGATCCGCCATTGTCATTCCTTGCCATGTGGAGGGCATGCTAGCTCACACAAGACATGTGTATAAGGTGTTGCAATTGGGCTTCTTTTGGCCAAGTTTGTTCAAGGATGTACAAAGCTTTGTGGTAGCTTGTGATGCTTGCCAAAGGACGGGCAACATCTCAAGGAGGAATGAGATGCCCTTGAACAACATACAAGAGGTAGAAATATTTGATGTGTGGGGTGTGGACTTCATGGGACTATTTCCTTCTTCATGTGACAACCTCTACATCCTATTGGCGGTAGATTACGTTTCAAGATGGGTGGAGGCAATCGCCTCTCCCACTAATGATGCCAAGGTGGTGGTGCGGTTCTTCAACCGAGTGATCTTCCCTAGGTTTGGAACACCAAGGGTGATCATAAGTGATGGAGGAAAGCACTTCACTAATAAGAACTTTGGAGCACTTTTGGCTAAGTATGGGGTGACCCATAAGGTAGCAACACCTTACCATCCCCAAACTAGTGGCCAAGTGGAGATCTCCAACCGGGAGATAAAAGGGATACTTGAGAAGACGGTCTCTAGGACGAGAAAATATTGGGCTATGAAGCTCTATGATGCTTTGTGGGCTTATAGAACCGCTTTCAAGACACCAATTGGCACCACTCCACACAAGCTAGTTTATGGCAAGTCTTGCCACCTTCCGGTGGAGATGGAGCATAGAGCATATTGGGCTATAAGGTGGCTGAATTTTGACCTCAAGAAGGCCGGTGAGAAGAGGTTGCTAGACATGAACGCCCTTGAGGAGATCCGGTTGGACGCTTATGAGAATGCCCGGATTTATAAGGAGAGGACCAAGCGTTGGCATGACAAGCGCCTCATCCCAAAAGAATTGAGTGAGGGTGACTTGGTGCTTCTTTTCAACTCGAGGCTGCGGCTTTTCCCCGGAAAGCTCAAGTCAAGATGGACGGGTCCTTATGTTGTGAAGAAGGTCTTTCCTCATGGAGCGGTGGAGATAGGAGGAGATCATTGTGGTAACTTCAAGGTGAATGGGCACCGTTTGAAGAAGTACATCCCGGAAGCCCCGGTGGAAGTGATTGCCCCACTTCACCTTGAGTGAAACGCTCCTGAATTTGGTCAAGCTAATGACCTTAAAGAAGCGCTTAATGGGAGGCAACCCATTGGTACATATTTTTCCCTTTCGTTTTTCTTGTTTTTGTTTGATCTTACTCTTGGTGTGCTTTGTTTTCTTTTGTGTTTTTGAGTGCTAGATCTTGTTGATTGTCATGTGTGATGAGATGTTGGAAGTCATGTGAAAACCTCATGGAACTGTTGAAGGTACAAGATCCAAGCACATGGACAAGGAGGAAATCACCCAGAAAAATCGGCCTGTTCTTCAGCCAGATCGGCCGATTTACTGGGCAGATGGTCCGATTTTCCCTCTGTAAAGGAAAGTGATGATCTCCAATCGAGCATGGGTGGAGCAGACGTGGAACTTGGACGGCTTGCTGTGCCAAGCGCGGGTTCCGACACCATAATGAACATCAAGAGCTCTCTACCATCCTTGATCGATCATCCACCATCATCATTCGATGAGAACCGAAATACCAAAGCATCACAAATTTTACATTGTGAGAACTCTCTTTCACTTCTTTATTTAGTTTCCACATTGAGGACAATGTGTTTCTAAGTATGGGGTGAGGTTTTCATGATCACTTGCATGATTAGCATCTAGGATAGTTTAATATTATCACATGTTTCATTACGTCTTGCATTGTTGTTACGCTAAGATTGGTAGCACAAAAAGCCTTAAATTTATAACTCGAACTAAATCCTAAACTACCTAGCGAAACCCGCAGTGTAGGGGACGTTTGTAGTAGGGATAGTATTCCGAGGTCGAACACAAAGACTAAGGTGAAATTGATTCGATTTGTGATTGAGTTTAGTAAAGACCTAGGTTGAAAGAGAAGAAAGAAATAAAGAAATGAAAATCTCAAATTTTTTTGGTTGGTTTTTGGTGATCAATCAAAGATCACAATACATGCAAAGTAATCAATCAACTAAACTATGAATCAACACAAATAAACAAACTAAACAAGATATAGATCAAAGAAAGAAAAGACGGATTCTAGGGGTTGGAAGTTCCGGTTATGGCATAGGACTCAAGCTACCTATTCATTCCTTGGATTAACTATGTTGGGGTTAAGTGTTTCCAGATTAGGATCAATCACCGGGTAGGTCTCATGATCCACTAGTCCATTCCCTAGGTCTCATTACCGGGTAAGTCTCTAAGAACCTAAGGGACGGAATTCTACTCAAACCGGATTGTTATCTAAAGATCCAACCTATCCTCACCGGGTAAGTCTCGGAAGGGTTAGTCTTAAGCTACCATCCAGCACACTTAATCCAATGGCGCCTTATTAGGCTCACCACTACCTAAGGTTTGTTATCTTTGGAATCTAAGAGTAAGGATTACCGGGTAAGTCTCTCCTAACACTTAGTTGCTAACACTAGGTCACCCTAGGATAGATTTAACTCGACAAACACTTAGGATTTCAACATTTTAACAATCTAAGACTAGATCCACCGAACTAGGGAAAATCACGGCTTGTTCTATCTAAACCACGGCCGTGGTTTGACAAGATCCACCCGTGATTTCTAACAGAGGCTACGTTTATGCACACAAGTCATCCAAAGATAAATCTAAGTCCGTCCTATCATAGCCCTAGCCATAACCATCCTTTCCTTACCCTAGAACCACATCTATTTAGCCTACAACATTCATAATAGAAATCGAAACAAGCAAACACAAAATCATAGCATTCATTTGCAAGATGATGAAGGAAAAGAGATGAACAAGTGAACTTAAATAAAAACCAAGCTGAAAATAGAATTAGAGTAACTCACAATCCTTCCAAAAGAAGGTTCAAATGGTTCATACAACTCTAGAAATAGAATCCGGAATTCTTCACTACAAAAACTAGCAAGTGTGGTAATGGTGTGTGTTCTTCTTCTCCTCTTCAATGGAGCTCTTCTTCTTCCTTTTTGACACTTTCCTTCCTAGAAAATCTTCTTGTTGAGAGAATATTTTTTGTTAGAGGGTCATGGATAATGGAGAGCTGCTCCAAGATGCTCTTCACAGCCAATAAAGGACCACTTTTATAACAAACTTGCATGAGCTGGCCATGAGAGTCGTGGCACAGCTGTCACAAGAATCTGGCAAAATCCACGGGTGATTCCACGGCCGTGGAGTGTCAGAGAACCGTGATTCTGTGCAGAAACTTCGCCTTGGATCATTAAGCTGTGATTTGGTGCATGGCTAGTGTTGACAAGGTTCCATGAGTCCTTCTTAGCCTTTAGCTTGTATCCTCAAACGTATCGTTTTAGCTCCTAAATCTCCCGAAATACCTACAAAGCAACACACAAGTCCGTGTAGACGTCTATCTCGACAAAGTTCGTGAATTGAGTGCAAACGTCGTGAACTAGTGCTAAACCATGCATGAATGAGTGAGAAATCTATCTAAATGATTACCTAAAACTAAACAATAAATCGTGTTATCAATTGTACATACATATTTCGAAAAAAAAAATCCAAAAAATCAGAAAATTTTAAAAAATTTTAGTGCTTCTAAGCTTGGGAATGACCCTTATGATGAAATTGTCTTGTGAATTGGCTATGGATGGCCTTATGTGTTGAATAGATGAATGCATACGTGGACTTGAAGTACTTATCTTGAATCCCATAAATGATTTGAGATTGAAAGTCGAAATTACATGCTAGTTCTTGCACATCATTTAGGAGTGATTAAGGCAATTCATCTTTCTCTACTTCTCATCTTGATCATGTTGTTTAAGCACCTCAATTGATATAAAAATTTTACCTCTTTTGACCCATCCGGGACTAGGAGATGATAGTGTGTTGATGTGTGTGAAAAGCAAGTGTGGGGTGAAGTTGTTGATGAAAGAATGTTGTGAATGAAGTGTTGAATTTGTTGTGAAAAGTGTAGAAAAACAATATAGGTTTGGGGACGTTGGTTTAAATGACGAGTAACTCGGCACCATTCACATAATCGGGTGTTTGTGCCTTGCCAAAGTCAAATAAACCGATAGTCCTAACGAGCTTTGGTATGTGTGCCCGGTGTGGATGCACCTCGAAAAATAAAAAAAACCCGAGGACGGCTAATCACCAAGGTTTCGGCTTTTGTACACCAATGCCATTGTCTCAAAAATAAGTGAAAAAGAAAAGAAAACAAAGAAAAGATGGAGAAAATTATACACTTGTTGGGAAGTTGAGCAAAAACGAAATTGTGGAGTTAGTTCCTTTCCCGGATTAGCATCATATGACCTAAAAACTCCCACCTACTCACAACGTTTCTTAGCCTCTTCTTTTCTAAGCCCTTGTGACCTAAATGCATGTGTGTAAGACTTAGTGATCTAGATTGGACATACTCATGATCATCTTGAGTTCTTCATTTTCACCTCTCATGCATGCTTTCTAGTTAAGTATAATTGTCTTTCCATGCCTTCATTCATTCGATACATGATTGATTGTCCATTGCTACGAAACATGACTATGAAGGTGATCCAATGTTAGAAGCACAATTCCAAAAGATTTTGTTGTTTTTCCGTATGCATAAATCACGTCATCTCTTAGTCTATAATTGGATGTTGTTCGGGGACGAGCAAATCTTAAGTATGGGGTATTTTGATAACGTGATTTATGACGTTAGTATAGGCATACATTTAGATAGTTTCTTCCGTTATTCATGCACGTTTTGACATTAGTTCACGACGTTTACACTCATTTCATGCACAATTCTAGAAAAGACGTCTACACGAGCTTTTGTCGGTGTTGTAGGTATTTCGGGGTCTTTTGGACATTAATCGATGCATTAGAGGGTCAAGCCTCATGGTGGTACACATCTAAAGCCTTGAAGGAGCATAATTGGAGCAACAAAGGACACAAAGACCACTATTGGTGCTAGCAATGGAGCAACTCATGGCTAGACGATCATAACATGCTTCTGATGAAGAAAATCGGACCATCACTCAGGAAAATCGGCCGATTTTCCTGACTGGGTCAATTTTCTTGCCTTCAACAGCTTAAGCCACGTGTCCCACGATCTCTTGGTCCGGCCTTGCTCTTGGTGGAGAATATAAGTGGGCCTGCAAGCTGTTGCTGAGCATCTCTCCTCTCCCACATTCTCTCATTCACAGCTCATTCCATTGGGGATAGACTTGGAGGAGAGAAAAATTCTCTCAAATTGAAGGAAGAAGAAGAACACCAAACATAGAGCGATAGTGAGGTTTTTGAGTGATTTTGAGTGATTTTCGGAGTCTTTGATTGAAGAACCATTGTAAGGATTGTTAGGAACGTTTTGGAACTTCATTTGAAGGGTTGTAAGTCTTACTAAAACTTAGATTCAGCTGAGAACTATTGTTTTTACTTGCTTATCTTTCATTATCCATCTATGAGAACCATGTATGCTTGTATGATGATTTTGGATCTTGATATGCATATTATTGGCTAGTTTATTGTGATTCTGGAGTGATGAATTGATGGTTATGGCTTGGGTGATGATAGGATGGACTTATATGTTAGTTTAGGATGATTTGTATGCACGAAACCTAACCCAGGAAGAAAAATCGGCCTGTTCTTCAGGTAAATCGGCCGATTTTTCCATGATCCATCCGATTTTCTTCTCTGTTGATCTTTAATTGATGAATCTATATGTTAGGGTGTTAGGTTGTTGAAATCCTAGTGTTTATTAAGCTTAATTTAGCTTAGGATCACCTAATGCTATCAACCTAAGTTAGGGAAGAGATCTACCCGATGATTTCCGATCTTAGATACCTAAGATGATGAATTCTACGTAGTAGTGAGCCTCACAAGCCGCTATTGGATTGAGTGTGCTAGGATTATTGCTTGAGACTTCCCTATTCCGAGACTTACCCGGTAAGGAGAGGGTTGCCCCCTTAAGTAGAGTCCGGTTTGTGTAGAATTCCCTACTTTAACCCCTTGAGACCTACCCGGTAATAGGAGTTTGATGCGGGATTAGTGAAGTGAGAGACCTACCCGGTAATTGCTTCCATTAGTGAAACGCCCTTTCCCAACACCGCAGCTTGTCCTTAGAATCTTTAGAAGCTTGAGTCCAATGCCATAACCGGAAATCTTGACCTCTAGAATCCACTTTTCTCTCTTTGATCACATATCTTGTGTTTGTGTTGCTTGTTCATTTTGCTAGCTTGAGTAGTTAGTTTGATTCATTATCTTACTTGATTTGTGATCTTGCTTGATCACCACAAAAACCAAACCAAAAACATTGAGATTTTCATTTCATTATTCCTCTCTCTTTTCTTAGACTAGTTTTACACTATTTATGCTCACTTGTTGATTCGATTTCACCTTAGTCTTCGAGTTCGACCTCGGAATACTATCCTTGCTACAAAACGACCCATACACTGTGGGTTCGCTAGGAGTTAGGAAAAATATAACGAGTATAAATTTAAGGCTTTTGCGCATCTATTCCTAGACGTAACACAAAGCTCAACCTCCAATCCTGATTCATCTTGAACTCTGATATCCTCAATAGCTTTCACAGGTGCACCAACCTCCCGCGTCGCTCTTTGTGAAACCTCAACTGATCTCACGGGTACTGACGACGTTGGGGAAGGTCCTCTAGTCCTGATAGCCTCCTCGTCTCTCTACACATAGTCGCGGTATGCTGATGCTCTGATGGACACTCGACCAGACTCGGTCGACTGTGCTCTCTGTGCTCCGGACCTAGAAGCGGTCCCATTCCATGCCTCAGGAATAACACTCTCAACAACTTCTTCAGTAAACGCCTCAGCAATGGGCGGATCAACGATAGGGGCTTGGCCCTGACATCTAGTTAGTGGAGGTCTTTCTTCACGTCCTCGTCCGCGGACGACAGATGGAAGAGGTGGTCGACCCCTTCCTCGCCCTACAACAGATGTAGCTATAGTACGCGCCATCTACGATAGGGATAGATATAAATATAAGGCCATACTATCAACTATTTCAAGAATCCAGAAAACACATAAAAGGCCAACATAATAACTAAGCTGCTGAGGAGGTAGTGGTGGTTGCCCGTACATTTATCCCAGACCGACAAGTTTAAAACAAAACCCCCTTTTTTAAAACCTAGATCCCTTGTGGTGTCTGTTTATTTATCTATTCGACCTTTATAAGATTACGAGTGTCATTGTTGTAAACCTAACTCTAGTACCATATTGTAACACCCTAAGTTCTGGGAACTTGAAGCGTTACGGGCTAGGACCTCACAATGGGTCCCAACATTCAGAATAACAACAATAACATCGGATCTTGCAATAAGGCACAAATAAATGAAAACCAAAACTTATATAAAAACCAAATGTTATAACAAATGAAGCGCAAAGGACTCGCAACCGAGTTCAAAACAAAAGACAACAACAAAAATATAAAACCCGATCCCATCATATAATGTACAGGAAACCCGGCTGACCATACCGTCCGGATCAGTCAACAACATCTCTAACCTATAGGGCATCTACAACATCGGTATAAACCGTTAGCTAACATTCTAGATGTTAGAATGACAGTAAAGGCACATACACATATAAGAATATAAACACATAGCATGCTCGCACTCAACCGGTTATTATCTTTCATTAAGTTAATCCCTTTACTAATTCAACTTCTTTTGTCACACGAGAATCAGTGTGATCTCGCCTCTGTCCCCTTTCACCAATAGGAATAGAGCGGATGCATCCCTCTGCCATCTGTTGGCTGATCGCAAGAGCACCTCCCAATTCCCCATTTGGAACTAGACAAGCGGTCACCGCCCGATTATAATACACTTGGACCAATTAAGGTATAAGGTCAATCATAGTCCGGTTTTCCGTTATAACGATAAACAACAAACACAACCAATACGGTCAAACCAATATACGGAACACAACTAAGTAAGTCCAATGGACTTACCTCACTCAAAGGTAAACTCAGAAATCCACTATTGCTTGACTTCCCGAAGGAAAGGAAGAATGTCTGCTCAGACAAGGCATCACAAATAAAAAAATGAACGAATGTTAGAAGTCTACATACTTTGAGTCTCACTGATCTCTAATAGATCTATTGCAGCGTGCTAGAAGTTCCTTACTTCTAGTCTCGATGATCGCTAATTGATCTCAACATGCTAGGAGAAGGATTCCTAATATCAAGGTTCACAAGGAACATCAACAACAACACATCTCAAGGGCGTAACCAACTCCTGGGAATCAACAAGCCACTAACTAACATTCACTCTAATCATCTAGGTCCAACCTAGCATGATCTAACATAAGGAAAGGGCAAAAAAAACCAAGGAAGGAAGCAACTCACCAAAGACTGGAGTCATTGCAGGTAAACTGCGGGGGCGAATGAACCAAGGCACGGGGGTGGATTCTGGGCCAAACCGCAGGGGCGGCAGAGTGCAGCCGCGGGGCGGTGCACTGACAGAAGCGATGTCGGGGATTTTCTTTGACAGCAACAACACATCAAGGGAAAAAGGCTCGACTTCTCCAAATCACACACAACAACTCTTCAACCAAGGAAGCTTGGAACACATACTCATCAACAACGATGGATAAACAAGAATCAAGACTCGATCTTGATTCATGCGAAGAAGAAGGAGAAGAAAAGAGAAAGAGAAAGAAGAAAAGAAGAAGGAAGAAGCATGTTGTAGGTTCATGAACGTAAGAAAGATCAAAGGGATGAAGAACTTACATGTTTTGCAGAAGATCACAAGGAAAGGCCGCAACTTTGCTCGAGGTTGAAGAAAACATAAGCAAGAAGCGGAAAAAGGAAGAGACGGCGAGAAAATATAGAGAACGGTTAGGAAAAGGATAAGGAAGGTCAGATTTAGGGTTAGAAGATAGAAGGAAAGTCGGCCCATAAGATAGAAGATCGGATCTTCTAAGAAAGGAAAGAATAAAAACGGAGAAAATATAGATCACGCGATCTGGGCTCATCCGCAAGGGCGGGCTGACCCGGCCGCGACCGCGGCTAATTTGCCCAAACACCTAACATCTATGAATAGTAATCTTGTATTCCTTGGTGATTGATCCTAAGAATGGTTGAGATTTAATGTCTTCATTTAAGCTCTATTTGAGGCCAAAACACCTATAAATACATAAGATAGAGGGAGTAAACATTTTTTTGATATTTAAATCTTTAACTAAGATGTAAATGTTGAAACCATGCAAAACAAAGGTAAAATTACACAAAACCACATCTAGAGACATAACATGAAAACATGCTATCAATAAGTTTATATATGTTTGATTGACTGGTGATATTTTGCATTTCTTCTTGTGCCTTCCCGACCAACTTGATCATGGATTTGATTTTCTTAGATTGCTTGTATTATGATATGATACCTTATTATTCTGAAAATAAGGTAAATCATATTTGGTAGCTTCATAGTTTATATGCTAGGGTATATATTTTGCTTAAACTAGTTTATAACCCGCACCTTGTGCGGGTATATTTGCATATTGAATTTTTAATAATATGTCATGAGTTTGTATGTGTATAAACTAATGATATATTAACAAAACATTATAGTAGTCATTCAATTATTCTCACAATGATAAAATATTTGCGAATAAAGAAGTGTCTCATTATTTAGACTTTAATTTAATTCTTATACAACATACCCTTTTTTAAGCTTATAAATAAATTACCCTAATTATACTCATGCATATTAATTTTGTTGCCAAAAAATTTAGGCACTACAATGAGTTGTTATAGATGGTCGTAGATTTGGTAACAAACAAAATCGTATTGTTATAACCGTAAGATACTGAACATGATGAGATGAAATTCTTTTTAATGAATTCACATGATGAGATGGAAAATACTTTAATTTTGAATTAAAATTGTAAAAAAAAAAACATGGCAAATCTGTAATTAAAATATGACAAATCCGTAATTATTTGCCAAAAAGTCTTAGGTGACATGGCTAATGTGTTGACATGTGGATTAAGAGGGTTGTGTTTTAGTACTATATATAGATGTATCATTGAGAAGGCAATACCGTCTCATTGATTTCAGAGGCCCCGTGCCAACAAATATTAGATGTCTTTACAAAAATTAAAATGATATTACACGGTTTATTTTAATTAAAGTATGTGATAAACTATATTTTATATGCTAAAACTGATTTTAGTAAAATTTAAATAATATAGAAGAATTAAACCACTAAAAGTAAGACTAGTAAATAAAAAACAAAATCAAAAGAATTATTTTATATATACTAAACAATTTTTAGTTAAAAAATAAAAAATAACCTAAAATGATAGGAACCTCCAAGAATTGAACATGTGATCTTTAAAGTTCAAAAGAGTAAAATAACACTAATATATTTGTTGAGCCAATACTATAAGAAATACATGATTATTTTTCGTTAAATAATAAATATGAGATAGAGGCCTACAAAATTGAAGCTCACAAAATTTTGGGACCCTATTCAGTAAAATTGGTCGCATCGGTGATTGGATCGGGCCTGTGGAGGTCATTGTAACATTTTAAGTTCTTTATTTGAACCTAAATGAGTCTTTGTAAGAAGTATAGAACTATTTAGCTTTTGGATTAACAATTAAGCATGTCAAGTATGATAATTGGTCAAAAGGGTTAGTGGTATATAAAAACCCTCAAATTTGGACATATATGTGATGCATTATGGGCATCACTAGCCATCTAACCTACAATAGAAGCTACCATGCACGTTTAATTAGCCTTTCTCCATCATCTTTCATTAGCCTCTCTTTTACAAGTTGGAAACTCGAGTCTTTTACACTAACCATGTGTTCAGATGGAAGCTTTCAAATTAATGTACCCTCAAATTGCAATTTACTGAAAGCTTATTAACTATCCTTAATTTTCATAAATTATAATTCAAGACCAATATTTACTATAAGTATAAAAATGTAACTCCATTGTCGAAAGTCAGCTTGAGGTTTGTATTATTGTTGGAAAAAAGTAAAGAGGTTGGTTCTGGTGCGAAGATTTCTTGTGGAAGGGAGACGGATAACAACTACAACATCTATAAAGTATATATATATAAATCCCGACTAATATGTAAATAGATCTTACCATCTGAACATGTAAACACCGAATATATGTGACTATATCGCTGATTATATGTGACTATACCGTCGAATATATAGAGTCAGATCTGGCGAATACTTCTTCCATTAATAACACGATTTCCCCACCTTTAATATCGCCTAAGTTCAGCCATCTATTTGACGATCTAACGGACAATTTGTTCTCATTTTACATTGTAAGAGTTGTTTACATGAGAACCAACCTCTCTCTTTCTCTATACTAGGCGTGCCGGCGCGCGCGCTTGCCATATTTTTTTTCCAGCCGACGATGATTTGTAAAGTAAACATGTTTAATAAGGTTATGATTTGTACGGTATTACGCTAATAATTTCAAACGGTTATACTAATTGAAAAACACGCTGCGGCGTCTAATTATAAGAAGTTGTTTATGGTTGTACAAATTTCTACGAATAAATTTTTTTTTTGGTAATAATGAAAAAATAAGCCGCAGCTGTCCGGTTATTCCTCATATGTCTTCGATGTATCACTTGTGATGACTACATGCCAAACTACATGCCAGAGTATGCAGTCAATCCTCAAGATTAGAATACAGATTATTTGAGATCGAGATGCCTTTACTCCAGCAGCTACACCATAACACATGCCAAACAACCCCTACTCCTTTATTTGATACCAAACAAACAATTCAACTAACTGAGTCCTACGGCCAAGTAATTGAATCACTTGCAACGGCATAGTAGCAACTGTTTCACCGAATTGCACCACCATCAGTCTATTTTTAGGATCTTGCTTTCAATTTTGCACGGCATTTCAAATCACATTCAAAATCTACAAGCTTCTATGATCAATTACAATCACTTTTTCCTCCGGTGCATCCAAATATTGATAGCTGCAAAACCAATGGAATTATTAGAAGTAAACTCAAAGAGTATATTAAATGCACATGGCTATTGATTTAAAGTTAAAACCCCTAGTCTTAGTGAGATATAAGAGGTTTTGCAGTAGTGCTAAACTGCATTTTAAAATCTACAAGCTTCTATATTGATTTCATAGTTGAAACTCCTAACCATGCTTTACATATATTAGCCACTGTATAGATTCAACTTGTAATCAAAAGAAGAGAAGTAATTGTTTTTGGTGGGAATGGTAATCCGATTTTGCTTCATTCAGTACAATACAATTCATTTTCACACATGTATAGATTCCACTTGTAATCAAAAGAAAAATCAAAAGAAAAGAGAAGTAATTTTTGAATATTACCTTCTCCTCACAACTCGATTCGATTGTTGTGTCTGTGCGTTACATATATTAGCCACTGCAAGCAAAGCCAAGTTTATATATGAGAACCTGTTTTCTAAACCTAGGTGAAAGCTTAATCCTCTAAACAAAGGGTAATCTTTACCAAAGTTAAAACACAACCCACATACCATACTGGGGTCATAGAGATTCTGCAATGGAAGAACAATAAACCTGATTAGACAGGGACACATTCACACATTAAATAGCAAGTCAATCTTCAAAAAAATAATATATCTCATGAGTTAGGATAATAATTGGAACATTTGAATTCTGCAAAAATTAGTTAATCCGTAATCATAATCCAACGGTGACAAAGAGATCCCACATTAAAATTTAAACCTGATTTGTGTGTAAGTGAGAGAGACAAAGAACTTGCTTTCTAAACCTAGATGATGATAATTTAATGCACTCAAATTGCATTGAAGAATAGAAGAAAATGGGAAAGATAATATACGGCTTAGAGAAGTTGCTGTCGAATGTGATTTTGTTCTTCTCGCGAGAGAAGGTCACAGAGTCGCCAAGAGCGCCGGCCTTACCGCTGACCTTGATCCTCTCCTGATCTTATCTTCAACTGGCTTGCTGCAGTGGAGTGTGAAGGATGCTTACTAAGCCCAATGGAAATCAGCCCACTGGACAAGGACCATAGCAATAGAAGACACTTGTCCACATCTGATTGTCTGGACTTCCCTATATATACCATCCTATGTACACATGAAATATCAAGCAGAATACAGAAAGCATTTTATCACAATCTGATTTCCCGCATGGTATCAAAGCAGTAAAAAGGACAAACGTCCACCACTTCAAAAATGTCTACCTCTCAAACCTCCCAACCCACTCCTCCTCCATCACCTCCTTCTTCCCCTACACCACCTGCTTCTCCGACAAGAGCACAACCCTCCTCAACCACCATATCACTATCTTCTTCATCCATTTCCAGCCTACTTACAGTCAAATTAAACCAAACCAACTACCCCTTGTGGCGTGCCCAGATTACCCCTCTCCTACGTGCTCAAGACCTCTTTGGTTTTGTTGATGGCTCTATCTCTTGCCCTTCACCCACTGCCAACAATCTCAACAACCCAGATCACAAAAAATGGATGGCCAAAGATCAACTTGTCATGGCTATTCTTCTTGCCAGTCTCACTGAAGAAGTTCTCGTCCAGGTCCTAGACTGCTCTACTTCGGCACAGATCTGGAACCTCCTTCGTGACAGCTTTGCTGCTCGCTCCAGCGCCCAAGTAGTCCACGCCAGGCTCCAGCTAGCCTCCCTGAAAAAGGGCGACTCCTCCATCCACAACTATTACAACAAAGCCAAAACTCTGATATCCAGCTTGTCCTCTGCAGGTCATCATATACCAGACACTGAGTTCACCACATTTCTCCTAGCTGGACTAGGTCCCGACTATGACTCCATAGTCACAACCCTATCTACTCAACCCATTCTACCCCCTCCCAATCAAGTCCTCTCTTACCTCCTTGTTCATGAAGCACGCCTCAAGCACCAAACAAATGGCCTCCTTCCTTCTCCCAACATGGCATCCAACTCATCATCTATTGAAGCTCACTACACCACTTCAGGCAGAGGACGTGGTCGCTACAATGGCAGAGGCTCAGATTCTACTCCAGGAAGGAACCAAGAACGCCCTCAGCACAATCACAATAATGACCCCAACAGAACCAATCCCTCAGGACGAGGTAGAGGACTACCTTCCACTTTCAACAACCCATCATCAACTCGACCAGTTTGTCAAGTTTGCTCCAAACCAGGACACACAGCTCTTGCTTGCTGGCATCGATTTGATCAAGCTTTGTAGTCTCCACCACCTCCATCAATGCAGGCACATAACACTCACTGGTATCCCGACACCGGCGCAACCAATCACTACACCCCTGACCTGACGAACCTCCGCCTTGACTCACCGCCCTACGGTGGATCTGATTGTGTCTCTCTTGGCGATGGCTCAACTGTTCCAATCCTGAATCACGGTTCCTCCTTCTTACTCTCCAATAATAATCGATCTTCTTCCCTTCCTAATATCTTACATACTCCCTCTCTATCAAAGAATCTTTTATCTATTCATCAATTTTGCAGAGACAACCAAGTTTTCTTTGAATTTCACTCCACCTTCTTTGTTGTGAAGGACAATACGACAAAGGAAGTGCTACTTCAGGGTCCCGTTGAAGGTGGGCTTTACAAGTTGACGAACAATGACCGACGTCACCCCTCACCTGCCCTCAATTTGTCGTCTGCTACATCCACCATCACCACCTGGCATTGTCGACTAGGACATCCTTCCAAACGCATTCTTCAAATTCTCTCTCATCAACTTAATTTCAACCCTAAAGCCCACACTGGCCCAGTAGACGATTTTCCTTGTATCTCTTGCTCATGGGCCAAAGCCCACGCCCTTCCCCATCCAACCTCACCCTCAAGGTCCACTAGGCCTCTACAACTATTGTTTTTGGATGTATGGGGACCTTCCCACCACATTTCTCTTAATGACAACAAGTTTTATGTTTCGATAGTTGATGATTGGTCAAAATTTTTGTGGCTTTTCCCTATGACAACAAAATCTCAAGTAACTCCCATCCTTACATCCTTCATCAAACTAATTACCAATCAATTCTCCACTACAATTAAATCTATTCAAACCGATGGCGGGACCGAATTTCAACCAATTAAACCTCTCCTACGAGATCTTGGCATTCACCATCGTCTTACTTGTCCATACTCTCATGCTCAAAATGGAAGCATCGAGACTCGTCATAGACGTATAGTTGACATGGGACTCACCTTACTCAAACATGCCTCACTACCACTCTCTTATTGGGATTATGCCTTCGAAACATCTACCTATTTAATAAACCGAACACCAACCCCACTTCTTCAAAACAAATCCCCCTTTGAAACCCTTTTTCAAAAAAAACCCGATTATAATTTCCTCAAAACATTTGGGGGCCTTGCTTTTCCGAATTTGCGTCCTTACAATAAACACAAATTATCATTCCGATCTCACCCCACAATTTTTCTTGGTTACAGCTCATCTCACAAAGGATACCTATGTTATGATTGGCAACACACCAAAATGTACATATCTAGGGATGTTACTTTTCATGAACATTCATTCCCTTTTGCAAGCACATCAAATAGGCCCACATCCTCCACCTCACAAACCCACGTATGTATTCCTCTCTTTCATGATCCAGAAAAGCCCATTTCACCCCGGCCCACTTCATTCACCACTCTAGACAATCCACCTTCCCCAATTTTAAACTCTCCATCTGCCTCTCATGAACCGGCCCACACCTCCAGAATGACAACGCGCCTTCAAAACCAAATAACAAAACCCTTCAAATGAAATGACGGCACCATACCTTGGCCACCATCGAAACATTCGTGTTCTCTCTCCACCATCATCCCAGACGAACCATCTAACTACACAAAGGCTTCAAAATTCTCAGTCTGGAGAGAAGCCATGACGAATGAGTTCAATGCCCTCCTCAAAACCAAAACATGGACCCTTGTTCCTCCTCAAACTGCCACTAACGTCCTGGGAGTCAAATGGATTTTCAAAACCAAACACCATTCAAATGGGGCAATCGAACGACGAAAGGCTCGTCTCGTAGCCAAGGGATTCCACCAACTCGAAGGCATTGATTATGCTGAAACCTTCAGCCCCGTTGCGAAACCAACCACCATACGCCTTCTCCTCTCCCTCGCCGCCATGAAACACTGGACCGTTCGTCAACTCGACATTCAAAACGCCTTCCTTCACGGTGACCTTGAAGAAGACGTATTTGTCCAGCAACCTCCAGGTTTTATACATTCTCAATTTCCCTCCTACATATGTAAACTCCATAAATCCTTATATGGCCTAAAACAGGCTCCTCGTGCCTGGTTTGGGAAATTGAGCAATACCCTGCTTTCCCTTAATTTTACTTCGTCTCGAGCTGACACATCCTTATTCTCTCATCGCCAGGGAGATCAATTGGTATACATCCTAGTGTATGTTGATGATTTGTTGGTGGTTTCGTCTAACCCCTGTCTTGCAGATTCACTCATTCAGCAACTCAATCACTCCTTCCCAGTGAAAGACTTGGGTCCCCTTCATTTCTTCTTGGGTATTCAAGTCAAGAGAGACTCCACAGGATTTTATCTCTCTCAATCGAAATACATCAATGAACTTGTCACCAAAGCCCATATGCATCACGCCAAGCCGGTTGCAACACCCATGGCACTCCCCAACACCTCTGATGCCATCAATGACAGCCCCTTTGGTGATCCTCAATTATACCGCAGTGTTGCTGGAAGCCTTCAGTATTTGGCCTTCACTAGACCGGACATCTCCTTCGCAGTGAACAAAGTATGCCAATTCATGCACTCACCGAATCAATCCCACTGGATAGCTATCAAACGCATTATGCGTTACCTTCACTCCACCAGCTCACTTCAGTTTCACATCAGCTCTTCTACCAATTTTACTCTGTCTGCCTTCTCAGACTCAGATTGGGCTGGTGACCACCTTGACAGGAAATCAACTGGTGCATACTGTATCTTCCTTGGTACCAACCTCATTTCATGGCAATCAAAGAAGCAAGACACTGTGGCACGTTCCTCCACAGAGGCTGAATATCGAGCCATTGCTACAGCAACAAGTGAAACTCTCTGGATCCAACACCTTATGATTGACTTAGGAGTCCGACTGCCTGAACCACCGGTTTTGTGGTGTGACAACCTTGGGGCTACTTACCTTGCCATGAACCCAGTTCTTCATCACAGAATTAAACACATATATCTTGATTATCACTTTGTTCGTGAAAGGGTGCAAAACAAATCTCTCAGAGTAGTATTCATCACCTCTCAAGACCAGCTAGCTGATTTGCTCACCAAACCTCTTTCAACTTCTCGCTTCCTGCAATTACGCTCCAAACTGAATCTTCTCCAGCTTGGAACGAGGGGGGATACTAAGCCCAATGGAGATCAGCCCACTGGACAAGGACCATAGCAATAGAAGACACTTGTCCACATCTGATTGTCTGGACTTTTATCACAATCTAATTTTCAGCAATGCTCCCTTCTTCTTGCCCTTGGCAACTCCAGCATCCGCTGCTCAACTCTAAATCATCAACACTGGAGTAAAATAAAAATCAAGAGAAAAGAAGCAAAGAAAACCAAAGACCACTGGAGTAAAATGATGAGCCTTCATAAGAAGTAGAATAGATATCACCATAGAGAATGCAGTCTCCGTAGATGTGATGAGCCTTCGTAAGAAGCAAAGTAAACCAAAATCCCAAACTCTAAATCATCAACACTGGAGTAAAAATAAAAATCAAGGGAAAAGACCACAACAGTGCAGTAGAACTTACCTTCCCCTATGGGAGTTGGCACAGGCTCTACTGCACCAGAAACCTCACCCTTGATTGAATTCAAAGCGTCGTGGGGTACGCAGTCGGCAGGGTCTATCAGTGGTTCCGAACACAAATCCCTCGAATTTTTCGGCTGCTCCTTGATTTCTTCCATGGGTTTGATTAGAAACGAACCTAGAAAAAAGAAAACCAAATGAAAATGGATGAAAAACAAGGAAAATTAGGGTTTGTCACGAACCTGAGCAAATACCTGCGGTGTATCATAAAAAGTGGCGACAAACTCACGAATCTGAGCAAATACCTGCTGTTCATTTTCAGAAGCGGCGAGAAACTACTTGCCCATGACAAATCGGAGGTTCCGACGACTCCATTAATAGAAGGATAAAGAAGAATAAGGAGAACTGCAGTACGGCTTTTTTTTAATGATCCAGCGGTGGCATCCCTAATACACAACACGTCAACAATACGTGGTCGACACTGAAGTAGGTTGCAGCTTGTGTAGGGAGGTGGGAAGAGACGTGGAAGACGAAGAAACAAAGGGCAAAGGCATAAGTTAAGATTGATTGGAATGAGCCTAAAAATGGCACACAATTAAGAGATTTAACCAAGGAAAGTAGGTCAGAAGCGTGTGAGATAGCTTAGTAGGCCGCCGGTGGAGCAAATAAGTCCATTACTGCACATTTCTCAAACTCAAACATATATTGTATATAGGATATATATACTTACTTTTTATATGTGTGTTAAATCCACAAGTGACGTTATAATGTTATAACTTTTTAAGTTATCAATTTATAATAATTTTTACCTTACATAATCAATGAAAGATGAAAAGAAATTACATATCTAATACTATAAGTTTTAGTGATATTAAATACATATTTTATAATAATTAACAAATTTCTTAAGTAAAAGTACGAAATTATTTAGTTAAAAATAATAAATAATATGGTAAAAATGTAATTTTAATTATAAAAATAAAAAAACCGTACAAAGTGCAAAGTAATAAAATTGTTAGATTATGAAATAGTAGTTCTATGATTAAGATTAGGTTATGACGATGCTATGATTATATAAGTGGTCCTTCACTCGTTCTTGGTCAAATAAAGGGCCGTTCATTTTTTTTATATGACTAATATGGGCTGTATTAATGAATTATTTGTGGGGTTAGAACAATTTTATTAAGACTAGGATCTAGCTAGCTAGGCCGTGATCAACCCATCCTAGATCATCCAATTAAGATTTTTTATATTTTTTTGTTGGAAGGAGCCATCCTAGATTGTATAGTCTAGTTTTGTTTTAGTAGATTAAGATTTTTGGACTATTTTTTTGAAAAAAAATGAAAAGCAGTTAGATTGGTCTATAGAGGTAATCTAACTTAGAGTATCTTTACGGATAAAAATACAAAGTTTAAGATTACCAGAAAAACCTGATGTTGGTGTCGAAATTTTCAAATTGGTTAACCGGTAAGCAACACTTAATTTTTCTAAAAACATGCTTAATTTGAACTTTGTCAAAAAAAAAAACCAATATGGATTCGGATACCTTGATCTCCCATTGACAACTTCAAAGACCTTGGAGTGTCTTGATGACACACAAATTGTCACCCTCGATTATAATCTTTTATATTTTTTCAATCTGATAGCTTCTTGCAAGCCCGATTTTAGAGCATAGGCTTTTGCTTTAAGAAATCGGGTTAAAGTAACTTTTTTTCCCACCAAGACTGAAAATCTCCCCATTGTAGTTCCGGATAACAAATCGATGGAAGTAATCCCATAATCAAGTTTAGAGTCATCGAAATTAAGTTTGTGAAATTCAAGATTTGGTTCTTTCCATTTAATGTTTCCGTTTGGCAGTGTTATTTTTTGGTGGTGGCATAATGTCCTCATCATCTTTCACAGTGTTTTGACATTCATGAATTTAATTTTCGGAAGTCGTATTCGCACGGTTCAGGATTTCATTATTGCACCACTCATTCGCAAAGCGTGACCGTGTTCTCACATTCACGCTTTGCGAATGCGTGACCTTTTCTGCCCTAAAAGCGCTTACGAAATGAGATCCCGTAAGCGCCTCTCATTAAAAAAAAATCGGAAGCAGTGACGAAGAAGAAGAGAAGACGAATCGATTTTTTTTCACCATTTCACACAAAATAAAGCAATGGATAAAGACGGTAACGAAGGAAGGCCATTTCAAAAGCGGAAACACGACCCGAGAGAGGTATCGTTTGATTTTTTTCGATTTTTTTTCGTTTTTAACTTTTCGGTTCGTAATTGAGCATGAAATGGACATGAATAGGTTAGATTGTTGTTGAATTAGTTAGTGTTAGGTTGATTGAAGTGTTGATTGGAAAAAAAAGTCCTCGACAGAGTTATCGTTTGCCTTGACAGTCCGCCATTGAAGGCGGATTGTCGAAGACGATGAACAGTGGCCCACGGTCACGCATTGCGAAATCGTGGAGCCACTGTTCATCGTTTAATGCATTGGAATGCATTATAATGCATTCCAATGCATTAAATTAGTTTAAATTTATTTAAATTAATTAAAGAATATTAAATATTAAATATAAAATAAAATATAATTTATAATAATTTGTATTAATTAATCTAGTTTATTTGAATTAAAAATAAATTAGTTTATCCTAATTAATTTTAATTAAATGTTATACAATATGAATTTATAATAATTAATATTAAATTTATTTAAGTTAATTAAAGATATTAAATATAAAATAAAATATAATTTATAATAATTTGTATTAATCAATTTAATTGAATTAAAAATAAATTAGTTTATCCTAATTAGTTTTAATTAAATGATATATTATATATATATTTATAATAATTAATATTAAATAATCCTAATTAATATATTGTAATTCAAATAAAATGGAATAAAAATATATTAAATTAATTTAATTGTAATTATTGTATTCATAATTTAAATTAAAATGTTTACATGGAATGGTTAATTTCATACCATTACTTTAATATAAAATAAAATGAATTAAAAATATATTAAATTAAAATTTCTACCTTTACTATTTGAATTAAAAATAAATTAGTTTATCCTAATTCAGTTAATCTCTTTTAGTTTCATTTAAATTCATTTCAAATGAAAGTGAAGGAAACTACATAAAAGAAAATTAATTAAATTAACATGTGATATCAAATATAGATATTACAGGCCATGCAGAGACATAAACGGAGGTGTCCTACGGTCTCGGCTCGTAGAGATGGACTCGCCACCACTAGAGCTACGATGGAGAGGAGTTCCCAGGTAGCTGGTTCGGCTGCCGACACACCACCACCACAACAGCCACAGAGACCATGCATCTCAGATGCTTCTCCGGCTCTCCCTCGGGAGGTTCTTCCACCACCGACATACGGATCTGACTCGGACCAGGATGTGGCCGGTCCTTTTGTACAGCCGGGGGATATAGATCCCGCAACTGGCGAGCGTGTTGATAGTACTGTTGACGAGCAGGTTGAGCCACCTACAGATATTCTTGCTGAGGAGCAGATAGAGCCACCAGTTGGCGATCATACCGAACAGCGAGAGTTTGACTTTAATGTTCCAGCTGCAGATCCTATAGTGCCGCGGCAGGAGCCATTTGTACCGGCTGATCGAGGCCGTGTAGTTGCTGATACGGGGGCACCATTGATCAGCGATGTGCTCCCTTGCTACGCCGGACACCGTGCTTGCGGTGTCTGGATGGGAGAGGTAGATAACTAATCACAATTATAACACATTATGTTACAAAAACTAAATTAATAAAACGTTTAATTGAATATTCGTTGTGTTATGAAGGAGGATTACAGGAGGCCGATGACAGCTTTACGGCGGATAGAGCACATTTCCGCGCTTAGTAGGTGGATTTCAGACGCTGATAGAGCCGACCCCACTTCCTGGTTTGCTTTTGCATCTCAGAGTGGATTGACGGGTTTGCTAGACGTCTCGTTTGCTGGAGTTGACCACGCCCTCATACATGCATTCGTGGAGCGCTGGCATCCAGAGACTAGCAGCTTCCATCTACCCTGGGGTGAGATGACCATCACCATGCACGATGTAGCCGTTATCCTAGGCATTAGGATTGATGGAGAGGCCATGGTCACACCTATATTGGCACGAGAGAGGGTTAGGTAGCTGAGCGACACATTTCATATATCAGAGGTGGAGGCTAGGAGTCACCAGACAACTCTACCAGTTGACTTGCTGAGGACTGCATATCATGTCATTCGGCGCGACCCAGCTACCCCAGCTGAGGAGGTGGCTTATGTATTTCTTCTTTTCTTTCTAGGCTCATCCTTGTTCGTCGATAAATCTACGAACAAGATTCGACCTTCGTTGATCGACTTGGTGCGTGACCATGGCCGGACTGCAGACTATGCTTGGGGCACCGGCGTGTTAGCGTACTTGTACTCGTACGTATAACTATCACTCTACTTCAATAACTAATAACTTCCTATTGTTACTGTTATGATAAATGAAAAATCTAGACTTTACCTACAATATGTTGGGAGACGCCTCACGAGTGAAGGTGAAAACGATCGGAGGATGTACATCATTGCTACAGGTAAGAACATTTATTGTAATTAGTCACTTTAGATAAGAACTTTCATTTGTTATTATTATTAATAATATCTTGCATTTATTTTAATATTTACAGTTCTGGATCTACGCCCACTTCCCGTCCTTGGGTTGTTCTGCGGCAGAGGATCCAGGACGTCATGGATCGGCCATATGGGCTTCTAGACTCTCTGTTCCGAGGACACCAGCACCCACTCTTGAGAGGCTGAGATCCTTGCGCTCACAGTTAGATCAGATGAGAGCGGAGGACATCAAGTTCATGCCATATAGCGACAGAAAGTTGGATTTTGAGGGCGAGTTTGCTGTTTCGACGTACCGGGGGACGATCCAGATAGGAGATGTCATCGAGGTATACATGCCGGATCGAGTCCTCCGTCAGTTTGGGTACGTTCAGACGATCCCACTTTAGAGGATTGTCCCTTATCTGGAGCAGTGCCCCGCTTCTAGCAGTAGGGGATATAGGGTGAGATTCCATGGCGCAGATGATCGTTGGGCTGCTAGACACGAGGAGGCGAGCATATTTGCGCTTCAGGGTCAGACTAGGGCCCCTTTACCATGGACAATATCTCAAGACTACATGTCCTGGTTTAGCGAGTGGTGCCATCCATTTCTCCTTCCTGGCTCGGCTACACAGTCTCCACCGGTAGATCGTCCTCCTCCGGTCTCTGTTTCAGATACTCGGGTATGTGTTACCTTTACAATTTGATTGTTTTTAAAGTTTCATACTTTACCTTTAGCGCTCAAAACTTTATTTTCCAATGCAGAGGCTACACATCATTCAGGCCCGCCTACGGGATATTATTAGCCGTGGCTCAGTGACCATGGAGGACATACATGCGATGTACGACGAGTCCTTTGGTCAGGATGTTCATATAGCACCATCTCAGGTCAGGGCGACACAGCCGAGACGAGATTGATTTATGTTTTTTAGTGGCCCACGCTACCTTTTGTTGTATGGAGGACATACATGCGATGTACTTTACCTTTTGTTATATATATATATATATATATATATATATATATATATATATATATATATTACATTTTATATGTTGCAATGTTATGTGTTTTACCTTTTACATTGTTTTTAAAGTTCATCAATAATCTCGCTTATTATAGAACAAACATCCATTAACCAACTGAAACCTTGAAACACATTTAACCTAAGAAGAAACACAAGGGTTTATAATACTCCGCATGAATTACATATAAAACAAACATCCATGAACCAACTGAAACCTTAAAACACATATAACCTATCACTCTAAATAAGATACGAGAATTACTATCACTTGTCTAGGACACTCTTTGCGCCGGAGGTCGTCGAACATCTTGAATCTATCACGGAAGTGTGTATCCCATCCATCAACGCTAGAATCATGTCCACGCCTCCATGGAAGTGTCAAAGGTGGTAATGGAGAGTCTGGTTTAAGCCAAAGCTAACGAAGGATGATTGACAAATGAAAAAGTGATTACCTTTTTCTGTAATTGTTGATTAAAAGTAACGGAATGTATGAGATATAAAAGGTGTAGAAAGAAAACTTACGGCTACAAAGTGATTGCCATTAACCCACACTATTGCACGAATCTCTGTTTCGGGTTCTTGGTTCTTAATCGTTGCAACAATTGGTAAACATGTCTTGGGGGTTGAGCCAAGTATAACAACTGCGCACCGGTAATATGTCGCTGCTACCGTTGCAATAAGTGGACACTTCATCCAATTCTCCGGCCCACAAGGTATAGGATCAGTCCACCAAGTGGCCTTGATAACTTCATCAACCGTTCATTGTACCGCCAACTATTGACAAAAAAACAATTATTAGTGAAATTTATCATTTTATCAACAAAATATACTTAAGCAAAGAAAAGGATGAAGGG
Source organism: Fagopyrum esculentum (assembly GCA_033239045.1). Lineage (NCBI taxonomy): Eukaryota > Viridiplantae > Streptophyta > Magnoliopsida > Caryophyllales > Polygonaceae > Fagopyrum > Fagopyrum esculentum. The sequence continues at coordinate 131,914,096 of BSUD01000004.1, forward strand.
TTTATCAACAAAATATACTCACAAGTGCGTACAAGTCCTTTCTCATCAACAACTCTGTAGCCAATTCCTTTCTAACAATCAATTAATCTTCTTCCGAGTATCCCGAAACCACGGCAAGAGATCTAAATCCACAATGCTCATCTCCTTTAACATGATAGGCTGAAAGGATGAAGGGTTTATGAACTTTTGCATCTTATCACCCTTGAACCGATAGTTCTTAGAACGTCTGGTGGTGCTTTTCTTACCACGTGGCTCAGCCTCCTCAACTTTAAATTCAACTTGGGCCTCTTCAGGCTCGGGCTCCTCCACCTTAACTTCCACATGTTGTCTTACTTTAGGTGGACGACCTCGAGGACGTGGACGTGCCGTTCCAAAACCATGTTCAAACCGACTTGGTTCTCTCCTTGTTGAAAGAATGCCGTACTTTGGTGGTCTTCCTTTAGTTCTGACTTTCTGCTCTGGTACTCTCAACGTTGAATTGCCCGGATTTGTAATATCTTCATATGATGAAGCCATCTGCTCAAGCACATCTCTCGGAAGCAAATTCTTGTTCAATCGCTCCCTAAAGTCATTGAGTGACTCCATGTATGGATCAATATGGACAACCTCATCTTCATGCGCCGGATTCAATTTTTCCAATCGTACTTGCTTCCAATAAGGGCGAATCTGATCCAAAAGCATTGACCCCCGATGTCTAATAGCAATATAGAACTCGTGCGCACAAGGCAACCCATGAGCTTCCCTCCAATATGAATTCTTACATGTTGTCAAGCTCCTAATTTGCTTTGCCTTCTCGTAGATCTCAAACAACTCCAGGAAGCTCTCGTTGCTTACTTTGTTTCGGAGCAAATCAAATATAGGCACACGCACAGTCAACAACATCCTCTCACGTGACATCTCTATTGACGCTTGAATCTTATCAATCTGATCATTTACCATCAAGTCAATGTTCTCCATCACCAACCGAAATCCTTGAACGGTAGAACGCAATGTACCCTTCAACAATGAGTGTACGGACTCACACCTAACAACCAATATCAATTCAATAAATTAATCTACAACAATTATTAGATAACAAGTGTAAACAATATAAAAATAAGTTCTTACGCATTTGTTGTCCTCGTGCCAAAGTGTAGATGCAAGTCATACCAATATCGAACAATTGCTTCCTTGTAGGGGATTAGGCATGTAGTTTCCAAATACTCCATCAATCTCGGATACGCTTGCCAATGCACTTTCATTTCACCCAAACGCCGCTCGTAACTCTCAGGAGATCTAGATTCAATAAGAGCATGGTAGTGTGATGCAAAAACAGCTTGTAATTCCTTTGACCGTGTCACCACCCAAGATCTATGTTGGATGTTGCACTTTATATGAAAGGTGCAAATCATGTGCTTCACATCCGGAAAAACAACACCGAGTGCACTTATGAGTCCTAGCTCTTTGTCCGTCACAATCACCCCCGGTGTAACATCTCCGCACACATGTCGGAGTCTCCGTAATGCCTACTCGTAGTGATTGGCGTTTTCCTTGGTCATGAAAACAAATGCTATTGCAAACATCAACCTCGTGCTAGTGATACCGACAATCTCTAACAACGGCATCTTGTACCTATATAGGATATATTAAGAGTTTACATTTATATTAAACTAAAAGTGCATGAAAAATAAAAAAAATCATAATAACATGTATATTAAAACTTACTCGTTCGTCTTATACGTCGTGTCCATTATGATGACATAAGGAAATAGGTTGAGGAGATGTCTTGAATCCGGATGCATGGTGAAAAATCTGAAATTTCTTCCGATTCCGAGCATCTTCTCACATTCACGTAATAACGACGTTGCTCTAACATATGTAGTGCTTGTTGGAGAGGACTCCGTCCTTCGGCTTGTAGCTTCCTAATCTTCATTCTAGCATTGTATATTTGTTCGATTGTGCTGACGTTGTATGGATCATCTAACTTTATTAACTTCAATATATTTCTCGGCTTGAAACCTGACCCAAGCTCACGTCCCACCCTCCGAAATTGTTTCTCCGTCAATCTGTCAGCATATGTGTGTCCCTTCAACTGCTCGGGAAGTGTATGATTGTGCACTCCATTTATAACATGCAACATCCACTTCTCAGCCTCGCTTTGTACGCCCTTAAGCTCAAAACAACATCCGTCCTTCTTCAATTTCTGTGCTCGGCTAGAAGATGACTCGGTATCAAGATCCAAGTCTTTCTTCTTACGAGGGGCTCCAAAACGTTCGCATGTCAAACGAAATGTAACGAACCCCATGAATTTCTCCACGACCTACTAGTAACCAACACCATGTTCATAGTTCCTCCCATGAATCGAGCTCAATCCACCATCGTCTCGCGATCATGGAAAAAACCGCGAATTTTAATCATTCGCGCATCAGTCCCTTCGTCACGAGAATAATTCGGAAGATCCTAGTTCAAGTAGAAAATAAAAACTATAAAATTTCTACTTTTCGGTTTAATAATTTCAAATAATAAAAACAATACATTATATACAAAATATTGCAAAACAATAATTTCAAAGTAAAACACGAATTATAACAAATGTTTCTAACATAAATTGCAACTATATCTAACGTAAACATACATTACATACGACATTTCTAGTTTTTCTAGTTTTTCGGTTATAAAGTACTTACCTCGAAATGTCGAAGAAACTCGTCTGGGTCACTAAATTTTGTATCGTCAAACGGAATCAACACCTCATCATCCTCGTGTGTTGACATTCTCACAACTGTTCTCTAGAAGATGTTGTGTTGTTTTTTTCGAAGATGTTGTGAGCGTTTTTCACCTCTTCTATTACTATCTATATATAACCAAAGGAAATCAATAACGTTTAAATTACAACGTTCACTTTTATAACGTTCGAATTACAACGTTCGAATCTCAAAGGTCAAAAAACCACGTAGACAGGATGCGTGAACGTCACGGTCACGCATCCTGTCTACGTGGTGCTAATACGAAATCCAGCGCCGTGCGATTAGTATCCCCCTTAATTTTTAATGGAAATCATTGTGTTAATAAATGAGTCAAGAGTCTATTATTGAAAATAATTTTATTCCTAAAAACAAAAATAATAGCAAGACATGTGAATTTCTTTTGTCAAATTTAGTCTTTGATTTCCTAAATAATATTATTTATTTTCTGTATTCTCATGTTTGATGTAATTTATTTTGTTCGAGATTGCTCTATCATTTTAGTAATGATTTGTTTGGTAAAAGGACAATCAAGAAGTAAAACATAAGTCCTCAAGTTGGTGGTTACATGACTCACACTTTCGAGTAACCGCATATTTTCTTTACGTCAAGTTTTGCTTTTCTTAATAATCCATTTTTGAAAATTTTCATAAGTTCTTTATTTTGGGTTGTGTGTTAAGTTTCCAAATCCAGTCGCACGCATTGACAAGGAATAAACACCTATTATCCTCCATTAGTAGCTCAGAGGCAGACTTGGTTCTAAAAGATTCCAAGAGGGTTAGATATGATGTGGGAGTCCATCAAACGTCTGAGCGCATATGCGCGTTGGGTCCAAGTGCAACACATAAGTCCAACGGGGTTCCATCATAAAACCAATTGGAAATAGGAGGATTAGCCCATCGATCTTATATGTTAGACCCGTTATCCCGTTATTATCGATGTGGGAACAATAATCATCCACTCTCCCCTCAAGTGTAACCGTTTGACTCGGTTGACACTTGACGACATGCTTTAAACCAGACTAGCCCAATTGGACGGACTATCATTGTCCATGTCCGCAATTAGAGTATTAAGCCTCACAAATAAGCCAAGATCTGAGAGATAGAACTCCTTTGATACCATGAAAGATTCAAAGAGGGTTAGATATGACGTGTGGACCATCACACATCCGAGTGCATATGCGCATTGGCCAAAGTCCAACACATAAGCCCAACGGAGTTCCATTCAAAAACCAATTAACAATATGAGGAGTAGCTCTCCGACCTTACGTATTAGACCCGTTATCCCATTATTATCTATGTGGGAACATTAATCCTCAACAAAAATAACCATTTTGACTACACCATCAGTATAAGTGTATATTATATTTCGAGATAATTATTTTCTTAGTTTTCTCCAAAATATCCAAGTTAATAATATTTCGGAACTCATTGTTAATTTTTCAAATCTCGTTCCTTAGAATTGTTTATATAATGAATTAGTTTGGTGTTGATATTAATTTGTTTTTTGGGTAATTGATTGTATTTTTTTTAAAGATATTGTGGGTAGTTGTTTTGGAAGAATTTACTAAAAATAACCAAAAAATACAAAAATATAAAAAATATATTTGGGGTTAAAACTATAAAAAAATTCAATAATATATCCAATAATCAATTAAAAGATATCTTGATTAGCTTTGTAAAATTGAACAAAAAAATCTACACAAAAAGCAAATAAAAAGTCAATCTACATTATCAAACAACTACAAATTTAAAATTTTAGAATCTATTTAGGATGTGTTTAATATTATTAGACTTGTGGTTGCCGTTGTGGTTTGTGTAACACCCGAAATTCGGTTCCGTTTACGAGAGGCGTTAAAACCCTTGAGCAAGGGCTATCGTCCTTGCGGCTTAGAAGACCCGCACCCGCGAACATCCGCGACCGCGACTTGGACGTCACGTCGGGCGGTGACACGTTAGAGCGAGAGTTGTGCCTTTTCCGTCCAACCTTTCATCTTCTAACCCTCTTAATTCCGTCCTCTTTAGGAGAGGAGTGATTCATGACTGTTGTCTTTTGGCATCATTTATGCAGCTTAACTCCCTCTCCCTCATTTCTTTTCACGTTACTTCATTCTCTCCCTTCTTCCTCATCTCCTTCACGTTATTCTCCACCTTTTTCTTCTCTCTTCTCTTGAGGCTGTCACACGGAGTTCGGACTACAGAGACGTGCTCCAGGGTAAGTTCTTTCCCTCCCCTTCCTTCCTTCTTCGTCCTTCTTCTTCTTGCTACCTTGAATGGAAAGAATCCATGGATCTACCTAAAGGAGGATCCTCTTGTGTTTGATTGTGTTGATGGCATACTTAGACCGTGAAGGAGAGCTAGGATCTTATGCTGGAGGCTAGGAGACGTTCACAACATCAAAGGAGGCAATAGGAAGGTTGTTGCACATCAAAGAACCGAAGAAGTCGATGTTTCTGGACTGCAGCCGCAGGGGCGGATCTTGTGAGCCGTGGGGGCAGATCTTGTAAACCGCGGGGGCGGCCTCTATAACCCGCAGGGGCGGACTCTGGGTCCTGCACACCATAGTTTATGAAATTGTAGGCGTTCTAAGCGTTTGTGAATTTGTGGAGCTAAACGGAGTTATTTGGCGATCAACTTATTGACCTCAAACTAAGGGTCTTCTTGCAGTCAAGGTCAAGACGGAATTGATTAAGATCCGAGAGTGAAGATCAAGACTTGCTCAAGTTTGGTGTCGGTCAATCGATAACCCTTCAACATGTTGAGAACGTGATCATTAGTCGAGAGCAATTTCTTCCGAATTACTTCTGAAGTGATCAATCACTAGTACAAATCATAAGTTTTTCGGGAGTTTTTGAAGTCCCGTAAAACCTTTGGCCGAGAGCTTTTTCTCGGGAGTTTTTGTGCAAGTTCTGAGAAACAAAAATACTCTAGGGAGTTTTTTAAAAAACTCCCGAGAGATGTCTCTCGGGACTTTTTAAAAAAAGCCCCTAGAGATATCTCCCAGGACTTTTTTTTAATAACTCCCTAGAGACTTCTCGAGAGTTTTTTTAAAAAAAAAAACAACAACCCCACCCATGCATTTATGAGACATTCAATATAATATATACTATTTACATACTCCTCTTTTATTGAATGCAAACCAGACCTTCAATACAAACTTTGTTGTAGATGGAACAAAAAAGTATGTAAGCTATAACACAAAGAATACTACACTCAAGTAATTTTAAAATTCTCCCTTATATAGAATTTAGGAAATGGTGACCACTGACATGCAAGAGTTCCTTGGATGCTTCTTCTCTCGTTGAGTTAACCAAGAAACACTTCATATTTGAAGCGCATCTGCAATGGAACCAGTAAGGTTGATTGCTTCAAATCGTGCTTGGTTTTCTATGGTTTTCACGGTGAAGGGGAACAAGCCAATGATCCGCAATTTATAGCTAACTCTTTCAAGCACCGAGTGCAACACTTCCTTGGTAGAGTATAGTTATTCCTTTGACATCCTTTGCATTAGAAGGCCTAGTAAACAATTATATCTGTAATACATCAATGGAAAATAGAGCCTAATGTTCTAAAATAAAATCAAAAGCTTTAAACCAACACTTAATATTAATTGTTAAAGAAAGCAAAAAAGTAAGAAAAGGAAAATTACCATAAAACAAGACTTGAAAATCAAGCTCCTTGGTAAATTGCTTGTCATCATGTCCTTCTTCACATTATATGAAGCATTTGACTTCTCAAGTCAAAATGTAGACAATATTACAGTTTTATCTGTAAAAATAATTGCACTTTTATCTATTAATGACTTAAAAGGAGGAGGATTAGATGACCTCAATATATAATAGTAGCTATATTGAATTTTCTGTCACATATTTCTCAATCCCAAACATTGCATAAGGTTTAGAGTACTAACATGTACAACTTGAGATTTAAGCACATATCATAAGTTCAAACCTTATATTAATTTGTCAGTATAAGTTCTTGGTTTACTTTCTCTATAATACTGATATATAGAGAGGAAACAAAGATTATGGTATCATGTGATGTTTGTAATATAACATGTACCTTTGATGGAATGATTAGTGATGTAAAAAAAACATAACTTACACCAATAGCTTCTGAATAAGATAGAAAATGAATGTGGTTGGGTGGTGAGTGAAAAATATTGTCTCCATGCATGTTCATACTCTAAACCTTATGCATAAATGGTACTCTACCGTTTATGCCTTGGTAAGAATTGTAGTTGAATATTGTATTCATGCCTAATTTTAGTCTAAATGCTTAGCCAAACATACCTTAAGCAAATAACAAAGAAAGAATTCCAACAAAAAAAATCACAAAGAAAGAATGCATGTATGTAATATGATACATGCATAGACAGACTAATTTATCTACAGTGACACAAAGTGAGGTTCCACAGACAAGAAGATACTCACAAGTGTTCTAGGCATCAATAAGAGAATGACAGAGAGTAGATACAAAGATACAACAATGCCAATTCCAGCAATACAATTTTGTAGCAACTGTCGGTTATCTTCACGGGAACAAAGACATACTTGAGAAGGTTGGTCAACTCAAAGAGCTGACAAGAAAACTGCAAAGATAAATGCTTATTATTATAAGTATATTAGCTTATGAATTTCCATAATTTTAATCTAACCCCATCATGGTCAATTCTTACCAAGGCATAAATGGTAGTCAACATGAAATTGAGCATAGAAGAATCTGGAATATAAGACATCAGTAATTACGGTTGACCATTGGGTATGCTTAATCTGCAAATACAAGCCTAAAAGTCAAATAGTTCAGTTCAATTTTAGCAGCCTGATGCTGCATTCTTTACACAATATCAAGAGCGGCCAAGTATTTTTTTATCACATAAATATTCATTTAGAAGTTTAAACATCAAATTCATGAATAAGAAGCCTTTGAAAGGAACTTGCATCTCAAACGTACAACATAATGATGAGAAAGAATCTTATGAAAAAGTTTAAATACCACATTTGAGTAATATTTACTTGATCAATGGTTCATACTTCAATCAAAACCAATACATCAGTGGTTCCTGCTTCAATCAAAACCAATGCAATGCCAACTACATCCATTTGTTCCTATAGAAGTGAAACTAATCATAAGAATTATGGAGATGGAAGCACTGGACCTACTAGATTGAACTTGATGAGTCCTTAGCATAAATCTCTATTCAAAGCTGAAACTAATCATAAGAAAAACTTTGCAATACAAAATTGCAAGTTCATCTCACATTCAGGTAATGAAGGAACTAGTATCTGCAACTTGGAGCGAATAAAATAGCATCGATTTCATTTCAAATTATGAAATTGTGACCATTCTTACCTTCTTTTCCATAAGATAATCAGCCCGCTAAGTCCCGCTTGCGGCAAAACACGCAACTACAACAAAACACATGACACCTTCAACATATAGCAATCCAAAGAGAATCAAATGATTCGTTAAGAATTTAGACCAAAATAAAAGTAGATAAAGGTAAAGATAGACACCTTGTTACTTCTACAGTAGAGCAACAAACTGGTCTTCATTGAGCCTTACTTCCTGAAAATCATGGTAAGGGGTGAATATCGAGTTCATACTTTTTGGCTTGTGTAAAGATTTCCCGCAATCTATATCTCCCCACCTCAATTGATTTGCCTGGTTTCCTGATAGAATGGTATTGGACTAGTAACTAATAGAAAGCATTATATTCCCGTCTATCCTTGATCAACCTATATATGGCTATCAACATAAGCTCATAATTTAACCGGCTTGAGCCTTACTCGCTCGGTTATAGAACCAAGATAATTTCAGTTCGGTTTTCATCCCTAATGTTGACTAGTTTCGGTCAAAGGAAAATCCAAATATTTTGCTATAGGTCGATCAGATCAATTTGTCCCAACTATAATAGAAATCAACCAAATTTCTAACTTTAATTTCCTTTTTCTCCTTAATTTCACATGGCTATAATGTCAATAATTTCATATGACTAATTCAGTACACAAACATTGCTCTACACCACATAATGCCAACCTTCAACCAACACATGATAACTACAAATTCTAATTGACAACTCAACCCACATGTATTTACCTTGACTTGACGGTGGCGATGACAGCAGCGGACACTCCAGAGAGAAATCGGGGTTTTGTTACCGTCAAGTGACGATGATGGACTGGATGGAGAGGCCGGCATGCAGAGGGAAGAGTCGATATTCGATCGAAGATGATAGATTGGATGGAGAGGCCGGCGGGAAGAGAGAAGACTCGATATTCAATCGATTCTCACTTCTCAGCAAGTCTTTTTAGGTTAGGGTTCTAGTGAGGGAAGACTCGGCATCAACTTTGTTTCATAATCTCTCGGGACTTTTTTCTAAAAAAACCCTAGAGTGGTTTAACGGTTCTAGTGAGGTAACAAAAAAAGTCCCTAGAGATTAATTTACTTTTTTAATAAATAAATTAATAATTGTTTTACGGGAGTTATTATATTAAGTCCCGAGAGTTTTAAATTTAAACGGGAGTTTTTTTAATACCCGAGATAATTGTCCTGAGAAACTATGAATTTGTACTAGTGAATCGACTAGGTTAAACGTTCTCCTATAAATAAGGTTTTTCATCCATTAGTTTTTTCATTCAGTTTTCATTCGAGAGTTTCAATAAACGTTTGAAGTTAGCAAAGTTGATTGATCGACTAGTCCCCTCTAATCGATCAACTAGTACTGTTTCCTTCAGTTAATAAAGCCTTGAATTTGTGTTGAGGTACGTCTTGCTAAATTCAATTCGTTATATGGTTTGGAGAGCCCTGTTGCATTGATCTATGATGTTAATAATGATGTATATATTCATTAAATGTTTGTGAAGAACCGTAAGGTGAATATAAAAGATATAATTACTCTAGAAGAGGGGTTGAATAGAGTATGGGAACATTTCGCAAAAACCTATCTCAAGGCTTTGAAACTGATTTCAAGGCCTTGATGTCGATCTGTGCTCTTTGTGACACAACTGGTTTTCAAGGGCTTTGAAAGTGATTTCAAGGTCTTGACTCTGTAAACCTGCAAAGCAACGTTAGTCACAATTAAGCAATAAAAAGTGAGGAATAAAAAGATCGACACGGTCATATGTTTACAAAGTTCGGCTCTAATAGCCTACTCTCCGTCCTAGGGTTTCTTTACCCGTATGATCTAACTATCTATTATCTGCTTCAAAGAGTCCTAGATACAACCTAGAAGATGTAACACCCCAAATTCTCGGAACTCGGACAGCTACTGGTTAGGACCTCACAATGGGTCCCGACATAATATTTTTAATGGTATGAAGGTACACATGTGACAGCCTTACAAACATATATAAAGATACATAACATGCATGACGTATGGAAGACTCCCCCGTCCCCATCTAATGAGTACGTGGACCCGACTGACCATCCATCCTGAATCTCTCTGCAACTGTTTATCTCTACAGATCTACAACACGGCTAAACCGCTAGCTAACTATCCAAATATAAGTTGAATAACAACAGCACAAACACACGCAGAAAAATGATAAACAAACATCATGCTGGCACCCAACCGTTTATTATCTATTATTTAGGTGATTCATCTTATTCAATTTTACAGTTGTGGCACGAGAACTCTTAAGAGTTCTCGCCTCCGTTCCTTATCCAACTGGGTGTAGGTCTAGCTTACCTCCGCCGGTAGCATCACTACAAACCGAGTGTGGACTAGTCCCTAAAGAAACCCTCAGCGCCCTCAAGCTAACTGAGCAGAATGCCACCGCCCGTTACTCTTAGGCCAAGTATAGGTCGGTAATTAATTATTACTAAAATATAAATATAAACATCTCAATCACACACCACTATCATCATTCATGCTCATATTCAGAAGTCAGCTAAGTAAGCCCAAAGGACTTACCTGTTATAAATCTCGACTCTCTGTAAACCAAACTCGCTCTGTAAACTGTAGCAACTCAGTTGCCTGCCAAAGGAGATAAGTGCATTAGCACACTCCCACGTAATTAGAAGTCTAAGACTTCTAAGATAGAAGATCGTAATAGGACATAACCAATTACAGTACTAATTTATGGTAAAATGACTATTTTACCCTTGGTCCCGAAACTCCCCGAATTTCCAAAACTCAAGTCTAAACTTCTATTTGAGACTATAAAGTCATATTCTAAGTCCTAAAGTTTAGTTTGGTTACAAACTGTCACTTTTCTTATTTCCTATTTTCCGAAAGATCGTAAAGGTCCAACTTCGGTTTCAAATATAAAATTTGTAAAAGCTTATAAAAATTCCGAAACAATTCTCTAGATCATCTATGATGTTCCCTCTACCCTTAGGAGCAAGAATTTCTCAAAACTGTTCATCCATCATTTTTATAAAAATTCCAAAGTTGGTTACAACACTTGAAGTTTCCTATACTTAGCCAAAATCTGGTTACAACACTCGAAATTTTGATATGTTCTACTATAAAATCTTATATATAATATACCCAAAAATCAGCCGCAAAGGAGATCAAAATCCTATTTAAAACTATCTCACAAAACCGAATTTCAGCACAACAGAAAAACTGCTTACGACTCAATCTTTGAAAAATCATACATTCCAAACCACTCGCTGGATGCCTCTCAAATTTTAATATGTTCTACAACAATATGTAAACTATATCATATCCAAAATTCAATCCCAACGAATATCAAGAGCTTATTCAAAATCATCTCACAAAACAGCATCACTTGTTGTTTTCCCCAACACTCAGCACATATATAAAAATGTCAACTTTGAAACACAATAACTCTCCAACCATAACTCCGATTCTTCCCAAATTTTAATATGATCTACAACAAGATGTCAACTATATCATATCAAAAATTCAAGCCTAACAGAGATCAAAAGCCTATTCAAAACTATCTCACAAAACAGCATCCCATGCTGTTTTTCTCAACTCAGCACATTTATAAAACTGAACTTTGAAACCCCATATCTCTCAAACCATAACATGGATTCCTCTGAAATTTTAGTATGATTTACTTTGAAATACCATCTATAACATATCCGAAAACTAGCCAAAAAGAAGAAGTCTAACTTACCCAAATTTGGACTCCAAAATGCCTGCTTATTACTTCATAAAAACTCGGAAAACAACATACATCTTTACTGCTCTTCTATGGCTGTTCTGTATAGATTTAGGAGACATAGAAGGTACTCATTAGGCATGAATTACATGGACGGAAGGGTAATAAGGTGAAAGGTATCAACCTACTTCATGTACGCTTAATGGTACAACCACTCCCCTATCTTCAAGTACATATACATTGCAACAGAAGAAGCAAAAGGATGGCTTACTTTGGTTGCATTAGGGAAGACAAACTTTGCCGGTGATTGCAGTCCTTGACGCCGGAAACCGGAGGGCGCAGAAGGGAGTCCGACTCTCGATCTCGACCTAGACAGGAGAAGCTTCCTTAATTTCGGCAGTCACTATAAGAGGCTAAGGTGGGAGGTTACTCGTCATTGTTAATGTGCCGAAGGCAGTGGTCCAGAGAGTCTTCTACTCGTCATCTTTTGCTGCTGCTGAGTGAGAGAATTGGTGATGTTGTGGCTCCATTCTGAATATAAAGAGACAAGGTAAGAAGGGTAATGAGAGCTTACTACACGCTGGCTGATGGAGGGGTCCATCTGCAAAGGAATAGAGTCTGCTAGTCCGACACACACTGCACAAGATTGACGATCATCAAACTGCTTGTCTGTGATGGAAGCGGTTCCGGTTCTTGAGCACGGGGAGAGTACGAGTCAGTCCGACTGGAGGCTGTGGCGACTCCTGCTGGTTGCTGTCCTTTGCTGGCGTGACAGACGAAGGCGAGGAGATGGAGCATCGACACTGTCTACGTCTCCCTTGCTGTTGGTGCGAAGACGGTGGCACGAGGAGACCGGCGTCGTCTGTGCGGAAGAGGGCGGAGTGGCGGTCTGAACTGCTACCATCTTCATCCGGCATGGAAGGCGTGGACGAGCCCGACAGTAGGGTCGATTGGAGATCCTCACCAATGGCCTTGTCATGGGCTGCGAGAGAAGTAGCGGCTGGAAGGCTGGAACCCTAGGGCTGAGGAGATGAGAGGAGTAGCGGCTGGAGGCGGTTTACGTGTGAGAGAGAAGGGCGGAGATGTTACGTGAGGCAAGGCTGAAGAGAGAGATATTTTAGGGTTTTACGTGTAAGAGAGGGAGAGAACATGGCTGGCTGTAACAGCTCCTTATCGGGCCCGGATGGTAGGGTTTCAAAGGCCCAAAATACTCAGCTTTGTAAAGGCCCGGAAGGCATGCTGCAGATGGGCTCGGATGGGTCCATTTTAAAGAATAAAGAAGGTAGATTGACTTGTGTATTTTATGTGAGTAAGGTCCTCACATTAAAATGATAAAAATGATTAAAGGATAAGAATCCGGTGTCACATAGGATATAGTAAGGTCCTCACATAAAATGATAAAATGTGTTAATTTATAAAACTAAGGATTATGTAAGAAGATTGAAGTCTCACATAAAATTATAGAAGTTGATAAAAGCATTTTATGTGCTTAACTCTTCACATAATATGACCAGGTTTATGATGACTAGGGATTTACCGGAAATTAAATTTTCGGGTATTACATCTGTACCCCCTTAAAATCATTTTCGTCCCGAAACTTAAAAGATAACGACATATAGTCAGAGTTGCTGCAAAAGAAATAAAGGGTCGGAAAGGGTCACAATCGATCATTTCTGATTTGTTCCTAAGATAGCCGGAAATAAACTTTTCGGGTATTACATCAATCCCCCCTTAAAATAAGTTTCGCCCCGAAACTTAATATACGTCAATCGTAAGGTCGGTCTTAAAGGAACAAATAAAGGTACAACCTAGTGTACCTAATTACTACATCATAAGTCTTGTCGTCTCTATATCTAAGTATCCCGCACATCAAAGGTTACCAATAAAATACACATCAGTGACAAAACACTCAAGCATGAAACAAACAAGTAGTCACACAATATCACACCGATACAGGGCCGAGTACTAACTCATCGGTCCTATGGTCGCAACTATCTTCGTATAGATCTCTGAAAGGTTACATCTCATATTGTCCACAAGATATCAGGTATCCTCGTCGGCTTTTCATAAAACCACTGACTCAAAAGTCTTTTCATGTAATTACCTCAAAAGCGCACGCTACCACGTTCTGGAGTGTGTACTGGGTATCTCACCGGTATCATCCGGCTCAACTGTCCGATCTTCCAATCTGATGACCTAACTCGTGTTTGGTAGGTATCTCCTCCTATTGAATCCGTATAGAACTAGGGTCACACTTTCCGATAGAATGAGGAAAGCTAATCCATTAATCACTCATAAACCGCTTGTCAAAATCTCACATGGTTGTCTTACAGAACTCACCTCCCAATTCTTTGATGACCTTCGTGAGGCAATTTATTCCAATTCCTTTCCTTCTGGTCTTCTAAAAAGATTTCGAGTATCCGATCTAGGATATCTCCCTTATACATCTCCAGCCACTTTACTATGTGCTTAAGGCTAGTTGTATCACAACTCACTTGGTCTTGTCTCCTAATATGACTCAGTCATATGGTTCCTCCATTAAAGAATCATCATCTACTCATTTTTGGTCTTAAACTTGATATAACATAACAATCAAAATCCGGTGGTCAATATTTGTGTTCTATCGACATCATCATATTATTTTATAGATCTCTAGCTCGCCTCAAACTTCTTACGCAATATCCAGGATCTTACATGACATAGAATGTGCTCGAAATGACAACACTAGACACAAGGTGATCTCACATCACCATCGCTTGCTCATAACTACTCAATAATTGTTAGCATACCATCAGCAGTGCACTCTTTTATCCACCATGATTACCAGCCCAATAGTATCCCTCTGACTCCAAACGCAACTCGGATCCGTTCCGATATCACATTACACGTAATCTGCTCCGAGATTATGCTTTCATTAAGCACGGTTACTGGGTTGTAAGTATACTCCGGTCGCTTCTCTTTCTTATGTATCTTTGACTCAGAATGGTAGTTACTCACTTTGAGCTTTCTAGTGCAGCCCATGCACAAAACTTTTATTACATCGTAAATTCTTCTCTAATCCATCCGGAAAACTCACTCTAGAGTATTCCATTAGTATAGAATTCCAAAACTACTTGTCTGGCAACATGTAACAAAGCCATCACTCTTCACTCAGATCCATAATAGGGTAACAGTCTCCTTCTATTACCTCTACATGCACATAAGTTTCCGTACAACATTTCCGGTCACTCACATAGCCTATCTCACGTTTCTTCCAACTAGAATGCATTTCACCGACTATCACCATCTTAAACTCGACACGACATCCATCAGTACCCTTGAGCTTCTTTCTTTGTGGGTTAGGACCCACCACGCTTCCGCTGCGCTACTCTGATTATCCTGTTGTCACTCATAAATCCCAAGAACCTTTTCTATAAGTATAAAATGATTGACTCCAAAACTCTTTCTTCTAATTACACCATGAGTCTTATACGGATGAATTACCAAGTACCTTCTTTACTTGCCTTAAGAAATTAAAACAACGATTGAAAAGCAACTTCTTCCGTTTACTTTCTTAATTCTTCAACCACGAATCCAAACTCCCTCACTTGACCGGAGTTTGATCTTAACTAGCCAAGAAGTAACCCTTAAAACGTTTCTCTTTATACCTTTAATTCATCCAAGAAGATTGTTGTTGCGTACTTGAGGAAACCCTCTAAGACGTCAGTAAAGCTACTCCATAGATCTACAATCACAAATATTTCTTCTTAACGGCACATAACTCGTCGATACCGAACAATACTTGCACGTCCTTGGTTGACATCGGTCAGTCAATAATTGACTTATCTCAATTTCATACCTCTATTGGTATTAAACTTTTGATGCACATCACCTACTAGATTAATCCGTTTATCCTTCTTTAGTTCGTCTTATCTTTCACTCTTCTGCTTCCTTTGGGACAACTCTCCTTCTCAAGTCTCATTGTGCCATTCGCTTAACGTTAAAAGTCGTTCCTCACACTCCACGATAGATGGTAAGCGTCTTGTAGTTCCGATGACTTTTAATTACATCCCAATCGTAGTCCCTTTACAGGAACCGTCGGTGTTGATGACCTATGTTCTGTTATTAATGGCGGTTACCCTGGGCTCTTGAGTCCCCCACACGATTCTCTCAAGCACAGGTTCCTTAATTGGCGTTGTTCGTAATATTTTCTTCCAAATATCTGTTGTCTATGTTACAGGGCTTCAATCCTTTGGATACTGGCGTTGTGATTCCGTTTAGAATTCTTATCTATAAAGAAGACAAAATGTCTCTAGGCTTGTGAAGTCTACCCTTCGCTCTTACATTAAGTTGTATCTCTCCATTCCGTGTAAATTGTGATCTGTCAAAATTTCCTTAGCTAGTAGGTAAACAGTTGCTCACAACACTCCTTTTATACTTCTTTATTTCGTTCAACCTTCCACCCTTCCGCTTCTTTTAAACTAACTCCATTTCTCTAGTCCGATTGTGTCATTAATCTGGCATAAATAGTCGTTTCAAGTTTTCACGATAGCTTGCAAGTGCCTTTGAAATTCTTACTTTGTTTATCGTCCGTTTGTGGTTCTCTGATATGACCATTGATGTTGGTAACTTAGATCTTTATGGGAATGAGAAGTTATTGTGGACTTTTTAGTCCACCAAAATCACCTTCCCACATTCTTCCCTTTATCGAGTGTTTTGTCGTAATGTCACGTTTATAGAATTCTGTTGTCTTAATTTCAGGCTTCTACTGTATTTGATACTTACGTCATGATTTCTTGAAACTCTTGCATCTCTGAGTAATTTAAACTGCCCCTATGATGATGCAATTTATTTCACGTCTTTAAACTCATTTGTCAATGTTTGTCTTTGTACTCCTTCAAGTCTCACAATTGAGTCAACACCCTATCTTCCTTGTACTATCAAGCCTATGCTTGCATATGGCGGCGTCCGCCTTGATTGTAACGTCCTTTACTCCGTCATTCTTGGTTGTACCCCGTTCTATATGATTCTTGTTTTTCCATTATTATCTCCATTCTACGCTCTTGTCGTCTCTTGCATTGTTCTTCTAATTCATCTCTTCGTTTCATCTGACAGCGTCCCTTGCATGGCTTCTAATTCCTTCTATCTAGGCTGACTCAGAAACTTCTTTCTCATCGGATTGTACTTGTGGTGAAGATTATCTCAACATCTTTACTTCCTTGCCCACCCGTTCACCGGATGATTTATAGGGTCGCCAGAACGCCCACCAGAGTATAATACTCAATCCTAGGTTTGAATCCATTGTCTCGTGTTGAAAATTCTTCAAATCCGCTATGGATTTATCATGAGGCGATAATCGCTTCATGATATCATATCTAAAGGATCTAAAGCATCCTTTAGGATACTAACGTGCTACACATATACATATATATAATCATACCTTAAAACATATCGATATAACTCTAAATACTAACATCTATCATTCCAAGTTGCAGAGATCCACGGAGAACGATGGTGGTCCGACGTACTACTAACCCAACAACCCGACTATGCACTTGTATAAAAACAGAAATCCGTTTTGAAAATCTTAGACCCCTTTCGGGTTCTAGTTATTTTATACATTCGGTCTTTCAGAAGATTTCAAGTGCCATTGTTGTCAACCCAGAGCTCTGATACCATGTTGTAACACCCCAAATTCTCGGAACTCGGGGAGCTACTGGTTAGGACCTCACAATGGGTCCCGACCTTGGTTTAACAACAACTTTACTAAGATCTTACAACAAGGCACAAATGTAATTAAAACAATTTCCAAAACATAATATTTTTAATGGTATGAAGGTACACATGTGACAGCCTTACAAACATATATAAAGATACATAACATGCATGACGTATGGAAGACTCCCCCGTCCCCATCTAATGAGTGCGTGGACCCGGCTGACCATCCGTCCCGAATCTCTCTCCAACTGTTTATCTCTACAGATCTACAACACGGCTAAACCGCTAGCTAACTATCCAAATATAAGTAGAATAACAACAGCACAAACACACGCAGAAAAATGATAAACAAACATCATGTTGGCACCCAACCGTTTATTATCTATTATTTAGGTGATTTATCTTATTCAATTTTACAGTTGTGGCACGAGAACTCTTAAGAGTTCTCGCCTCCGTTCCTTATCCAACTGGGTGTAGGTCTAGCTTACCTCCGCCAGTAGCATCACTACAAACCGAGTGTGGACTAGTCCCTAAAGAAACCCTCAGCGCCCTCAAGCTAACTGAGCAGAATGCCACCGCCCGTTAGTCTTAGGCCAAGTATAGGTCGGTAATTAATTATTACTAAAATATATATATAAACATCTCAATCACACACCACTATCATCATACATGCTCATATTCAGAAGTCAGCTAAGTAAGCCCAAAGGACTTACCTGTTATAAATCTCGACTCTCTGTAAACCAAACTCGCTCTGTAAACTGTAGCAACTCAGTTGCCTGCCAAAGGAGATAAGTGCATTATCACACTCCCACGTAATTAGAAGTCTAAGACTTCTAAGATAGAAGATCGTAATAGGACATAACCAATTACAGTACTAATTTATGGTAAAATGACTATTTTACCCTTGGTCCCGAAACTCCTCGAATTTCCAAAACTCAAGTCTAAACTTCTATTTGAGACTATAAATTCATATTCTAAGTCCTAAAGTTTAGTTTGGTTACAAACTGTCACTTTTCTTATTTCCTATTTTCCGAAAGATCGTAAAGGTCCAACTTCGGTTTCAAATATAAAATTCGTAAAAGCTTATAAAAATTCCGAAACAATTCTCTAGATCATCTATGATGTTTCCTCTACCCTTAGGAGAAAGAATTTCTCAAAACTGTCCATCCATCATTTTTATAAAAATTCCAAAGTTGGTTACAACACTTGAAGTTTCCTATACTTAGCCAAAATCTGAGTACACTTTGAAAAATCATAACTTCTAAACTACTCACTGGATTTATCCCAAATTTTGATATGTTCTACTATAAAATCTTATCTATAATATATCCAAAAATCAGCCGCAAAGGAGATCAAAATCCTATTTAAAACTATCTCACAAAACCGAATTTCAGCACAACAGAAAAACTGCTTACGACTCAATCTTTGAAAAATCATACATTCCAAACCACTCGCTGGATGCCTCTCAAATTTTAATATATTCTACAACAATATGTAAACTATATCATATCCAAAATTCAAACCTAACGGATATCAAGAGCTTATTCAAAATCATCTCACAAAACAGCATCACTTGCTGATTTCCCCAACACTCAGCACATATATAAAAACGTCAACTTTGAAACACAATAACTCTCCAACCATAACTCCGATTCTTCCCAAATTTTAATATGATCTACAACAAGATGTCAACTATATCATATCAAAAATTCAAGCCTCACAGAGATCAAAAGCCTATTCAAAACTATCTCACAAAACAGCATCCCATGCTGTTTTTCTCAACTCAGCACATTTATAAAACTGAACTTTGAAACCCCATATCTCTCAAACCATAACATGGATTCCTCTGAAATTTTAGTATGATTTACTTTGAAATACCATCTATAACATATCCGAAAACTAGCCAAAAAGAAGAAGTCTAACTTACCCAAATTTGGACTCCAAAATGCCTGCTTATTACTTCATAAAAACTCGAAAAACAACATACATCTTTACTGCTCTTCTATGGCTGTTCTGTATAGATTTAGGAGACATAGAAGGTACTCATTAGGCATGAATTACATGGACGGAAGGGTAATAAGGTGAAAGGTATCAACCTACTTCATGTACGCTTAATAGTACAACCACTCCCCTATCTTCAAGTACATATACATTGCAACAGAAGAAGCAAAAGGATGGCTTACTTTGGTTGCATTAGGGAAGACAAACTTTGCCGGTGATTGCAGTCCTTGACGCCGGAAACCGGAGGGCGCAAAAGGGAGTCCGACTCTCGATCTCGACCTAGACAGGAGAAGCTTCCTTAATTTCGGCAGTCACTATAAGCGGCTAAGGTGGGAGGTTACTCGTCATTGTTAATGTGCCGAAGGCAGTGGTCCAGAGAGTCTTCTACTCGTCATCTATTGCTGCTGCTGAGTGAGAGAATTGGTGATGTTGTGGCTCCATTCTGAATATAAAGAGACAAGGTAAGAAGGGTAATGAGAGCTTACTACACGCTGGTTGAAGGAGGGGTCCATCTGCAAAGGAATAGAGTCTGCTAGTCCGACACACACTGCACAAGATTGACGATCATCAAACTGCTTGTCTGTGATGGAAGTGGTTCCGGTTCTTGAGCACGGGGAGAGTACGAGTCAGTCCGACTGGAGGCTGTGGCGACTCCTGCTGGTTGCTGTCCTTTGCTGGCGTGATAGACGAAGGCGAGGAGATGGAGCATCGACACTGTCTACGTCTCCCTTGTTGTTGGTGCGAAGACGGTGGCACGAGGAGACCGGCGTCGTCTGTGCGGAAGAGGGCGGAGTGGTGGTCTGAACTACTACCATCTTCATCCGGCATGGAAGGCGTGGACGAGCCCGACAGTAGGGTCGATTGGAGATCCTCACCAATGGCCTTGTCATGGGCTGCGAGAGAAGTAGCGGTTGGAAGGCTGGAACCCTAGGGCTGAGGAGATGAGAGGAGTAGCGGCTGGAGGCGATTTACGTGTGAGAGAGAAGGGCGGAGATGTTACGTGAGGCAAGGCTAAAGAGAGAGATATTTTAGGGTTTTACGTGTAAGAGAGGGAGAGAACATGGCTGGCTGTAACAGCTCCTTATCAGGCCCGGATGGTAGGGTTTCAAAGGCCCAAAATACTCAGCTTTGTAAAGGCCCGGAAGGCATGCTGCAGATGGGCTCGGATGGGTCCATTTTAAAGAATGAAGAAGGTAGATTGACTTGTGTATTTTATGTGAGTAAGGTCCTCACATAAAATGATAAAAATGACTAAAGGATAAGAATCCGGTGTCACATAGGATATAGTAAGGTCCTCACATAAAATGATAAAATGTGTTAATTTATAAAACTAAGGATTATGTAAGAAGATTGAAGCCTCACATAAAATTATAGAAGTTGATAAAAGCATTTTATGTGCTTAACTCTTCACATAATATGACCAGGTTTATGATGACTCGGGATTTACCGGAAATTAAATTTTCGGGTATTACAGAAGAAATCCCCTTCTTCTCTAAATGTAGCCAATGCTACAATCTAGTTCCAATTCTTAATCTAGCAATAATAGCCTAGTTACTTTGCAGAGTAACACATACTCGAGTATAGCACTCTCTAGATATTCCAATGAAGCTGTCGTGTTTTTCTCTCTTAAAGGAATAAAGATTTTGTAAACTAAGAGGAAGAAAAATTCTTGGAATGAAGATGCTTTGGATCGCTTGAAGACTTAGATGTTTCCGTGTAAGCTTGTTGTTCTTCTCTTCAATGTGATCTTCATTTATTGTCTTTGATGGAGAAGTCTTCTAGCCGTTGTGACGAGGATCATTGTGAGGTCTTTCTTTCTTCATGGAAAACATTGTTAGGTTGAGATGAAGTAGCTGTTGTAAGATCTTCTATCTTCTTCATCTCCTTGACGCACGTTGAGTCTTCTTCTCCATGATCTTCTCTTGAAGGAGCCGTTGAAAATTTTGTCGTTGAAGTTCTTGTTTCAATCTCCGAGATCTTCCAAGTTGTTGAGAATATTTGATTTGAAGATCTTCGAGATCTTTGTGAGATCCGTTTGGAAGATATCTCCAATCTTGCGTCAATTTGTTGAGATCTTTGCAAGATCTTATTGTTGGGCCGAATCTTCTTTGTTGGTCGAGATCTTCTTCTTGGCCGAATCTTCTTGATTTCTTCTTGGAAGATCTTCTCTTGATCCTTGGTAGATTTGGTTGTTGAGATTGAATCTTGAATTTTGAATTCCTTCTAGCCGGTATATCCTTTGTATCTTATTTTAAGGCTTCGGCTTTGATCCCTTGGAATGGTTTTCAAGGCCTCCGCGCTGAACCTTTGAAATGCTTTCCAATCTCTGCGCTTGTCCCTTGTATCAGCTTTCAAGGCCTCCTTTCATCCTTTGAAATGCTTTTCAAGGCCTACACACATTTGACAAGCACAAAACCAAGCCATGCAATCTAGAAATATAATCGATATTTGTTAGTATAAAAACCGCTCATTTGTGTTAAGTCTTCCATCATCAATATGCAAACATATAACCAAGGTGGAGTTATCAGTTTGTCTATGAGAGTTATGATAGTTTGGATTTTTTTATGCAATTGCGAGAGTCGAGTGTGGAATATTTTATTACTATATATGTTCTTCAAGGTGTTGATGGCAAAATTACAAGAGTCGGGTCACTCATACCTTTCATATTCCACAAAATACAAGAGTCAAGTGAAATTGTCCCCCGCATAACATGTTTTACATCTGCCTTTGATTTATAAATTGAGATCTATATACTTATGTTGTGGTGATCTTGGTGCTGGAACTCTTCAATTAATCGTTGAAATTATCTTCTAACCGTCTTACTTAAGAAAACTCTTATAGTGAATCATGTAGTGATGAGAGTCAAATCTAACACTTTTTAGACCTTAGACTCATGCATTTCATACCCCCTATTACTCTCTCATACATCTCTATTTGCATGGAGAGTGTTCACTTTCTGTATTTCGGTATCTACCTTGGATTTTATGTGTTTCAGGCATTCAAGGCCGTTTATGGAGCATAGTTGTATGAAAATACCATAGCACGAGGATTCGATCTTTCCTGGAGCCGGAGAGTACATGGAAACATCAGCATCGAGTGAAGATTGAAGAAGTCAAGTAAAAACCATTGAAATTGGATGTCATTTTATGACGACCTCTAAGAGATTTTTCTAATTTTGACCATCTTCTCTTTGTAATTGGACAATCATACCAACAACAAAGTTATGGATCTCAAAAGATCTTCAAAAGTAGTACTCATGGGTCAAGTAGTTTCAACCAGATCGAGCAGCGGAAAAGCCATTTTTACTGAATTATCAAAGAAGTTGTCAAACAGCATTCCCTACGCGCAACTAACTCCCAATATACGGCTAGTCTATGGCCGTATGGAGGTTGTATCACCTGCCCCGAGAAGGAAACTATATCTTTTCGATCGCAACTATGGAAGGTTATATTTGTGTAATCCTGAACTCAAAGATTTTCCTCTATATATTCACATGTCAACTTTAGGGTTAGAGGCATCCACATAGCATCCACCATCCCACATAGATTGCCCGCAACCATCCCACAACCACATATTTCTCTAAACCCTACCTGTCAACTAGTTGTTTGCTTTGCTTTGAAGGTTTACCTTACTGGAACCAAACAATTGTGAGTTTATATCTTTATTGATTTTATATATTGTCTTTGCTTTATATCTGATCATGTCTGGCTAAATTCTCTCTTGATCTAAAGATTGGATAATCCCTATAACGATTTAATCTATTGTTTGCATAAATATTTATACATTGCGATTGTGATATTATTTTTTTTCAAAGCGCGTCATTCCTACCTTTTATTCACCTTCGAAAGAAGTGGTGTTTTTAATTGGTTTAGATAAAACAAGTGAAGAGCCACAAGAGAATGACGTTTTATTGGATTTATTGAATAGAACTTTTTTGAGAGTACTGGTTTATTAAAGCTTCGAGGATTTCTAATTATCGTAGAAAGTTCCAGTCTTTGTACATTTTTCTAGCTGAAGGGCCAAAAGTGAATATTGATCTTGGGTTTTCGGATTTCTAAGTGTTTAATGGGTTTTTCTATACTTGCTGAACCGCTTGATTGAGAGCCCCGTAAGTTGAAAAACATGATCTTTGTTTGTCTATATCAAACGTTATTTTAGATGGTTACCTACAATTATCATATATCAATGTTCATGATATATATATAGATCCTGACTCATATGTAAACAACTCTTACCATGTGAACATGTAAGCACCGAATATATGTGACTATATCGCCGAATATATGAGTCAGATCCGGCGAATATTTCTTCCACTAATCACACGATTTTTTCCCCTTTAATATCGTCTAATCTCAACCATCTATTTAACGATCTAACGAATATAATTTGTTCTCATTTTACATGGTAAGAGTTGTTTACATGAGAGTCAACCTGTATATAGATATATTTATATATCAATATCTTAATTATATATATTGAGGATTCATGTTTTCTTAGTTCGCTTCCATCATATAATTGTCTACAATCATTATTTTTTTCGCATGTTACAATTGCTACCTTATTGCGTTGCTTTACACTTAAAATAATAGTTATTAATATTATCCAATTCAGACGCAATCCCTGTGAATTTGATACCCGATTATACTATACCCGATCATGTATCCTTGTGGGAAGGTTGCTGTTACTTTTCGGTAAAACTTGCACGATCACGCAGCAAACAAACTTTCCTTCTCCCTTACTATTACTTTTTGTTACAATTTTTCTATAATGATCGATTGGACAACACCTTGTCAACCGATTGAATAGTTTGTATTTCTCTTCCTCGTGCTTTTTATTTTCTTATTCTGTTATTTGTGTTTGTCTAGTTTCATAGATCGATCAACTAGTGAAAATTGATCGATTGACTGACCTTTTTGTTTTCATTAATTGTTTATATTTTGTTTATTTATTTAGTTGTTTTAGTATTAATCTATTGAATCATGTCATCACGTTCCCTAAGTTCGATACAGACCCCTTTACTATAATCAGGTCTTATAAAGTATTTGCGAGATTTGGGGGTCGCGGTTCAGCCCTCTTCAGTGATTGGAACCTCTTAATGAAACCACTTAAACATACCAATGTCTAATATGGATGAATCATATGAATTAGTTGAGTACCATGGATCGGTAGGACTAGTCATCAGTCTTAGATATTATCTTTATAGTCTTTTCTTACTTCTTTTATTTTTTTTATTTGCTTTCCTTTCATCTCGAGTTAGATATATTTTCTAGTTTCTAGGATTGTGGATAAGAACTCAATATATGATTAGAGTTATGATTTGATTGCGTTCATGAATGATTAATGGATGTATGTTTGAGTTTAGTCTTTCTCTAGAGATGTTGAACTTAGGGTTGAACATTAGGCTGCATTTTAATTTCTTTTTTTAATTGTATTGAGTGACAAAAACTATCACCTTAGGAATGAACAATGATATATTGGTTGAAAGTTCTAGGTATTCTTTGTAGGCCTCAATCGATAGGTAAACATATAGGTGGAATGAAACATTGAGATGCTAGAGAAATGTTTTGCTTCATAATGTGTTGTATTTTATCTATAAGTGTTTGTTTGCATTGTGATCATGCCATTAACACTTATATGATCAAGTCACGTATAATTAATTTATATGATCATGCCATTAGAACTTAGGTTCATGTTAATTGCATTAATCACGATAGTGCATATGTTTATTGGTTTGAGTCACTCCACACACTCAAAAGGAGTGTCAAATTATATGATGAGGCCACCTAAATATGGTCATATATCATCATGCATGATTAACTGCTTTCATTGAACTAGATAGTAAATCTAGATTGGAGAGGTTACCTCTCAATCCTAGAGTCATACCTATCATATATATTTTACACCTTTCACTTTACTATACCTATTTTTATTCACTTCCCATGTTTATATCCTTTGTTTTTTCTCTTTGCTTAAACTTTTGGGAACTCAATTGTCGATCAAACAACCAAAGTCTTTGTGGATACAACCTTGATTTCTATTATATACTACAATTACAATTACCGTGTACTTGCGGTTTGTATTGTCTTAATTGAGACGCATCACCGGCCTGAGTGGCTTGGAAAATGACGTCACTGGGCAACTTAGTGTGTTGTTCTTGGATAGATTTAAGGGAGGAAAGTGTGTCGTAGATGCTTGCCATGTGAAACAAAGCTCCAAGGAAAAAAATAATACTTGCAACCGTATTTTGCATGCATCGAATGGGAGTGGAAAGAATCTAATGAATTAAGAAGCATAGACCATTGAGCATCCGAGATAACCGGACCAACATCACATCGATCTGGGCGGTAAGAGGAATGTCCGCGGCTTATTGTCCTAGACATTAACCGATGCCGACGAGGGACTCACATTGGCGGTGTGGTGTGGTGGAGGAAGAAGGGTTACCATGGGAACCCTTCTAATAATCTAGATATCCGATCACTTTGAAATAAGATTTTGTATCGTTGCCTCATTTACAACAACGGTAAAAAAAAAAAAAGCTTACTTTGTCGGATTTTGTAGATGGACGAGAATTGTTTTAGATTTATAAACTAAACTTGCGACATATTTTTCTAGGAAGATGTCAGAAAGGTTGAATCCTTTGGACGATTGTCGTGGCTTTGAGGAATGGTTTTAAGTCAGTCCTCCTGAATTAATCATATAATAGATCTTATTACGCTTAGGAAAGGGTTCTACGCAATAATGGTGGAATGAAGAGACGCATAATATTCGTCATCCAGGCCAATAAGAAGTTGATTCACTTCTTCCTCTACTTTGGCCTTGACCTTGTTGTCACAAGTGTAGGTACAATTGCATATGTTAGTTTTGTGGGAGGAAGTTTCATCCTAGGTTTTCTTTAAACGGACAAAATAGATGCCTACTTGGTCTCCATTCCGAAGATAGCAGACGAGATCGGCATGAAGCTGGAGGAGTCTAGAATCATTGCCAACATCGAATCTTGGTTTTTCATCTTCCCATAAAAGTTGTACGGTAGAGCAATAGCTAACTGACATACATAAAATTCGATCAATAGCAGCCACGATCCATACTGAAAACATGGAATTAACACAAACTAATAAGGATAGTCGTCTCACTTAGATTTTGGTTCTTTAATTTGTTTTTTCATTAATGAATTCAAGCTTTCTTTTAGCAAAGAAAGCATGAGTCGTGACCAATAAACCATTCGGTATAATTTTCAATTGTGAGAAGGATGGAGCATATTTCTTAACCAAGATGATTAGAGCCGAGGAGTGCAAATAGTAAACGGGTGCTAGTGTTAAAGCCGTGATGTTGGGATGGTGGACGGCAGAACACGGCTGTGTGGTGGACGACGGTGTTTGAAAGCCGGTTGTTATGTTTGTTGCTTTTAGGACTTTGGCGGCCGTGTGCCCCGTGTTAGGTTTAGACGGAAGTGTGGTATGAGGATATGAGGTGTGATACCAAAGCATGTATTTCTCTCTTGTTATCGTTGAGGCTACCATGGGTGACACTGACTTTAGAAAGTAAGCAACCAAAATTGAGAGTGAGCGAAGAAATTAGTAGAAAGATTATCGAAATAACAATAATTAGTAAGTAATGATTTGGCTTCTACAGGTTTTAAGACCCAACAAAGATCTTGTATGAGATTTGGTGCCTACTACTTTCCGGACCCTCCAACATTAACATTTTTCATATGTTGTCTCAAACTCTATAAGTCAAACATCACCACTGGGATTCTAACTTCATCCTTATTTATAAAGTTGTTTTTACGGATTTCCAAACAAGTCCTCCACGTTCCACATATTTACAAAGTAGCAACACTTACCTTAACCAACAGAACTACACCAACATTAACAATGAAACTATACATACGGAAATTTCTTAAGGAAATGAATCGTCCCTTGTCTAACACTAAAGTTAGCAACTATAAGAAGGATGACAAGGAGATCAAGAAACTGTAAACATCTCCTTAAATCATCTCCTATTTTATCACCATCTACGATAATCTCGTGTTACCAAACAAACCCTAACTAGAGCATTGTTGAAGAAAAACTAAATGTTTTTGGCAGAAAATGAATTGTAAACAGACTCTTGTTAGATTCACATAATATCATATTTTCGATGTGAAATATTTCCACACATCGTAACACTCGCCCTCAAGTGCAACTACCCTCAACTAGTTGACATTTGACATAAAATCTTAAGGCCGGTTTAGTCAAACGAGCTGATAGCATATATTCGTTATTCACAACCCAAACATACATAGGATAACAAAGTCGCTTAAACCTTACCTACCTTACCTATAATATCATGAAGAGATTTATCAACTGTAAATTTGTTTATTTCATCAAATTTTTGTATAAACAAATATTAAAACGATAAACTAACAAACAAATGATAAACCAATCCTAAGTTATCAATCAGCGAAAATTGATGAAGAGATGTTCATAAAGCAATTATTGGTGCAGAAATATATGACCTGAAAATTAATTTATAAGGTCCCTTTTTTCACAAATTACAAAGGTAGGCCAAGCTCAAGTAAACATACGATGTAATAACAAATAGTGTAACCCAATAAGGTCGTAAGTGAATTCTTCTCAAGCGAGACTCTCATAGATAGGCAAGACGTAGCCAATATATACTTATTTAAATTTATGATTTTTGGCTCATTTGGTTTATAGATATGCGAGAATAAATTGCTGTCATCATAAAATTAAAAAAAGGTTTTGGTATGTTTGCACTGCATAGTCTGCATGTAATTAAAACCGTTAAAATCAGAAAGTGTAATTACAGAATGAGGCCATTCGCAATTGCTCGATTGGTATCAACATGAGTAGTTTCGTAAACCGGCAATTCGGCACAGTACCTGTCCACTCCGATCTCTAACAGATTCTCCAATTCAAACAGATCTGAGCTGCAACAACTTTCCATGTCTTCATCCTCATCCTTTGCCGCACTCAGCTCCCATTTCTTGTTGTAATTCCGCAGTAACTCCATCGCCGCCTCTTCCACTCTTTTGTTCTTCTCCATAGCACGCAAATTCAACTCTGGATCCACTGTCACCGCCGACTTTGAATTTTCTGATCTGGTTGCGGATGTCGTTAGATCTTCGTCGATGGTGACGCTCACTGGACAAAACCTAACCGACCGTTTCACAGTGCTGGAGGATGGCGTTTTGCTGAGACAAGACCGGGAATAGGAAGAAGCGGTAGAACAGGTAGGCGTTGATGTTGTTGTTGTTGTGTAATTGGATTTGGATTCGGATCCCTCCCACTTTACAACATCGCAGC
Organism: Fagopyrum esculentum; assembly: GCA_033239045.1. Taxonomy (NCBI): domain Eukaryota; kingdom Viridiplantae; phylum Streptophyta; class Magnoliopsida; order Caryophyllales; family Polygonaceae; genus Fagopyrum; species Fagopyrum esculentum. The sequence continues at coordinate 131,942,898 of BSUD01000004.1, forward strand.
GTTCGCTGGTGTTCGTCGCCGGCATTGACGTTGAAATCCTTTGTTTTTTGGGGTTGCTGGTTGCGTTGAATAGAGAGTTGAGGAACGTTGCTAGTTTGCCTCCTGGCGAGATAGGCTGCTTCATTCTCTTCAGATCGCCGTAGAATTTCATCGCTCGTGCCTTCGCCGTCCTTCCGGATCCAGAGCCGTGATTTTTCGACGGCTTGTCGTCAGAGCGGCGGTTCTTCCGGTAGAGTAGGTCGTCAGAGAAGCTCTCCGAGTGTGATGTCCGGATTGGCTTCAGCGACTTGTTCTTCGTCTTGGATCGGTAGAAGGAATCAGTGTCAGAAGACGAGAATCCGCCGATTGAGCTCGAATCAGAAGAGGTTATCATATGTCGCCGGCGAGCTCCAAAGTCGTCATGACTAGTGCCTGTCTTCTCCATCCAAGAATCGACGATCCGATCCCTTGATCTACGACCGTCTGAGCCTTTGGTCCTTCTCTCAGACATGTCAAGAGGAGAATAGGTGGTGCTCTTAACTGCCATTTCCGACGAGGAAGAATGAAGAGCAGAGTCGTCGAAAGAGCGGTAGATGGAATCTAGAAGAGTAGACGAGAAAGAAGGAGGATCGTAGCTGTGGTAGCGATTTCTGCTGATACGATACCTGTTCTCCATATTTAAAGCTGACTGAACACAGCAATGAGATAAACAAGTACTGATATATGATGATGGTGTTTGTTTGCTTTATCCTCCTCTATGAATGATTGAATGTCTGGCTTCAGAGCGTCAATGGCGGTCTCTAGAAGCGAAAACGAGTGAGATAGTAATGATGGAAACGAAAGAGAGGAGAACAGGGGAAATTATGCTGTGAAGCACTACAGAATCAACCGAAAAGTAGAGTTGAGATATTAGAGAGATGTTGAAGACAAAAGTCATCAATGGCTTCCAGATGATTACTCTTGTTAACAGGGGAGGAGAGAGAAACCCTAAATCCACGCTTGGAAGTGGAGAGGAACAGAGTGAGTAGCAGAGGGGGGCTCGTGCGTCTGATTGAGCAGACGGATCTTTTATAAAGGAGAACTATAATAGGTTGAGCTGGCCGTATTTGACAGCCTACTCAAACTCATCCTCGTGACGTGGCATTACATTTTCCCAAACTAAACTTTTTTGTCACACAATAAAATCTCATAAACCCATTATAATATTAACAGCCCGTTTGGTTGGAGCGGTGGAATGAAAACGGAATGAAATCGAATAAGGGTAGGGAAAGGAAATGAAATGAATGAAATTACTTTTATCTGTTAATAGACCTCTAACTCAACATAGTTTTTGATTGATTCGGAATCATTCCGTTACCAGAAATGATTCTCGGTGCTTCCAAACGAGCTTTATATTATAAACTGTATACAAGCTCTTAAAAATGGTTATCGGGTTTAGTAGTATGATTTAATGGGAATATTGTCTAAACAATACCCTATTTTTTGGGCTGACTAAATTTTAGTACCCATTGATTTTAATTATTAGAACGTTACCTCATTTATTGACCTCGACAAAAGATTAGTATATACGTTACTGTCTACACATTAAATTCAAAGAACGACGTTAATTGTGCGGGGCAAAATTGTCATATTACCTAGATAATGTACGGTTCTAGTTTTTAATTTAATTTTTCCTTTTTTGAGGTGCTTTTTTGCAAAATCTCTACAAAAAAAATTCTCAAACCCTAATTTTCTCTCTCCTTATTTCCACCGTCTCTCACATCTCTGTATCTCTTCTTCGATTTCCTTAGCAGAAAACTGAACTAGTTTCAAATGCGGAAAACAAAAATCAATCTGCATCATAGAAGGCCTCGACAATTTCGAGGACTTCTTTGTATTTGCAACTTCAAGGCCTTCTCTGTATCTCTTCTTCGATTATGGGATTTCAATTTTCTGCATTACGGGTTTTCAGTTTTCTGCATTTGAAAATGGTTCATTTTCAAATGCAGAAAAATAAAATCAATTTGCATCACAGGGGCAACTTTGAGGCCTTTCTATGTATATCTTCTTCGATTTCCTTCTCAAATCCTAACTTGCACTGGCTTTTGTTGCTAAAACTGATTCACCTGAAACCCCTCCCTCAATCCGTTAGTAAAATCGTGCAAGTTATTCCCTACTCTAGTTGCGATGATTGTAAACTTCAGAACTGCCTTGCTTCAACCCGTGACTTTTGGCCAACCGGTTGAATGAACTAATTAGGAGCAGGAGCATCACTTTCATTCCTCTTCTCACTCAACTTAGGCAATGTTGCAACTGGGTCATCAGCCCTAACTAGCAGCGAAGAAGCCGAGAAAGAAAGCTTGACAGGTTGCACTATCTCCAAGCTCTCAAGCACCGATCTAACGGACCCTAATTCACAAAGTTTGATTTCAGCAAACACCCAAGACCTGAATTGCAGTAGATTTGGCAAGAAATGACCTCACACAAAAGAATAAATGAAGCAACAGTCCACGTGGCGAGAGAAGCCATGGATACTCAGTAAAGAAGGCCCTCAAAAAAGAAAATTAAAAAATGAAATAGTACATGGACGATTTTGCCCCTAATTTTTAACACCGTTAAGATGGTTTAACGGATGAACAGTGATCGATGTACTAATCTTTGGTTGGGGTCAGTAGATGAGGTATCGTTCCGATAGTTAAAACGATAGGGTACTAAAGTTTAGTAAACCCAAAAGATGGGGTATTGTTTAGACAATTTAAGTTTTTTTATGCATCCAAAATCTATGATTTTTAGTATTCTTAAAATGCATAACTAACAATTATATGATACAAGTTTTTTCTTACACCGGAAAAAAAAAAAACTTAATAGATAGACATATGTTGCATATTGAAAGGTATAAAATGGCAAATTAAAGGTTTGTTAGATGAAACAAACCTAATCAAAGTACAAACAAAGAGAACATTAAACACAAACTGATACAAAATAAATACGAGAGAAGGAAGAAAGACAAAGCGAAGAAAAATGGTGAAATGTTGTCGGTTGGATAAAGTGTACCGAAAGATTTGAAAATTTCACAATGAAAATCTCAAATTTAAACTCGATCACATTAACCATCAGGTTTAGTCACACATTCATGTAAGATCCTAAGTTTTTGCCTTCACTGTCCCCACGGTGAAGAGGGCCGCCCCCGCGGCCAGCCGCCCCAGCGGCTGTGAGATCCGCCCCTGCGGATAGTGTGACAGATCGCGCCGATCTGTTTTTGTCGTTTTATCTTTCTTCCATAGATAGAATACCCGATATTCTATCTTATGGGTCGGTTTCCTTGTTCTCTTTCTAACCCTAGACGCCCTTTCCGTCTAGCGTTCCAACACTCCCTATATATTCCCTTCCTTCTCTCCTTTTTCCCGTTCCTTGCTATCGTCTTCAAACCCTAGAGAGCTGTAGCCGTCCTTGCTTCCTACAATCCCGCTGAATGTGTAAGTGCATCTTTTCTGGTTCTTCCTCACTTTCCCTTAGTGTTGCATGCCTTCCCTTCTGTTTTGGTTTCTTCCTTTCGTTCTTTTCTTTCCTTCTTCTCCAAGGATCAAGCATTAACCTTGATTCTTGTGGAGTGTTCCGTTATTGACCCTTCATTGTTCTCAAGCTCTTTGGAGTGGAGTCTCGACGTGTTGGAACCAAAGGTTCGAGCTTTGGTTGCCCCTGCTGTGAGATCTGTCGAAGAGAAGCCCGACAGTAGCTTCTGACGAAGATCCGCCTCTGCGCCTGCACAGAGCCGCCCCTGCGCCTCTGTCACAGCCGCCCCTGCGCATCTGTCTAACCGCCCCTGTGGTTTCTCTGCAGTAGCTCCCGTATTTGGTGAGTTGTTTCCTTCCTTCCTTCCTTTCCTCATTCCTTCCTTGGTTCCTTATGGTTGTTCCTTGTTCCCTTGAGTTTTTGTAAGACTAAGGTTGAACCCTTAGCGTGTGGTGATCTCTTAGAGATCTTTGAGACTAGAAGTCATAGACTTCTAGCAACCGTTTCGTTCCTGATTCGTGTTGCTTGTTCGTACAGGCTTTCCTTGCTCCTTTCCTGAGGGAAACTGAGCTTCCTTGTGTGTTTCTGAGTTGTTCGCTGATCTCTTGTGTTACCTTCGTGTGAGGTAAGTCCCTTGGACTTACTTAGCTTCATTCCGCGTATTAGTTGAATTGTATTGGCTTGTTTGTGTTGCTATCATGTTTATAACGAATAATTGGAAATAGGATTCACCCTTATAACCTTAATTGGCCCAAGTGTATTATAACCGGGAGGTGACCATTTGTCTAGTTCTACAGGAGGCTAGAGTATGCTCTTGCAACCCAGACCCGTAGGTAACGGATAGTACTGATCTATTCCTATTGGTAGACAGAAGCGGAGGCGAGTTTCGGGAGATTCTCGTGTGACAAAAGAAGTTGAATTAGTAATGGATAACCTTAATGAAAGATAATAACCGGTTGATGTGTGAGCATGCTATGTGTTTTCTTTACCTGATGTGTGTTTGTGCCTTTACACTCTTGCTTATACCTAGAATGTTAGCTAACGGTTTATACCGTCGTTGTAGATGTTCAGCCGGTTCAGGATGGTGCTGAGTGATCCGGACGGTGTGGTTATCCGGGGTTCCCGTACATTATATATAGGATGGGATTGAGTTTTTGTTTCGTTTGTTGTTTCCCTTTCGTTTTGACCCGACTGTGGATCTTTTGTGTTTTCTTCTGTTTGAACCTTTGGTTTTATATTGAGTTTTTTTTCATTCGTCTGTGCCTTGTTTTAAGATCCATTTGTTGTGGCTACTTTGAGGGTCGGGACCCATTGTGCGGTCCTAGCCCGTAGCGCTTCAAGTTCCCAGAACTTGGGGTATTACAATATGGTATTAGAGCTCTAGGTTGGCAATAATGGCACTCGAAATCTTCTAAAGGTCGGATGGATAAATAAATAGAACCCGCAAGGGGTCTAACGTTTTCAAAAGGGAGTTCTGTTTCAACCTTTCGGTCTGGGATAGATGTACGGGCGACCATCACTACCTCCGCGGATCTCAGCAGTGTAGTTTCTTTCGTGTTGGCCTTTATATATGCTTTTTCTCGACTTTTTGCTTTAGCTGTAGCGTGGCCGCATATCTATATATATAGTCTTATATATCTATCCTTATAGCAGATGGCGCGTACTAGAGCTACATCTGCTATGGGGCGAGGAAGGGGTCGACCACCACTTCCACCTACCGTCCGTGGACGAGGGCGTGCAGGAAGACCTCCACTAGCTAGAGGTCGGGGCCAAGCCCCAGTTGCTGATCCGTCTATCGCTGAGGCATTCGCTGAAGAAGTTGTTGAGAGCATTATTCTTGAGGCTGGAAATAAGACCGCTGCTAGGTCTGGAGCACAGAGAGCGTCATCAACAGAGTCCGCACGAGTGTCCATCGAAGCTTCTGCATTTCACGACTATGTGCAGAGGGTTGAGGAGGCTATCAGGACTGGAGGCCCAACACCAGTGCTGCCAGTTCCTACGAGATCAGCTGAGGTTTTGCAGAGAGTTACACAAGCTGTTGCCCCGCCTGCTGGAGTTGTTGAGGTTGTTAGAGCGCCGGCTGAGGGAAAAGAGCCAAATCTTGACAGTTGGTTGAAGGCTTTCGACCAGCTGAAGGTTCCCGTCTTCTTGGGAAGAACTAGCTTGGAGGTGGAGCAGTGGCTAGGACAGGTGGATTCTGCCATGGAGGCTATCAGTTGCCCCGAGGGACGTCGAGTCAACATAGCACAGACGCTGTTGAAGGATCAGGCTCATTCTTGGTGGAGGACCATTCGTAGTAAGGTTACCAGTTATGAGCAGATGAAAACAGTGATCAAGGATCGCTATTGCCCTGCAACCATGAGGAGGGATCGTCTTCAGGATTTCCTTGAGGCTGGATTCGAGGATTGCCTATTGTTGAGATCATCCTCAAGTTTCAAGACGAGTTGGCGTTTCTAGGTCCGTCCGCACCACCGGAGGATCAGCATGTTTACCTTTTCTCTCGGAGGTTGAGAGAATCGACACGCTCTTATCTTATTGGTTTCCGTTGTGAGTCTTTGACGGACTATCAAGACAGAGCTTCTGCCTATGAGAGAGACCGACCGGGTCCGAGGAGAGCTTCTCAGACAGGAGTTCTGGAGAAGAGACAGAAGACTGGATCAGCTAGTGCTAGAGCTGGAGCAGCTGGTTTTGGGCGTAGTCAGACGCCTGGACGTTCTAGTTTCCAACAGAGTTCTGACAGAGGACGGCAATGTCATAACTACGGAGTAGCTGGTCACATCCGAGCTGACTGCAAGAAGCCAGCAGTGACTTGCTTTTCTTGTGGCAAGCCCGGACATAGAGTTGCGTTTTGCCGTCAGGGCAAGGCGCTATCTCAACAGGTTCTTCACTTGCCAGTGTTGCTGGAGGAGGATAGAGATCTCAGTACCAACAGCAGCAGAGAGTTTCAGGTTCCGTCGCTCCTCAGGGTTCCACTCTGGGACAGGGGAGAGGTAGAGGACGTGTTGGTGGATCCGTAGACACCAAAGATGCACCAGCCAGAGTTTATGAGTTGAGGAGTGTTGTAGAGCCGACAACGCCAAAAGCTACAGGTACCATTCACATTAACGGTTTTCTTGTCAAAGTTCTTTTCGATACTGGTGCTACGCATTCTTTTATATCTGCTGCATGTGTAGATAGATTGGTCTTAGTTACTGTAGAGGGTAGACCCTTCTTTATAGGATTACCCGATGGGGTAAGATACGAGGTACGCGAGAGGTCCGCGATTGCCCTATTAGATTGGGAGGTCGCGATTGGCCATCTAACTTCTTCGTCATGTACTTAGTACATGAAGAAGTTATTCTGGGCATGGATTGGATGGATCGACATCAAGTAGTTCTGGACATCGGCAAGAGGACAGTAACAGTAACTACAGATGCAAGCCATGTTGAGATTTTCCGAGGATGGGATCTCGGGAAGACTGGTACAGTCATTAGTGCAGTACGAGCTGCGAGACTTATCAGTCAGGAATGCGAGGCTTTTTGGTGTTATGCCATGAAGGATAGTATTGGTCCAGATTTGGAGGAGATTCCAGTAGCTTGCGAGTTTGCTGACGTCTTTGGAGAGCAATCAGGTTTACCTCCACAACGAAGTGTAGACTTTGGCATTGATCTAGATCCCGGTACGAGACCGATCTCTAAGGCTCCTTATCGTATGGCGCCTATCGAGATGCTTGAGTTGAAGAAGCAGCTTGAGGAGTTAGCAGAGAAGGGCTTCATCCGCCCAAGTGTATCTCCTTGGGGTGCACCCGTTCTCTTCGTCAGGAAGAAAGATGGGTCAATGAGGTTATGTATCAACTACCGAGAGCTGAACAAGGTGACGATCAAGAACAAGTACCCATTTCCCCGTATCGATGATCTTTTGGATCAGCTACATGGAGCTTTAGTGTTTTCAAGGATCAATTTGAGATCTGGATATCACCAGTTGAGGGTGAGAGAGCAGGACGTAGCCAAGACAGCGTTTCGGACCAGATATGGACACTACGAGTTTGTAGTGATGCTATTTGGGCTCACGAATGAGCCTGCAGTCTTCATGGAATTGATGAACAACATCTTCATCGACTTTCTAGACCAGTTTGTAGTTGTCTTCATCGACGACATTCTGGTTTACTCCCGCAGTAGAGAGGAGCATGTTGGACACTTGAGGATCGTTCTTCAGGTCTTACAGGATAGAGAGCTCTATGCCAAGCTCTCTAAGTGCGAGTTTTGGATGTCCGAGGTAGCATTCCTTGGTCACATTGTTTCAGCTGAAGGGATCAAGGTAGATCCGGCAAAGATTGAGTCAGTAGCTTCTTGGCCGCCACCTAAGAACATTAAGGAGGTTCGCAGCTTCTTAGGATTGGCAGGCTACTACAGGCGTTTTGTTGAGGGCTTTTCAGTTATTGCCCGACCGTTCCTTGCTACGGAAGTCTACGAGGTGCGTATGGTCCGAGTCGTGCCTGCCTAGCTTTGAGGAGCTGAAGAAGAGATTGACCTCTGCTCCTATCCTAGCTCAGCCAGAGGGCATTGAGGATTTTGTGGTTTACAGCGACGCATCCAAGCTGGGCTTGGGATGTGTATTAATGCAGAGGGGAAAGGTGTTCGCTTATGCGTCTCGACAGTTGAAGACGTACGAGGAGAATTACCCTACCCATGATCTTGAGTTAGCTGTTGTTGTTCATGCTTTGAAGATTAGGAGACACTATTTGTACGGAGCCACGTGTCAGATTTTCACATACCATAAGAGTCTGAAGTACATATTCACTCAGCGGGAGTTGAATAACCGCCAGCGTAGATGGTTAGAGTTGATCAAGGACTTTGATCTTGAGATCTTATACCACCCGGGAAAGGCTAATGTTGTAGCAGATGCCCTCAATAGGAAGACTTCCCGGGAGATGGTGATCGCTAGGCTGACAACTCAGCCACAGTTACAGCGAGATTTGGCATGGCTAGAGATGGATATCTACTTCCCAGATTCCGATAGCCAGTTGTCCCCCTTAGAGATAGTACCTGGTCTGTTGGCCGAAATCCGACAAAAGCAGGCGAGTTGCCCAGCTTTGACACAGATCCGAGACCGGATGTCTCGAGGAGAGGAACCACAGCTTACAGTTGGTGCTGACGGAGTTTTGAGACGCTAGGAGCGTGTTTGTGTGCCGTCAGATCGAGAGTTGAGACAAAGGATTCTTCAGGAGGCTCACTCTTCACCTTACTCAGTACACCCTGGTGTGAGTAAGATGTATCAGGATGTCAAACGCTCTTTCTGGTGGGGAGGTCTGAAGCTAGATGTGACGAGATATGTAGCTCAGTGTGCGACCTGTCAGCAGGTCAAGATCGAGCATCATAGACCAGGAGGCGAGCTACACCAACTTCTCGTTCCTCAGTGAAAGTGGAAAGACATCTCTATGGATTTTGTGACTGGTTTGAGACCGAGTCGTGGTTTTGATGCTATCTGGGTCATAGTAGATCGACTGACGAAGACCGCACGTTTCATTCCGATCAAGAAAACGTGGCCGGTAAGTCGATTAGCAGAGGAGTTCACGAGACAGATAGTGAGACTACATGGAGTACCTAGGATCATAGTCTCTGACAGAGACGGACGGTTCACTTCGAGGTTCTGGCAGCAAGTTCATGTCGCTCTAGGCACGAGTCTACAATTCACTACTGCTTATCATCCTCAGACCGATGGTTAGTCTGAGCGGACCATCCAGACTTTGGAGGACATGTTACGAGCCTGTGTGTTAGATTGGGGACAGATGTGGCCAAATCACCTTCCCTTAGTGGAGTTTTCATATAACAACAGTTGGCACGCATCGATCAGGATGGCTCCTTATGAGGCTTTATATGGACAGAGATGTCGTACACCGCTGTGTTGGGACAAGCCTAATAGTGCCAGCAGAATAGCACCTGAGCAGATTCAGGATGACATGGCCCGAGTAGCAGTGATCCGAGAGCGGATGTTAGCAGCACAGAGCCGACAAAAGTCTTATGCAAATAAGAGGCGCAGACCTCTGGAGTTCAGAGTTGGAGCTCAAGTTTGGTTGAGAGTATCCCCGACACAAGGCGTCAGACGTTTCGGTGTTAAAGGGAAGTTGAGTCCCAGATATGTTGGACCGTTCGAGATTCTTGAGCGAGTTGGAGAGGCAGCTTACAGACTTGCGTTGCCACCGAGAATCGAGGGTGTTCACCCAGTTTTCCATGTGTCTCGGCTATAGGAGTACATACCTGACCCGAGACACATCGTCAATCATGAGGATCTAGAGATCGAGCCGGACCACACGTTTGTAGAGCACCCGGTGGCTGTCTTAGAGCGTAGTACAAGACGCTTGCGTTCGAAGGACATCCCGATGATGAAGATATAGTGGTCGATGCGAGGAGCTGATGAGGCGACTTGGGAGACAGAGGATAGTGTCCAGAGGAACTATCCGGAGTTTTACCCTGAGCTTGTTGCACCGTTAGCTTAGTATGTTGTTTGGTTTTTCCTTTGTTGCGTTGTGAACGCTTTTGTGTGACGTTTTGTGTTACGTGCCCTGAGCGGAAAATATATGAGCTCAGTTCTGTTTCTATGTGTTGTTGTGATCGTTTGGCTTTTGCAAGTTTCGGGACGAAACTTCTTTTTAGGGGGGATCTGATGTAAGATACTAGGTTTTTGCCTTCACCGCCCCTGCGGTGAAGAGGCCGCCCCTGCGGCTGTGAGATCTACCCCTGCGGATCGTGTGACAGATCGCGCCGATCTATTTTTGTCGTTTTATCTTTCTTCCATAGATAGAATACCCGATATTCTATCTTATGAGCCGGTTTCCTTGTTTTCTTTCTAACCCTAGACGCCCTTTCCGTCTAGCGTTCCAACCCTCCCTATATATTCTCTTCCTTCTCTCCTTTTTCCCGTTCCTTGCTATCATCTTCAAACCCTAGAGAGCTGCATCCGTCCTTGCTTCCTACAATCCCGTTGAACGTGTAAGTGTATCTTTTCTGGTTCTTCCTCATGTTCCTTTAGTGTTGCATGTCTTCCCTTCTGTTTTGGTTTCTTCTTTTCGTTCTTTTCTTTCCTTCATCTCCAATGATCAAGCATGAGCCTTGATTCTTGTGGAGTGTTCCGTTGTTGACCCTTCATTGTTCTCAGGCTCTCTGGAGTGGAGTCTCGACGTGTTGGAACCAAAGGTTCGAGCTTTGGTTGCTCTTGCTGTGAGATCTGTCGAAGAGAAGCCCGACAGTAGCTTCTGACGAAGATCCGCCCCTGCGCCTGCACAGAGCTGCCCCTGCGCCTTTGTAACAGTCGCCCCTGCGCATCTGTCTAACCGCCCTTGCGGTTTCTCTGCAGTAGCTCCCGTCTTTGGTGAGTTGCTTCCTTCCTTCCTTTCCTCGTTCCTCCCTTGGTTCCTTATGGTTGTTCCTTGTTCCCCTGAGTTGTTGTTAGACTAAGGTTGAGTCATTAGCATGTGTTGATCTCTTAGAGATCTTTGAGACTAGAAGTCATAGACTTCTAGCAACCGTTTCGTTCCTGATTCGTGTTGCTTGTTCGTACAGGCTTTCTTTGCTCCTTTCCTGAGGGAAACTGAGCTTCCTTGTGTGTTTCTGAGTTGTTCGCTGATCTCTTGTGTTACCTTCGTGTGAGGTAAGTCCTTTGGACTTACTTAGCTTCATTCCGCGTATTAGTTGGATTGTATTGACTTGTTTGCGTTGCTATCATATTTATAACGAATAATTGGAAATAGGATTCACCCTTATAACCTTAATTGGCCCAAGTGTATTATAATCGGGCGGTGACCACTTGTCTAGTTCTACAGGAGGCTAGAATGTGCTCTTGCAACCCAGACCCGTAGGTAACGGATAGTACTGATCTATTCCTATTGGTAGACGGAAGCGGAGGCGAGTTTCGGGAGATTCTCGTGTGACAAAAGAAGTTGAATTAGTAATGGATAACCTTAATGAAAGATAATAACCGGTTGATGTGTGAGCATGCTATGTGTTTTCTTTACCTTATGTGTGTTTGTGCCTTTACACTCTTACTTATACCTAGAATGTTAGCTAACGGTTTATACTGTCGTTGTAGATGTTCCGCAGGTTCAGGATGCTGCTGAGTGATCCGGACAGTGTGGTCAGTCGGGGTTCCCGTACATTATAGGACGGGATTGAGTTTTTGTTTCGTTTGTTGTTTCCCTTTTGTTTTGACCCGGCTGTGGATATTTTGTGTTTTCTTCTGTTTGAACCTTTGGTTTTATATTGAGTTTTGTTTTCATTCGTCTGTGCCTTGTTGTAAGATCCATTTTTTGTTGCTACTCTGAGAGTCGGGACTCATTGTGCGGTCCTAACCCGTAGCGCTTCAAGTTCCCAGAACTTGAGGTGTTACAATTCACTTCTCCTTCGAACAAATTAAACACTCAAACACCAAACACGTCATACCTCATCTGCAACAAATGTAGATAAGTTCACATTTTGAATTTTGTGATGATATTTTTTTGAATGATTCTAGAATTAACCACTTATATAATTTGATAAAATATGATATGTAGATTCTTTTTCAACCCACACAAAATTACCAATTTTTCTCCTTTTCACCCTATTTTGGTTGAGAAGATTAAGCTACTAAGCCCCTACTATTTAACAATTTTTAAAAAAAGATAAATTAGATATTAAGATGATCTTTATTAGGTAGTTACCGATATTAGGGAGATATAATTAAATATTAAAATAAAAAAAGAATATTATGGAAATTAGAAGATCTTTCTCTCCCCTATTAACTATATTTAATTTTATTAATTAGGATAATTATATTTTTTTTTCTCTCCTCTTAATATAAAAAAATCCTAGTTTGTCAAATTTAGGATTCGAACTCTGTATGAGTTAACTCACCCACCCTTATACTAACTAGACTAATCAAAATTTGTGTATTTTTTTTATGATATACAATATTAATACACAATTTTAATTACACAATATTAATACATAATTTCAATCACACTATGTTCATACACAATTTGTCAATTTCATTTGTTATGTCAGTTTATGTGGTTAACACTCGGTCGTTTTTTTAATTACACAATTTCCGTTTGTTTATGTTATGTAATTAAAACTGTGTATTAATATTGTGTAATTAAAATTATGTATTAATATTGTGTAATTAAATTTGTATATTAATATTGTGTATCATAAAAAAAAATACACAAAGTTTGATTAGTCTAACTTGTATAAGGGTGAGAGGGAGGGTCAACTCAGACAGAGTTCGAATCCTAAATTTGACGCCTATTGTATAGGCAACAAATTTACTATGTTTGGTCATTATTTCATTGTTGTTTCTTTCCTAATGATGTCTCAAAGAAAAGTATTTTTATAGTTATACATTTTTTTCTGTAAATATTTAATATATGAAATACAAATAGTATTTATATTTAATGTGATACACAATGAAGATCACAACATAAAAAATAAATTTCATAAATTGCGAATATTTTTGTTTCCAGTATCATTATTTGATACATATAATATGAATGTACCAAGTCTTCGAATAAAATAAATAGGTAAATAAGAATATTTAGCATATTAAATTATAAATATAATATTTATTCATATATTTTTATTTTTCATACTGATTTGATTTGTTGAATATGTTGTACATTTTCTAAATACTTTAATGCATGTTAACGAAGCACAGTGATGAATGAATGTAGTTCTAAAGATAAATAGGGTTTTTTAAACAATATATCATGATACCCGTTTTCAGCGGTTTCTTTTTTTTAGGTTTGATGTTGTCTTTTTGGTGACGATTCGAGTGTTTGTTGAGAAAGGGGTGTGGATTTGTGATCGATTTCTAATGACTATGTTGCAGTCCAAATCTGAGGTGTTTATAATTGTTCCTCATGCTTCCTACCTGTGTACTTTTTTCGAAGATGAACGTTTATACTTGTTGCCTCCGGTTGGTTGTCCTGCTTTTCATTGAAGACTTTTTTGCTTTTGGGTTTTCTTTTGATGTATTTTTGTGTATTTCTTTTCTCGTTTGTTGTAAGGCTTTTCATGATGGTTAGTCTGTCTGTCGATCTTTTTCGGTCTTTCGATCCACTAGATGACGCGTTGTCTATGGGTTCAAACTGCTTTCCATTTAAAAAAAAAAAAAAAAAGTTTTTGTGCTAAAGGGAGTTTATGGTTTATACCGTAAAGCAATATGGAGCCATGGAGGGTACACAAGTAAAATCTGACTGTCTAACTGGTTAGTTGGAAAGTTACCTATTTACCGTTTGGGCAGTAAATTATGAAATCATTGGACAGTAAATTATAGCTAGTGGACAGTAATATCACCAAGTGATGCGATTTTAAGTCCACACTCCTGGCTGGCTGTCTTAAACTCTTTCTATCATTAAGGTGGAAAAGTATACCCTAAAAGGATCCTAGGGGAGCCTAATTATCTAAAATTACCACTACCATTACCATTATCGGATACAAATTCTCTTACTGCCGTAATACTTATTGTGAAAAACTTATTGGTAATATTTTTCATAATTACTATTTGTTAGGAGGTTGATAGACGTACCAGTAAATTTTTTTAATAGTTATCGCAACTACACACTTCGCGTGCGTAGTTGATAGGGTCCCAAATACTTATATGAAGTGTTTAGTTGGAGTTCAGAAAAAAAAAATCTTCAACTACGCTTATGGGAGTATAGTAGTAGTTCCCAACAATAATTAAAATTTTTTTTGGGAACTACTATCCTGCTTCCCACAAGCGTAGTTGATATTTTTTTTGGAACTATTACTACGCTCCACATACGCGTAGTTGACGACCTTATCGCACGAGAAGTGCGTAGTTATGATTACTACTAAAGATTTCCGCCGGTACATTTAAAAACCACGTTTTTTTATTACTCCACCAATTACAACAAAATGGAATAACCTTTGATAGTTTTGCTAATTTACCTTTTTTGTAATTCAATATATTAGAATAGTTAAAGGATACTTGACTCTTGATGAGTTATTTAAACTATTTAGGGTGTGTGTTTGGTAGGAGATAAATGTTATTTTGAAGATTAATTCAGATATTTTTTAAAAGGAGTTAAATTTGGGCTAATTTGGTTAATAAGCTTTTTAGGTTTGGGGTTTAGTGACTAGGCATTTTGGTTTTTTACTTATGTAAATATATCCCTCCCTCTTTCTTTTTTTTTTTTTTTACTGTCAAGCCAAATTTGAGAAGAACAATTGTTTCCTCTCTTCTCTCAGATCTAGATCTCGAGTTTCAAACCTTCTAGGCACAAACAAAGACTCTTCGCTTCGCTTCCAAATGGCTCCCTCTCTTTCCTCTGCTAATTTCCTCTCCGCACTCTTTCCATCTCCCGACGCAGATACACAACGGCTTCCCGAGGAGCAGTGGCAACGAGAAGAGAAGGAGCACCGGCAATGTATGAAAAAGCCGCTAAATTACAAAGCGGCTGAGAACATGTGGGTACCAGACCCCGTCACCGGATACTACAGACCGGCTAATCGTCCAAACGAGATATACAAATCTAGATCTAGATCCGAGGTTCATACCAACATCATCTTCCATTCTTCATTCACCCAAACAAAACAACAACGTCAACCCATGTATAATTTTTGAATCTTCATCCATTTCAAAAATAATCACCTCTTCATCTATGTTAATTCACACAGTTTGAAGAGTACAAATAAGACCTTAGGCAAGTTATCCATGGAAATAAGACAAGGGAGGGTGTGTATATAACTTTCAGAATGCGCCTTTGGTGTGAAATTCATAGGAACGGAAAAGCATTGCCTGATAAAGTATTTGACATCATGAATGAAGTGGTGGTTGATCGTGGTACGCTGCTGTAGAATACGTTGTACTCCCGGTTGGAACCACGATCAACCACCACTTCTTAAAATAAAAAGAAAAAAAATGTCCAAAAAATGGAGGAAATAAAGAATGATAGCCTTTTAAAAGAAGTGATGTTGGAGGATCTCTACTTTTGTATTTAGATTAACATGCGTTATTAAATTAATAATATGTTTTATAGTTGGCAATTTACTCATCTTTGTGTGCGCATGTGCATCACAATTCTATCAACACAAAAGGGTTCGTTGTTCAAAGCGGGCAACTGCACCATATAATCATTGCGCTCGTGCTTTCTCCTTTTTTCTTTTTTTTTTTCTTTCGTAATGTGAAAAAAGAGATTTCGCATAACAAACCCCTTTATCAATTATGAGTGCGTCACTTATATATGCAAATCCTAACCTTAAATTAAACCAATGAGATTTAGGGCCCGTTTGGTTCCAAAAACTGAAAACGAAAACGGAATGAAAACGAATCTACTCCGTATGTGTACAATTATTCATGAATTTTTATAGAATTATTCTTAATGTTTTAAAGTAATTGTAGTAGAATTTGATTACTTTTGATACCCTATAAGAAAACAAAATGAGAGAAACAAATACATTTTACATGCAACCACAAGGAATGATTGCAAAAATATTCATTTACTAAATTAATATATGGACTAGATTCATTTCTATTTTGTTTTCGTTTCCGGAGTTATAACCAAACAGGGGCTTAATTTTTAAGTTTTTATGTACACACTTTTTTTTTTAAAACCAATACAGAGTGGTTTATCTTATATATTATAGGAGAAGCACTTAATTCCACGTGTCTAACTATGAGAACTCTAATTGCCACGTGTAATTTTATCAATTAATAACAATCTAAAAATCGTAATTAAGTTTCTTAATTAACTAGTTCATATTCCGCACCTTGTGCGGGTATATTTAAATATTGATGGATCTTTACAGGCGGATCTCAGAAGAACTGTCTGCGAGTAGGAAAGTGAGAAGAAAGGCGGAAGGGGAGAGACTTTCATAAATAAGGAATATTAAAAACCAAAGTTGTTGAAATAACAGTTATTGAAAATAAATTAAGGAATGAATAAACAATAACAAAATGAGTGTGATGATTGAAAACGTATGAGATAACCTGAAAATTAGATGAAGCAGATTTGAAAATTTTTGTAACACCCCGAATTCTCGGAACTCGGAGTATTACTGGTTAGGACCTCACAATGGGTCCCGACCTCAGTTTGACAACAACATTACTAGGACCTTGCAACAAGACACAAATAAAGAAACCGAAATTCATAAAACCCTGTTTTTAGTGTAATGAATGCAACACTGTCTAGCAGCCTACAGTACTTAAACAAGAGAAAAGAACAACTGTCTTAACCAAAAGAAAGGAAAGACAAAACAATCCCAACCCCACTCTAAGGAGTACGGAGACCCGGCTGACCACTACTTCCGGATCACTCAGCTGCTGATCTAACCTGCGGTAAATCTAAAACAACAACAACAAGAACCGTTAGCTAGTTATCTAAATATTAGCAGAATAATAGCAGCACAAACACACTCAGATAAACATAACCACTCAGCATGCTTTCAAACAAGTCCGTTTTATTATCTTGCTTTAAATTACTCATTCACTCTAATGATACTTATTTTGTGACACGAGGGATTCCCAAACCTCGCCTCCGCCCCCGTGTAACCATCAGGAATGGATCCGATGCACCTCACCTTGTACCTGTATGGTCTGGGTATAGAGAACCTCCCAGTCTCCTGTCAGAGCTGGGCAGTGATGTCACGGCCCGTTATACATGCACTTGGGCCTTAAACGTAAAAACAGTCGTCCTAGCAAGTTATTATTATTAAATCAAGCAATAGCACACACCACTACTATCACTCAACTAACACTCAGAAACTGGCTAAGTAAGTCGCAAGGACTTACCTGAGTCAAAATGCACTCTAATACGTCTCAGATAGTCCGTACTCGTGGTAACTCAAGAGCCTGTCAAATGAAGGCATGTGTATCAAAATCACATCTCTATGTCCAACCTCATGCGAAGGAATTACGGAAAGGACGATTCTCATGCGGTAAAAGACCGTTTTACCCTTCGTATAAATACTTCTCCGGTCGCTTCTTGACCTCTCATATTTCTTTTGGAACATTTTTCTAATCTAGGATTATTTCCAAAACAGTTTACTAAGGTTCTAAAAATTAATCTCGTCCATTCGTCGTCTGGAATCACGTTACTTCATTTCCGGGTATTAACAGTTCTATATATATCTACATATACTTTCGTGCATATTAACCTTCCTTCCAATTGTATAACATCCGAAGTTCTTAGGTATTTAGATATACATATATAAATTCACATACTTTAATATTTCACCTACTTAAACTCGTAAGTATACTTTTATATAATATATATATGTATATTTATGTACTCGGCTTACACTCGCTCCCGTTAACCTTCCGTGACTGAATATATATGTACTTATATGTATTCTAAATATATATATATATATTTCGATCTACTTATTCATACTCAACTCAGTACCCGTATATAATTATATACACATTACGTCTCCTATATTTATCATTCTATACATATATACGGGTAATACACACAACTAAACTATACAACTATGTGTACTGCAGGGTAGGAGCCACATCCAACTATATACATTTATTTTGAGCATACATATATACGTACTGCAGGTGGGGAACAAGATCGGAGAAGCCGGCTTACCGGGCTGCAGTCCGACGAGGTGAGTCCAGGCGGTGCACTGGCGTCCGGCGATGGCTGGTGTTCCGGCGGCCCCTCCCTGGTGGTCGACTGGCTGCTGCTGCGGAACGATCGAAGAGGCAGCGGTTAGGTTCTCGAAGTCGACAGAAGGCGAGGAGAAGGAAGGGCGGCGACTTACCAGGATTAAGGCGGTGCGAGGCGGCTCCTGCGGCGGCGGCGGAGAAGACGGTGGTCCGGGGGCAGTGCTATTGCAGGCCGAGAGAAGATGCGGTGGTTACGATCCCGGAATCGAGAGAAGGAAGGGTGACGAGAAGGGAGGAGGGAACAGTGGGCTCACCTGGCTGCTGCAGTCGCCGGCGGACGGAGAAACTAGGCGAGGGCGGCGCAGGCAAGGTGGCGGCGGCAGGCCTGGTGGTGGCGGTCGACAACGGCGGTCTTCTGTTGAAGCGGAAGAGAGGAAAGCGTCGTGTTGTTCAGAGGAGAGGTAACGAAGAGAGGGAAGCAGCAGCGGCTGATTAGGATTAGGTTAGTTTAATTAATTTAGGGTTAGGGTTAGTTTAGGAATAATTAATGGGCTGATAGGTGGGCTTATATCCGGCCCTTCTCATTAGAACGGAAAATTCGGAACTTGTTACTTATGTGCGGGAATTTATATAATACGGGATTTAAATTCCGTATTATCTACTTTATTATTATTTTTATTTTAAGGCGCGTAAATTAATTAATTCCGGTTATAAGTTTTCATAAATTTTATGTGACTTAAAGTCACATAAAATGATAATATTTAAACTCGTTTTATTTTCTTTATTTATTTATTTAAGCTCGCCGCCTCGGAATTTGGTTAATTGCAGTTTATCGGAACTTCAAAATTTTTGGTTATTACATCAGTGCCCTCTTAAAAGAAGTTTCGTCCCGAAACTTAGAATGTTCCTCTTACTCGCAGATTTCCTTTGGTATATTTTAGTTTTCTTGACATTTTCGTTTTCTACCCTGCAACTACTCAAGCATCAAACAAGCAAGTAGCACAAAAACAGAATCACTCAAAACAATATGAAAACCTGAAAGGTCAAACAACACAACATCCGAGTACTAACTCGTCAAACAGAAGCAGCCTCTAACCCCGCAAAGAACTCGGGATTGTTACGTCTAATACTCTCCTCAGTCTCCCAAGTGGCCTCATCAGCTCCTCTCCTAGACCACTGGATCCTCAACATAGGTATCTCCTTGGATCGCAGATGTCTGGTACTGCGCTCCAAGACAGCCACTGGGTACTCTACAAATGTATGGTCAGGCTCAACTGTCAGATCATCATGGTTGATGACGTGTCTCGGATCCGGAATGTACTCTCTCAACTGAGATACATGAAAGACCGGATGAATACTCTCTAGTCTCGGCGGTAGTGCTAGTCGGTAGGCCACCTCCCCAACTCTCTCCAAGATCTCAAAAGGTCCGACATATCGGGGACTCAGCTTTACCTTAATGCCGAAACGCCTGACTCCTCTCGTAGGTGATACTCTCAACCACACCTGAGCACCCACTCTAAACTCCAAAGGTCGACGCCTTTTATCGGCGTAGGACTTTTGACGACTCTGGCTGCTAACATCCGCTCTCGGACTAGGGCAATCCGAGCGATGTCATCCTGTACCTGATCTGGAGCTACTCCATCAACTCTGCTAGGCTCATCCCAACATAAGGGTGTACGACATCTCCGCCCGTACAAAGCCTCATAAGGAGCCATCCCAATAGATGCGTGCCAGCTATTGTTATACGAAAACTCTACCAGTGGAAGATGATCTGGCCATACCTGTCCCCAATCAAGTACACACGCCCGAAGCATGTCCTCTAAGGTCTGAATGGTCCTCTCAGACTGCCCGTCTGTCTGTGGGTGATAGGCGGTAGTGAAGTGGAGACTCGTCCCCAAAGCGGTATGTACCTGCTGCCAAAATCTCGAGGTAAAACGTCCATCTCTGTCAGAGACGATAGTCCTTGGTACCCCATGGAATCTCACAATGTGCCTGGTGAACTCCTCAGCCAGACGACTCACCGGCCACGTTTCCTTAATCGGAATGAAACGTGCGGTCTTCGTCAGGCGATCTACCACTACCCAAATAGCATCAAATCCTCTGCTGAGCCTCAAACCAGTGACAAAATCCATAGATATGTCCTCCCACTTCCACTGTGGTACTGGAAGTGGGTGGAGCTCTCCTCCAGACCTACGGTGCTCAATCTTGACCTGCTGGCAGGTCGCGCACTGAGCTACATATCGAGTCACATCGGGCTTCAAACCACCCCACCAGAAGGACCGTCTCACATCCTTGTACATCTTACTCGCTCCAGGATGTACTGAGTAGGGGGTAGCATGAGCCTCACCTAGTATCCTCTGTCTCAACTCACTGTCTGACGGTACACAAACGCGATCCTGACGCCTCATCACTCCATCTGCACCAATAGTAAACTGTGGGGCCTCATCTCGAGACATCCTATCACGGATCCTGATCAAAGTAGGGCAGGTCTCCTGCTTCTGTCGGATCTCATCCAACAGATCAGGAAATAACTCCATAGTAGACAACTGACCATCCGTATCGGGAAACTGAACCTCTATCTCCAACCAAGCCAAGTCCCTCTGCAACTGTGGCTGTACTGTCAACCGGGCTATCGCCCTCTCTCTAGGCGTCTTCCGGCTCAAAGCATCAGCTAACACATTCGCCTTTCCGGGGTGGTAAAGGATCTCAAGGTCGAAGTCCTTGATCAACTCTAACCACTGCCTTTGGCGGTTATTCAACTCTCGCTGAGTGAATATGTACTTCAGACTCTTGTGGTCTGTAAAGATCTGACATGTCGCCCCATAGAGATAGTGACGCCAGATCTTAAGAGCATGGACTACTGCAGCCAACTCTAGATCATGTGTGGGGTAGTTCTCCTCATACGTCTTCAACTGTCGAGACGCATAGGCTATGACCTTACCCCTCTGCATCAAGACACACCCCAAGCCCAGCTTGGATGCATCACTGTATACCACAAAGTCGTCAATACCCTCAGGCTGTGCTAAAATCGGAGCGGACGTCAATCTCCTCTTCAGCTCCTCAAAACTCTGCTGACACGGCTCAGACCAGACAAACCGAGTGGTCTTCCTCAGAAGACAAGTAAGTGGTCGGGCAATCAAAGAGAACCCTTCCACAAACCGGCGGTAGTAACCTGCTAAACCCAAAAAGCTGTGAACCTCCTTAACATTCTTAGGAGGTTGCCAGGAAGACACTGACTCGATCTTCGCCGGATCGACCTTAATACCCTCAGCAGTCACCACGTGACCTAAGAAAGCCACCTCTGACATCCAAAACTCGCACTTGGATAGCTTAGCATATAGTTGGCTATCCTTTAGAATCTACAGTACTGTCCTCAAGTGTCCGGCATGCTCCTCCCGACTCCTAGAGTAGACTAGGATGTCGTCAATGAAGACCACTACAAACTGGTCTAAGAAGTCAATGAATATCCCATTCATCAACTCCATGAACACCGCTGGTGCATTAGTGAGCCCGAATGGCATCACTACGAACTCATAATGACCATACCTAGTCCGGAATGCCGTCTTAGGTATGTCCCGATCTCTCACCCTCAACTGGTGGTAACCTGACCTCAAGTCTATCCTCGAGAACACGGACGCTCCATGCAACTGGTCCAACAGATCATCTATGCGTGGCAGTGGATACTTGTTCTTGATGGTTACTTTGTTCAGCTCTCTGTAGTTTATGCACAGCCTCATCGATCCGTCCTTCTTCTTCACAAACAACACTGGCGCACCCCAAGGAGACACACTGGGGCGTATAAAACCCTTCTCTGCCAGCTCCTCTAACTGCTTCTTCAGCTCAAGCAGCTCTATAGGTGCCATACGGTACGGGGCCTTCGAGATAGGTCTCGTGCCCGGCTCCAAGTCAATGCTGAAATCAACGCTCCTCTGTGGGGGTAGTCCTGGCAGGTCGTCACTGAATACCTCTGCAAACTCGCATAAAGCTCTTGCTTTCCTTCATGACATAACACCAGAAGGCTTCGCAACCTTGGGCTATCAGTTTCGCTGCTCTCACTGCACTGATAACTGTACCTGACTTTCCGAGGTCCCAACCTCGGAATATTACCCTATGACCCTCCTCCGTGGCAACGGTCACTGTCCTCCTACCAATGTCTAAGACTGCTCCGTGTTTCCTCATCCAATCTATCCCTAAAATGACATCCTCATGAGCTAAGGGCATGACTAGAAAATTGACTAGCCAGTCTCGATCTCCCATGCGAACAGGACATCCAAGGATCTCTCTAGTCCCTCTTACTTTACTCCCATCAGGTAAGCCTATCGTAAAAGGTATCCCCTCTACAGTAGCTAAGGACAACCTATCTACGCATGCATCAGATATGAAGGAGTGTGTAGCACCCGTATCAAATAAAACTCGTACAGGTAAGTCATGAATCTGGATCGTACCTGTGGCAGTAGGTGCATCTGGCTGATCAGCATCTCTCAACTCAAACACTCGCGCCTGAGCTCCTCTAGTATCAGTCACACTACCACGTCCTCTGCCCCGACCTGATCCCTGCATAGAACTCTATGGTGGTGTGTGTCCTGGAGCCCGGTAAGACTGCTGTTGACTAGGGGCTCTGTACTGCTGCTGCTGACTAGGAGCTCTGTACTGCTGCTGCTGACTAGGAGCTCTGTACTGCTACGATCTCTGTACACTCCCTGATAAGCCTGCAGGAGAAGAACCCTGTTGAGATGGAGCCTTGCCCTGACGGCAGAAGGCAGCTCTATGTCCAATCTTACCGCACTGGAAGCAAGTCACTGCTGGCTTCGTACAGTTTGATCGGATATGCCCATAGCTATTGCAGTTGTGGCACTGCAAGCCACCAGCTGAAGTCTGACCAGTAGCTGTATGACTCTGTCGCCCCTGAGTCTGTCCCCGTCTAAAAGCAGCTACTCCTGAACTACCACTAGCATAACCTGTCCTCTGCCGCTTATCCGGCCTGTCTAACTGAGCAGCTCTCCTCGACACTGGTCTGTCTCTCTCATAAGCAGATGCTCTATCCTGATAGTCTGACAGAGTCTCACAGCGAAATCCTGCCACATAGGAACGGGTACTCTCTCTCAATCTCCGAGAAAAGAGATAGACATGCTGCTCCTCAGGAGGTGCAGCTGGTCCAAGTAGTGTCAGTTCCTTCTGGAACTTCTTGATGGCGGCAGCGATCGGGACGTCCTCAAATCCAGCCTCAATGAAGTCCTGAAATTTCTCTCTCCTCAACGAAACAGGGCAGTATCTGTCTCTAACAATGCTCCTCATCTGCTCCCAACTGGTGACTCGACTACGCATGGTCCGCCACCAGGAATGAGCATCTCCAGTGAAGCAAGTCTGCACCAAGTCTACCTGCCGATCCTCTGGGCAGCGTATTGCCTCTAACGCAGTCTCTACCTGCCCAATCCAGTGCTCTACCTCCAATCCTATCTCTCCATTATATGAGGGGACCTTTTGAGAGTTGAAAGCCTTCAACCACTCATCTGGCCTTGGTGCTCTAGTCCCAGTAGGCGCTCTATCCGCCACAACTCTCCTCTCAGGTACAGCTGGCACCTGAGGCGCTTCCTGTGTCACCTGGACAGATCTAGCCGGTACTGGTGGTACCTGGGTAAGTCTCTCTGTCCTAGCAGCCTCCTCCCTACGCTCAACGTAGGCTCGGTACTCTCTGTACTCAGTCGCTCCAATGGAAACACGCCCTGACTCTGTCAAACGTGCTCTCTGTGCTCCAAACCTAGCAACGGTCTCATTCCTGACCTCAGGACCAACACTCTCAGCTACTTCCTCTACTCCAGCCTCTGGCATGATCACTGTTGGGGGATCCTCTCGTGGAGCTCGACCTCGGGCTAGTGGGGGTCTACCTCCACGGCCGCGTCCTCTAACTGTAGGGGCCCTATCTCCCCTACCTGGTCCAGCTGGAGGGAGAGGTGGACGACCTCTGCCTCGACCAGTAGCTAGCGTAGCTCTAGTACGTGCCATCTGTGCAAGAATATAAACTATAATTACTACTAGCTGAAAGTCCAAAAGTCTAACTACAGTAACCTAAAGTCCAACTAAGCATACTGAGATCCGCAGTAGTAGTGGTGGTCAGCCGTACATTTCTATTCCCAACCAGACTATACATGCATTTAAAACCAAAAATTTTCTTTTTAAAACTCAGATCCCTTTTCGGGTTCTGCTTAAAACTTATTCGGTCTTTCAGAAGATTTCAAGTGCCATTGTTGCCAACCTAGAGCTCTGATACCATGTTGTAACACCCCGAATTCTCGGAACTCGGAGTATTACTGGTTAGGACCTCACAATGGGTCCCGACCTCAGTTTGACAACAACATTACTAGGACCTTGCAACAAGACACAAATAAAGAAACCGAAATTCATAAAACCCTGTTTTTAGTGTAATGAATGCAACACTGTCTAGCAGCCTACAATACTTAAACAAGAGAAAAGAACAACTGTCTTAACCAAAAGAAAGGAAAGACAAAACAATCCCAACCCCACTCTAAGGAGTACGGAGACCCGGCTGACCACTACTTCCGGATCACTCAGCTGCTGATCTAACCTGCGGTAAATCTAAAACAACAACAACAAGAACCGTTAGCTAGTTATCTAAATATTAGCAGAATAATAGCAGCACAAACACACTCAGATAAACATAACCACTCAGCATGCTTTCAAACAAGTCCGTTTTATTATCTTGCTTTAAATTACTCATTCACTCTAATGATACTTATTTTGTGACACGAGGGATTCCCAAACCTCGCCTCCGTCCCCGTGTAACCATCAGGAATGGATCCGATGCACCTCACCTTGTACCTGTATGGTCTGGGTATAGAGAACCTCCCAGTCTCCTGTCAGAGCTAGGCAGTGATGTCACGGCCCGTTATACATACACTTGGGCCTTAAACGTAAAAACAGTCGTCCTAGCAAGTTATTATTATTAAATCAAGCAATAGCACACACCACTACTATCACTCAACTAACACTCAGAAACTGGCTAAGTAAGTCGCAAGGACTTACCTGAGTCAAAATGCACTCTAATACGTCTCAGATAGTCCGTACTCGTGGTAACTCAAGAGCCTGTCAAATGAAGGCATGTGTATCAAAATCACATCTCTATGTCCAACCTCATGCGAAGGAATTACGGAAAGGACGATTCTCATGCGGTAAAAGACCGTTTTACCCTTCGTATAAATACTTCTCCGGTCGCTTCTTGACCTCTCATATTTCTTTTGGAACATTTTTCTAATCAAGGATTATTTCCAAAACAGTTTACTAAGGTTCTAAAAATTAATCTCGTCCATTCGTCGTCTGGAATCACGTTACTTCATTTCCGGGTATTAACAGTTCTTATATATATCTACATATACTTTCGTGCATATTAACCTTCCTTCCAATTGTATAACATCCGAAGTTCTTAGGTATTTAGATATACATATATAAATTCACATACTTTAATATTTCACCTACTTAAACTCGTAAGTATACTTTTATATAATATATATATGTATATTTATGTACTCGGCTTACACTCGCTCCCGTTAACCTTCCGTGACTGAATATATATGTACTTATATGTATTCTAAATATATATATATATATTTCGATCTACTTATTCATACTCAACTCAGTACCCGTATATAATTATATACACATTACGTCTCCTATATTTATCATTCTATACATATATACGGGTAATACACACAACTAAACTATACAACTATGTGTACTGCAGGGTAGGAGCCACATCCAACTATATACATTTATTTTGAGCATACATATATACGTACTGCAGGTGGGGAACAAGATCGGAGAAGCCGGCTTACCGGGCTACAGTCCGACGAGGTGAGTCCAGGCGGTGCACTGGCGTCCGGCGATGGCTGTGTTCCGGCGGCCCCTCCCTGGTGGTCGACTGGCTGCTGCTGCGGAACGATCGAAGAGGCAGCGGTTAGGTTCTCGAAGTCGACAGAAGGCGAGGAGAAGGAAGGGCGGCGACTTACCAGGATTAAGGCGGTGCGAGGCGGCTCCTGCGGCGGCGTCGGAGAAGACGGTGGTCCGGGGGCAGTGCTACTGCAGGCCGAGAGAAGATGTGGTGGTTACAATTCCGGAATCGAGAGAAGGAAGGGTGACGAGAAGGGAAGAGGGAACAGTGGGCTCACCTGGCTGCTGCAGTCGCCGGCGGACGGAGAAACTAGGCGAGGGCGGCGCAGGCAAGGTGGTGGTGGCGGTCGACAAAGGCGGTCTTCTGTTGAAGCGGAAGAGAGGAAAGCGTCGTGTTGTTCAGAGGAGAGGTAACGAAGAGAGGGAAGCAGCAGCGGCTGATTAGGATTAGGTTAGTTTAATTAATTTAGGGTTAGGGTTAGTTTAGGAAATAATTAATGGGCTGATAGGTGGGCTTATATCCGGCCCTTCTCATTAGAACAGAAAATTCGGAACTTGTTACTTATGTGCGGGAATTTATATAATACGGGATTTAAATTCCGTATTATCTACTTTATTATTATTTTTTTTAAGGCGCGTAAATTAATTAATTCCGGTTATAAGTTTTCATAAATTTTATGTGACTTAAAGTCACATAAAATGATAATATTTAAACTCGTTTTATTTTCTTTATTTATTTATTTAAGCTCGCCGCCTCGGAATTTGGTTAATTGCAGTTTATCGGAACTTCAAAATTTTCGGTTATTACATCAGTGCCATCTTAAAAGAAGTTTCGTCCCGAAACTTAGAATGTTCCTCTTACTCGCACATTTCCTTTGGTATATTTTAGTTTTCTTGACATTTTCGTTTTCTACCCTGCAACTACTCAAGCATCAAACAAGCAAGTAGCACAAAAACAGAATTACTCAAAACAATATGAAAACCTGAAAGGTCAAACAACACAACATCCATTAGCTAGTTATCTAAACATTAGAAGAATCATAATAGCACACACTCACATAAAATAAGAAACACTCATCATGCTTTCAAACAAGTCCGATTTATTATCTTGCTTTAAATTACTCATTCACTCTAATGATACTTATTTTGTGACACGAGGGATTCCCAAACCTCGCCTCCGTACCCGCGTACCCATCAGGAGTGGATCCGATGCATCTCACCGTGTACCTGTATGGTCTGGGTATAGAGAACCTCCCAGTCTCCTGTCAGAGCTGGGCAGTGATGTCACGGCCCGTTATACATACACTTGGGCCTTAAACGTAAAAACAGTCGTCCTAGCAAGTTATTATTATTAAATCAAGCAATAGCACACACCACTACTATCACTCAACTAACACTCAGAAACTGGCTAAGTAAGTCGCAAGGACTTACCTGAGTCAAAATGCACTCTAATACGTCTCAGATAGTCCGTACTCGTGGTAACTCAAGAGCCTGTCAAATGAAGGCATGTGTATCAAAATCACATCTCTATGTCCAACCTCATGCGAAGGAATTACGGAAAGGACGATTCTCATGCGGTAAAAGACCGTTTTACCCTTCGTATAAATACTTCTCCGGTCGCTTCTTGACCTCTCATATTTCTTTTGGAACATTTTTCTAATCAAGGATTATTTCCAAAACAGTTTACTAAGGTTCTAAAAATTAATCTCGTCCATTCGTCGTCTGGAATCACGTTACTTCATTTTCGGGTATTAACAGTTCTTATATATATCTACATATACTTTCGTGCATATTAACCTTCCTTCCAATTATATAACATCCGAAGTTCTTAGGTATTTAGATATACATATATAAATTCACATACTTTAATATTTCACCTACTTAAACTCGTAAGTATACTTTTATATAATATATATATGTATATTTATGTACTCGGCTTACACTCGCTCCCGTTAACCTTCCGTGACTGAATATATATGTACTTATATGTATTCTAAATATATATATATATATATATTTCGATCTACTTATTCATACTCAACTCAGTACCCGTATATAATTATATACACATTACGTCTCCTATATTTATCATTCTATACATATATACGGGTAATACACACAACTAAACTATACAACTATGTGTACTGCAGGGTAGGAGCCACATCCAACTATATACATTTATTTTGAGCATACATATATACGTACTGCAGGTGGGGAACAAGATCGGAGAAGCCGGCTTACCGGGCTACAGTCCGACGAGGTGAGTCCAGGCGGTGCACTGGCGTCCGGCGATGGCTGTGTTCCGGCGGCCCCTCCCTGGTGGTCGACTGGCTGCTGCTGCGGAACGATCGAAGAGGCAGCGGTTAGGTTCTCGAAGTCGACAGAAGGCGAGGAGAAGGAAGGGCGGCGACTTACCAGGATTAAGGCGGTGCGAGGCGGCTCCTGCGGCGGCGTCGGAGAAGACGGTGGTCCGGGGGCAGTGCTACTGCAGGCCGAGAGAAGATGCGGTGGTTACGATCCCGGAATCGAGAGAAGGAAGGGTGACGAGAAGGGAAGAGGGAACAGTGGGCTCACCTGGCTGCTGCAGTCGCCGGCGGACGGAGAAACTAGGCGAGGGCGGCGCAGGCAAGGTGGTGGTGGCGGTCGACAAAGGCGGTCTTCTGTTGAAGCGGAAGAGAGGAAAGCGTCGTGTTGTTCAGAGGAGAGGTAACGAAGAGAGGGAAGCAGCAGCGGCTGATTAGGATTAGGTTAGTTTAATTAATTTAGGGTTAGGGTTAGTTTAGGAATAATTAATGGGCTGATAGGTGGGCTTATATCCGGCCCTTCTCATTAGAACGGAAAATTCGGAACTTGTTACTTATGTGCGGGAATTTATATAATACGGGATTTAAATTCCGTATTATCTACTTTATTATTATTTTTATTTTAAGGCGCGTAAATTAATTAATTCCGGTTATAAGTTTTCATAAATTTTATGTGACTTAAAGTCACATAAAATGATAATATTTAAACTCGTTTTATTTTCTTTATTTATTTATTTAAGCTCGCCGCCTCGGAATTTGGTTAATTGCAGTTTATCGGAACTTCAAAATTTTCGGTTATTACAATTTTGATCGTCAAATCATCACCACCATGAAAAAGATGAAGAAATATGATCAATATTGGAAGACAAAAATATCACAAAAAGGATGAGGTATTATCTACATATATAGAGTGAGATAAATTGTGGAGGAAAAGTAAAACATATAGGAGAAGTTTAGGTTTTATGATCAGCCAACCTAAATTGTGGAATTAGTAGATTTTTTGAGAATTTGATATTTTATAATTTGATGAAACGTACCGGAGAAGTCTCAAACGTGATATACTTAACTTTTTGGATTAGTTTTTTAATAGACTAGTTAAAAAAGATTTGTTTTAGATATTGTTTTAGTAAAAAAAGATTTATTGGCTTAATTCTTGATTTATTATAAGATTTAATCGGAGAAAAATTGTGGGGCGTCACGCCAGCATTAGTGTAGTGTACTGTAGTAATATATCAGTATATTTTGTTAGATTTTGATATTTTTTAATTTGATAAAACGTATCGGAGAAGTCTCAAATGTGATATACTTAACTTTTTGGATTAATTTTTTAAAAGATTAGTTAAAAAAAGATTTTTTTTTAGATTTTGTTTAGTAAAAAAAGATTTATTGGCTTGATTCTTTATTTAGTAAAAGATTTAATCCGAGAAAAATTGTGGGGGCGCCATGTCAGCATTAGTGTAGTGTACTTTAGTAGTGTATATAGATTAGTAGATTTTGTTAGATTTTGATATTTTTTAATTTGATAAAACGTATCGGAGAAGTCTCAAACGTGATATATTTAACTTATTTGATTAATTTTTTAAAAGATTAGTTAAAAAAAGATTAGTTTTAGATTTTTGTTTTAGTAAAAAAAGATTTATTGACTTAATTCTTGATTTAGTAAAATATTTAATCCGAGAAAAGTTATAGGGCGCCACGTCAACATTATTGTAGTGTACTTTAGTAGTATATATAGATTAAAAACTAATAGATTTTATAGTTAGAATTTTTTTTAAAAAGTTAACAATATCTCTAGACAATTAAAATTTATAAAATTAAAAATACGAAAAATGTAAAGATTTAAATAAGAAGATTTGTATCACCATTTAGAAAAATCAATTACTTAATAAGTGAATAAGTTGTTGATAATCATTTGTTTGAAAAAATATAGTGTTGGATGAAGTAACACATCATTACTACTGCACAACAATTTCTTTTATACTTTAAACCTTACAACTAATATATATCATAATATTTATTATAAATTAAATTAAAAATACAATCCCGCACAAGATGCAAATAATACACTAGTACAACGTCACTTACTAAGCGTTGCATCATGTTATGCAAATAATACACTAGGTTGACGATGGATAAAGTATTTAGTTGGATTGAAAAAATTTATGATGTCAAAGATAATAAAACACAATCAAAGTTTTTGACATCCCGTGAAAAATTCATGGGATAAATTACACAAATTTGCAAGTTTACCGATGCGTAGTCGTAGTATAAGTTCGATCATTGTCTAAACTACAAGGATCGTGATTTGAATGGTTGGAATTTAAGTACTTAAAAGTCTAAGCAAAGAGTAACATGGAGAATGGATCAACGGTAAAATACAAGAGGTGTAAATCAAGGTGGGTAAGGATATATGTATAGATCGTGACTCATATGTATGCAAGATAGTGTATGCTTTCTCGTGGTTGATATATATAGATCGTGACTCATATGTAAACAACTCTTATGTAAACAACTCTTATCATGTGAACGTATAAACACCGAATATATGTGAGTATACCGTAGAATATATGTGGCTATACCGCCGAATATATAGATACATGTCCAGCAAATTTTTTTCCATTAATAACACGATTTTTTTTATCTTTTAATATCACTTAATCTCAGCCATCTATTTAACGATCTAACGGATACAATTTGTTCTCATTTTACATGGTAAGAGCTGTTTACATGGGAGTCAACCTATATATATATATATATATATATATATATATATATATATATATATATATATATATATATATATATATATATATATATATATATATATATATATATATATATATATATATATATATATATATATATATTAGTTCAAGTGAGGAGTAGATAGGAATTAGGAGGGCTGTAAGCCATTGAATGAATTTAAATCAAGGCTCTCACACGCTCATCATTAATGGCATTTTTGTAAATTGACTTTAAATTTGGAAAAATACCCTTACGTTCAAAATAGTCATCAGTGTTCATACTTTTATATGTCATTGTTCATGTTTTTATACATCGGTGTTCATAGTATTTTTATTCATCAAAGTGTCATGTCCATTTATTCTTTTGTTTTCATTTTATAATGCATAGATATTCATTTACAGTATATAACCACAAAAATAAAAAAAAAACTCATCACAAAACGTTAAAAGATGATCATAATATGTTATCTATGTGTCAAAGTTATAAATAAGTCATCGGTGTTCATACTTTTATACGTCATTTGTTCATGTTTTTATTCGTCAGTGTTCATACTTTTTACGTCATTGTTCCTGCAAATATTATAAACTATTTTCTATAAGGCATTTTGCCGAATAGTTTGCGTGCACACTAAAAGGAGCATATACATTATTCAATTAGAGTTATTAGACCAACTCAACATATGTATATACATGTATTTTCTCAATCAAACTTATCAAACACAAAATGATTCAAACAAAAAATGATTCAAACAAATTTGATTTCGAAGACAAACATCAATCATAATGAAACCTAAACCTTAAGAATGGAAATCTAATCAGTGAGAGTAGAAATTCGAAGAAACAAAACCTGAATCGTCTTGTATTCTCTTTGATTTCACAATTTTTATATAATCGATCTCTGAATATTATCAACACGATTTTAAAGAAAATTATAATTTTCAAAAAAAATGAACATCATATTATAAACACCATAACTGTAAAAAAAAATGAATACATACTTGTAATAAAATGAACATCATATTTTATTAACACAATTTGAAAGAATAGTATAATTTACAAAAAAAATCCGAAAAAAATGTTTAAAAAAAATTACAAAATTAAACAATTAATGTTAAAAAATGAAAAGTTAGTGTTGGAAAAAAAATGAACATTTATTGATAAAATATGAACAATGACTCTTTAAAAAATGAACACATACTTATAAAAATATGAACACCAATTTTTATTTACAAAAAGAAAATCTGGAAAAAAAAAAAAGAAAACAGTGACGTGGCATGCCACATGTCACCACCCCGGCTCTCCTCATTCCTATCTGGAAGGGTCCTCCTCACCGGAACCAGACC